>VYXH01002349.1:11562-165078 GCA_013397275.1 Burhinus bistriatus | reverse complement strand
GCTGCCCAGGGAGGTTGTGGAGTCCCCTTCTCTGGAGATTTTCAAGACCCGCCTGGACGCAGTCCTGAGTCATGTGCTTTAGGCATTCCTGCGTCAGCAGGGGAGTTGGACTAGATGATCTCTAGAGGTCCCTTCCAACTCTAAAAATTCCGTGATTCCATGAAAAGCACAGACATAAACATAGAGCTAAATCTCTTGTCTGGTTATGAAGTAGTGTCACCCAGTCCAGGCACTAGAGTCACATCAACACGTTCAAGCCGAATGGCTGACTCTGCGGGGGTCTTGGTTTCATTGAACTGCCCTTTCTTTCATTTTCTGCACTCATTTCCAATACATCTTTGTCATTTTAGCATGTAAGCCAGGCTGAGGCTAGTCTCCGCAATCAGTGGCTTGCCCACCTCTATGTCTTTCATAACATTTGGAAGTGGAAAATAATTTTTAAAATTATTCAAGTTGACAGGCAGTGCTTTCTGCTAATCAAAATTGCATTAAAGTTCATTCCTTTGCACCTTTGCTGCTGGTGGCGTTTCACATTGATAAGAGCTTTGCATATAAACAGGCTTCAAAGTTTAGGCATGAGGTATAAAGGCAGCAACGCTGGATTCTTCCAGGTGGGAGCTGTATTTCATCGACTTTTGAACGCACCCTTGCAGTGTTTGCTTGGGTTATTTTTTTTCTTAGAAACATTGATTCAATTAGAAAGCTCAAATTCACAGCGCCGATTTGTCTGATCTCTGCATGTAGCTTTGTCCCTGAGCCTTCTTCGCAGGAGCAGATAATTTTCAACAGTGTCCTGCATGTGCATGTGATTTGTTGCCGCATTTCTTCAGTAGGTGTCAGGAGGTGTGGCAAGCAGATTGTGAGCAGCAACTTATTCGTATATGCCAATTCACATACAGCATTAATGAAGAGGCAGTATAAGGGATCATTGCTGAGCCTCCATCGCCTGTCCACTTCCTACCTAGCCCCTCTTGGAAGGAATTCTTCAACACCGAATGAATATTATTTTAATAGTATGTCATCCTTGAAAAGGCTCTTGGGTCTTGCTGAATGCTCATTTACATTGCTTTAATCAGTAGTACCTTAAAGACAAGGGCTTTAAGGGAACCAGTGGAAGAATGACATGAGAGAAGATTCACGAGAGTACTCAAGAGCTGTGCTGGAGCAACGTCCAGGGAGCAAGTAGCACAAGAATCATGGCATTTTCAAGTCTCCTTCTCCTCTGAGATTCTTGAAGGTGTCAGCTTTGAAGGTTTTCCTTGACAGCAATATTTTGAAGTTAATAAAGGTCATATGACAGGAAACCAAGCGCAAGATTTGTAGCTTTAACTTACTAATTCAGGTTACTTCCTTTTGCTAGGCAAGATTTTCCGGATGATAATTCTGTTGAATTTTTACTTTCACCACTTTGATCTGAGATTGTTTCTTCAGAAATTGGAAGGTCTTTTCAGGTTTTTTTACTTGGTTACTGGGGAGCTGAAATCCAATGTAAGCAAACACAAAGTCTTGAATAACATCAGCAACCAGCTGAAATGTGAGAGTTCAAGTTTTTCTCAGTGCAAATAGATATATCTACCGATGCCAAATGCATAGATATGAAATAGTTTTAAATAAGTCTCTTTATTTGTCTTGCAAGGCCCTGAATTAGGATCTATGCTCAGATCCCATGCTGGGTGGAGGTGCAAGTTCAGGTCCCAGAGCAGCACAGCTGAATTAACATGGTCCTCAGACAATTAGTATTGCCTCAAAGAGCATGCACATACTGTAGGTAGTGCAAAAATCCCTCAGCTAGCAATGACCACCGTACTTCTGCAGGTGGAAGCAGCCAGATCTTGCCTTTCTTCAGGGCTTTTTAGCTGAGACATGGCACAGCCTAAATGTAGCCACACTGCCTTTGTGGCACATCGTACAGATGCGTGGCCCTGCACTGTACCATGTGGAGGTGTTGGTACACTATGGGGGAGTGTGCGTGCCGTAAGCAGGGCTCGTTAGCTTAAGGACAGCACCATGCTGCCACGGCCTACACAAAGGGGTGGAGTTAGCTCAGTTCATGTGTATTCAGGAATTTCTTCCCTGGGGGAGGTCTGTAAGGTGTCTCTGGATGAGGTGATCTGCACTTAGTCTCCAACAGAGACATTATCCTTGAGGTACCCAAGACCAGTTCCTCTGAAGCTGCTTGCTTACATCAGAGAAACCAACACACACCATTCATGCGGGTCTTGGTCCAGACAATGCAGGTTTGTGTTCTGACTTTGGGCATTAATTTCTTGTTCCTGGGTCAGCTTTGCATGTTAGTCATGAGATCAGATTCCACACCTGCACGCAGTCATTAGTTCATCACACTAGGCGTCACCCAAGATGGCTGCATTTCATAAGAATTAAATTGTGGTTTAACTCTACTCCTGATTAGGCCTACCAAGCCAAATTCCATATTAAACATAACCTTTAGATGCATATCTAGGAACTTTCTGTAGCACTTGTTAACTGCTGAATCTTACGATTTTACAAACCCAGCAGGAAATTCAAGGTGTCAGGAGCTCTCACAGAATCATTTAGGTTGGAAAAGACCTTTAAGATCATTGAGTCCAACTGTAAACCTAATATGGCCAAGTTCACCACTAAACCATGTCCCTAAGTATCACTTGACCACTTCCCTGGACAGCCTGTTCCAATGCTTGATAACACTTTCGGTGAAGAAATTTTTCCTAATATCCAATCTAAACCTCACCTGGCACAACTGGAGGCCATTTCCTCCTGTCATATCACTTGTTACTTGGGAAAAGAGATGGATACCCACCTTGCAATAACCTCCTTTCAGGTAGTTGTAGAGAGTGATAAGGTCTCCCCTCAGCCTCCTTTTCTCCAGACGAAACAACCCCAGTTCCCTCAGCTGCTCTTCATAAGACTTGTGCCGTAGACCCCTCACCAGCTTTGTTGCCCTTCTCTGGACACGCTCCAGCACCTCAATGTCTCTCTCGTAGTGAGTGGCCCAAAACTGAACACAGTATTCGAGATGGGGCCTCACCAGTGCTGAGTACAGGGGGTCAATCACTTCCCTAGTCCTGCTGGCCACACTATTTCTGGTACAAGCCAGGATGCTGTTGGCTTTCTTGGCCACCTGGGCACACTGCCAGCTCACATTCAGCCATGTTTCAGGCAATGACTGTAACAGAAGCTATTAGAGAGAAAGTCAGAAGGTGAACATTGCTTTTGAGAGCTAATTAAAACTTTTCAGCTCCCTTCATAAAATATTCAGGAGAGCCTAACAGAGATGTAAATTAAAATGCATTGGCAAACATTTTAATGGTGACCACCTATGACCTGGTTGACTGCGTCACTGATGTAATGGTGTGTCATGGGATGTTATCCCCTGGGGCTGCTCTGGCAATTGGCTTCTGCACCTTGTTCTGAACAGATTTCCTGTGTGTTTTGGGCGGACACAGACTCCCTTATTCAAAACTTGCACTGATAACAGTTTGTAAGAAATACTGTCTTGTGAAATGGAGACAGCAGGTCGGCATTGCTGCCCGTTCCTCGCTTCTGCCGGGGCAGCTGCTGTGCTGTTTGGCTTCCCCATGCTTTGGTGATATTCTCATCCCCACAAGGACATGCTGAAAGGTGAGCAAAGAGGGGCAAGTGGCACCCAGGACAGTGGCACCCCCATCAATTCCTAAAGCTGATCGTACAAACTCATAGAAGGTAGTTCTAAAGAAATTCTTGCTTAAAAGTATATTTAAGTAGTAAATTTTTCAGAGAAATTAGCAGAACAAACATACTTTTTCTGAACAGCAAGAATCAGAAGTGTGTCAAATGCAGTCTGTTTTGGAATTTACATGGGTCTTCTCCTTAGAATACCTGAGTACTTCCCAAGTCCTCCAGGACTAAATCTTAAGAAAACCTACAGGAATTAAGAAAGCGTAATTCCTTTTCTACAGATGGGAAACATGGTAGGTTAATTGTAAATTCCCTACAGCAAATGACCTCAAAATCATGCAGTAATAGGTGTTATTTTCACTAATATCTTTATTACAGCTTGGTTTTGAGCCCAGTGTATAACAGAGGTATGAGGAAAATTAGATAATGCATGTGCAGACACAACACACATTTCTGCATGTATCTTTGCCTGTGTGCTTCAAACCCAAGCGGTTAGTCAGGACAAGAGAGCATTCCTACCAAGGCTGCCAACCCATGGGGTATCTGCTGGCATTTTCTGATGTCGGCGCATGTTCAATAGGATCCACTGACATAATTTCATACTTCCAGGCGGTTTTGTCGGTTTGTGTTTAGGCTGAAGTTGCAGAGCCAGAAATGAAGTCAGTGTTCCCATCTGACTGTAGTTTAATTCTTGGATAAAGTACATTTCTTTCACTTATTTCTGGAATGATAAAACAACCAAGGATCATTTGGGAATTTTTTTTTCAAGCTGCTTTTATAGCTATCCAGAGCTTTCTTGATGGTAAGATATCGATTTGTGTGATATGTAGTGATAGCCTGCTGCAAAGAAACAGCACCATTCTTCCAATGCAAAAGCTAATTTAATATTGATCTTTCACTTATAAAATGCAAGGATAATTCTTTTAGTGAAAACACCTTGCATCAGGGCTCCTGTGGCTTTCCCAGTTCAATCTGAATTTCTAAGCACTACGGAAATCTCATTATTGAGAAGTAAAATAGCAGCTCCCTCAGCAAAAAGGTCACGGAAGTGTGAAATAGCCTTTGTACTGTATTGAGCAGCAGTTCTTGAATATACGCATTACTCATCCATGAGGCTCATGATGTTTAAATGCCATCTACAACAGGGCTCCTTGTCTAAGAGTCATTTTACTTTTTCCCCTTTTTGCCTTTAATAAAGCAAAGATTAAATGGTTTACAAGAGCTATTACTTTGAAAGTCACGTTTTCTCCACGTGTCACTTGCAATTACACAGGGAATATGTCTTATATTAGAATACTTAACTCAGTGGGTTTGGATGTTTAGGTTTCAGCAAGCCCAAAAATGTTTAAACACGTCTCTGAACTTTGAGATTTTCTCCCCAATACCACACCAGTTTTCCTAGTTTTCCATCCATCCCACTTCCCTTTCAGCCCAACCCATTCCTTTTTTTTTTTCCTCTTTGGTTCTGTCATTTTTTTCCCCCAGTTTCCTGTGATTTGCCTTTTTGACCTGTCTCACTCACCTCATACTGCAATTAGATCTTTCTTTTTTCCGCGCTCCAGTAACATCCCACAGTTAGTTTGATCATTAAAATCAGAGGATTTTAAAGATGCTTCTTTGATTTTCCTCTCAGTCTAATTTGGGTTGGGCTTGTTTTTAAATAATGATTTGTAGAAGGGCTATAAATGGTATTAAACATGCTTTTTTCTGAGGCTTTTAGGTTTTTTCCCTTCAGAAAAAAGGGAGTGTTACATAAGCAGTCTAGCATAAGGAGAATCAGAAAGTAAATGGATGGGGAATTCCTGAAAACAGTAGAACAAAGGTATTTAATGGGAGGTTATTTCAAAGGAAATCTGGGAAAAAGAGAAAAACCCTGGGGATCTATATACCTGAGGAGGCATACATCATGCATTTTATTCTTCCATGCTTGCAGTTCTATACAAAAAGGATTTTGCAACTGAAGTACGCACACAGGGAGACCCACTAGCTACCGTTTATTCAGACACTCCTGACGGGGAAGAGGAAGGAGTATTTAGCTGAAATGGGTCAGTATTTGTGGACTATACAGAAATATCTGTTTAAAATATTGGGCAATATCTGTTGCATCGGAGGTGGGGCTCAGTAGGGGAGATGGCATGAGTAAAACTGTAAGAAACTGTGGAAGTAATGATATGGGACAATAAATGTGGTGAATGGAGATCAGAAATTATGATCGAATATTTCCGTATTTTAGAGATGAAGGAGCTATCTGAAAAGCCTTGACCTTCAGAATGTGGCAGCCTTGTATTCCTATTCACACTACCTAAAAAAAGCATATAATCAATACGGGAAGTCTATACAGAACCTGTTATAGTATCCAGAGTGCACAATACAATTGCACCATTGTGCAGAGCAATACTGCAGACAAGTTGCATTTGTTATAGGAAGAGAGCCCAAAGGTTCTTTCTTTGGCTTCTGGCTCCCAGAAAAAGTTTGCTTTTATTTTCTGTGTTGGTCTGACCTGCCTTTTAAGCCATGCGTCCTTCACCTGGTAAAAACTGCCCCTTACCGACGTGTCCACAGGAGTCGCTGATGCCTGTGCCAGCCCTGCCATCGCAACAGGCTGGAGCAGCAGCTGCCTCTAACTAGTACACACAGATTGTCCTTCTGTTGTGTGTGTCTTGCTCTTTGATGCTATGGAAATACATTAATTTATGCTTTGCAGCTACATCCCAGATGATCACGGTTGTATTTTTAGACAAACAAAATGAAGGGGGGAGGGTATGTGCTCTTGGAGGATGCTGTAGTTCGGCACTTGATAAAAGGAATTAGAAAATGCTTTTTACTCCGAGCAGTTGCAAGTGTAAAAGCTATACATGTAACGGGAGCCTGATTCAGATCCTGCATGCCAAATTCAGCTTCTTTTTCGGCCAGAGACGTCTGAGTGCTTTCCCCCGCTCTGCGTCCCTCCCCCAGCCATGTGAACACACACACACACACACACACACACACACACTCTCTCTTTCTCTTCGTCTCTCTCTTCCAGGCTCCCACAGATCTTTGAAGGCCTGTGCTTCTTTATGGTGGGCAGAGTCAATCACACACAATTGAAAGTAAAACTATTCTGCCACCTGCAAAGATGTTCAGTCTGTTGCCTTGCAGTTTTTACCTCTTGCTGCTCACTGAAGTGTGCGCAAGCGCTTACCCTTTGTAAGGTGCATTTCTGCTAAGGGTGCAGGCATCTTCAGGGGAAAATATTGAGTTGTTAGTGATTTGTTATAGGTTTCCTCCTCTGTAAAGGTATTTTTCTGGCAGGAGATGACACAGTGACACCCCTGTCCGTGTATTCCTTCCTGAAAAGTCTGTGCAGAGACTACGTCTGTGTGTTTGGGAAAAGCGTTGGCACGCTTCAAAACCATGACTGAGGTCACAGCAATTTTCCCTTTGGTCAGTGCAGCTGAACTGGGAAACAACATGCAGATGCCTTCTAGGAAGAGAAGAAAAAGGTGCCTTGAGGATGATGTTTGAGTCCAGTGTCTCCAAACAGGGTTGAGGAAACAGTTTGTTCTCTGGCCTGATATGGCAAAAAAAATTCATTTATGCCAAAAGGCTTTTCAGCTCTGGGTATAATTTGTCTTTTGTGCTTTGCTTTGCTTTTCTGATTTATAGTGTCAGGCAAGGCCTTGTGTGATCTCCCATTAGTGGAGAGATGAACTAGATGATCTCGTAAAATTATTTTTTTTAGCTCTATTTGGTTTCTGTTGTGAACACCATATTTAGGATTTTACAGCAAAAGTACTTACCTACACACATAAAATTTTTGCTTTGCCTGTGTTCAGTTTTCTTATTTTTACGTTGTAGTGAAATCACAGCTTTGGTCTTACGGCACAAAGAGGTGGTTTAGTGTGTAGCACGAATAAAGTTTCTGGATTATACTAGTCTTTTTCTCTAAAAAGGGTATAAACATCTCTTGCCTTTTACAGGAGCTAATAGGGAATGTACATGTGAAAGGCAATGCAAAACCTGAGCTGTGCAGTTGTTGACGTGATGTTCAAATCCCAGCTGACAAACTCCATTTCCTCATTCAGTGGCAATCTCTGACAGGATTCACAAGTCAGACAGTGACAAAAAGGGGAAAAAAATCCTGACAATTTCTCCCATAATTGCCACCTGCAATCCCAGGGAGCGGAGGAGGAATGAAGCCGTAAATAGCAAGAAAGATTTGTCAGGCTGTGCAAGATCAGAGCATTGATTCAGCCTTGATTGGACTCCCTACCGCTGTCCTTTCGTTATTTATGTCAGGTTAACCTCTCACTTTCAGCAATGACATCTGTTCCCCATCTACTCATTTCAGGGAACATACTGCGGTTTCCATTTTGTCAGCTGGTTTTCCTTCTTCTGATTACTTTGGAGCAAAGCTGCTGGGGTGGTTTTTATTTAAATAATGCCTAATTCAAAATGAATGTGCTTGCTTTGAGATAGGACATGTGATAAGACGTGGTACATTCCATAAAACCTACCAACAATGTTCAAGATGAAATGAAAACTACGAGGACCTAACGGAGAGGTTTACAGAAGGCAAAGGCGGAGAAAAGAACAGGCCGAGCGCAGGGGTGGAAACTCCCAGGCCTGTGGGCAGGACTGTTTTGTATGAGGGAAATGTAGTTGTCAAATACCTCGTAGGTGTGCACCATACGCAGGTGAAGTGTCATCAACGGGAGCCCTTACCTCAGGTGTGTGAGCAGGTGCGTACATCCACTTGTTGCTAGAAGTCTGCCTCTGTTCATCAGTTAGTCCAATAAAGTCTGAGAGCTTCATTTCTGAATTTAGATTGGTTGTTTTCCATTCGAATGGGGTCTATTTTCAAAAGAAATCTTTGTAAGACAGGTTGGTGATTTTTCTTCTCTCCCACGCGCGTTGGTTTTGCAATGCTTCTCTTCCACTTGTAAGCAGAAACTCCTGCACAAAACCCACCCCATTTCTTGGGTAATACCGGCAGGGAAGGAACCTTACTGTGCTGCAAACTGTGCTCACAGAAAAGCATTATGTATCTTCTACTAGAGATGTTTCTTCGCTTATCTCTATGCTTATGTACTAAAACTGCTCTGCTGGGATAGCATAGAGGCATATCCCTGACTCCGACACCTTCTTTTGCCTGTTTTGTTTGTATTCCTTTCTGTGTTTCTAAATTGTAATGACAGACTAGAGCTTCATGCAGAAGTTATAAGCTTGATACAAGAGTAATTTTGTGAAAATCAGTGATTATGAATTATGCAGGAGTCTAGCAGATATCAAGTACTACGTTTCTTTAAAAATGCTTGAATCTCCAGTTTTAATCTTGTATTTTTACACAGGGTTACTGGTTTCAAGGCAAAAAAACCAACAACAACAACAAAAAAAAAAACAAAAAAAAAAAACCCAAACAAAAACCCCCCCCCCCCCCCCCGAACGAAATAGGTAGTATTTTAAACACTTTTTGAGATACAATGCTTGCAGTGCTGTAGATTTAATTCTGGTGTTGATTCTGGCTAAGGTCACTTTACCTCTTATTCTGGCATCCTCCAGGGCAGGTATTTCATTGCAGTTTGTACATGATTTATGTAGTCTACCTATTCAAATTCCTAGCTGCATAGGACAGCATGTCTCAGCTGATGCCAAGTATATTGTTAGTACTTAAAGAACAATAATAATTCTACCTTGAAGGACAAAAGAGCCATACGAGCAAGGTAAGAGACTTAATAATCAGGAAAATCTTACCTCTGAAAAAAATATGAAGCTGCTTCCTTGCCCAGAGAGATCCATAAAAAGCAAGAAAATCTAAAGTAGGTTATTGTATGTTCTCCATATAGACTGCTTTGGTGATCTCCCCCTCCCCAGCCCCAGTTTCTTCCCTGGTGGTGTTTTTGACTTTGCCTCTGTATTTTACTCTAGGCTGTCTACTGTTTGTTAGAAACCATTGCTGCTTACAGAGATTAGCGTTACAAAAGCAGGCTAAGAAACTTAGTGGAATTTCTCTAGCTCTTGAGACAGGCATATATGAAAAACAATTACTGCTATCCCATTATATGTTGTTAAATCAAGCAGGCCACATGATTAACTCCCAGACTGAAGGCTTTTAAAATAATCCCTACGATTTCATATGGAAGCTTGTCTTCAAAGTATTCTGCAAACCTTAACTAATCCTTACAACTTCCTTCACAGAAGAGTTTTAACTCTTGTTCAAAGATAGGAGAACTATGGTGCAGAGAAGCAATTAACTAGAAGTCAAAGAAAACAGCTGGAGTCAAAGCTATGCCCATGACCTGCGGCTCTGCTTTCTGCGGTCAGTCCTTGCGACACCTTTACCAGCAGTTGATCTCAATATGGACAAGAGATTTAGGAATGCCCCACTATCCCCCATTTCTGGGATGCTGTATAATCCTGCATGTTTTGAATCTTCAGCTTAGTCCCAGGTGCCCCCTGGTTTCAATATTGTTTTTTGTAATGTTTTCCAAAATTAGAGAAAACCAGACACACAGGTCTTGCAGAGCTTTGATTCCTCCCCCAGGTTGAAAAAAACCCATTATTATTAATATGTACAATATGTAGAAAGGGATCCTTCCCCTTGTATATATTTCCAGTTGAGGGACAGTCTGAGTTGAATGACTGCGTTTAATGGCTGCCACTGGATCTACCTGAGTCACTGTATTGTATAATATTTCTCTACTGTATTGTGTAAGGCATTAAACATCATTGAATCCATGTTAAGTAAAACATGTTCAGGCATAATTACACAAAAAGACTTTTATGGAGCTTCATATAGATGGGAAGTGTCTGTGTGTGTGCGTGTGTGTACGCCTGTTTTAAAAGAACATAGTGAGAAGATATGCTCATACAAAATGCTGAAGATAATTTGCTAGAGTGCCAGAGCACACTTTTCCCCCTGGATTCTTCAATTTCTAGTACTCTCAGCTGCTCCTAATGATTTTCCCAGTGAAACAGCTGTGTTTATGGGATTCTCTAATACCATGATGTCTGGATTGCAAAATGTTCAACACATTCACAAGTAGACAGTCTCCCTGTGAAAAAGTCCAAAATAATGTCCAGGCATTTTCGTTCCATTTAGATCGCCAGTTACGTACTGAAATTAATGGATGATTAAGTATCAACATATAAAACTGAGACTATTTTACCCAGGTACAACAGAAAGAAGCACAGATAAGCTCCAATCAAGAATGAAAACACTCTCTGTTTTCATGACATTCCCATGTTTTGACTGCAGGTCTTCAGACTTGTAGTGTAAGAAAAATCTTGACTATACTGGCACAAATCAGGGATAAATTAACCTCAAAACTATGACACTGCATTATTGGCTGTCTTTAGGAATGCCCCATTACCCCTTTTTCTGGGATGCTGTATTGTCCTGAATATCTAGAATCTTCAGCTTGGTCCCAGGAGCCCCCTGGTTTCACTATAGTTTTTTCACTCTTTTCCAAAATTAGGGAAAGCAAGACACACAGGTGTTGCAGAATTTTTATTTCCCCCTGCAAAGTTATAAAAAATTAAAAGAACTAATTGTATTAGATCAATGCTAGTACTACTGTAACCCAAATTATCTTCAGTCCTATATGGTACACCAATTAGCAAAGACAAAAAGAGGAGCAATAGCTAGGTATGCCATTATTCTGCCAATCTTTACAATCTCTTTTATGTGGAATTCTACTTCAAAGCGCCTTTCTTGTTTGTTACAAGATCACTTACACAAGCAGATGTGTCTAAAAATAAGTATTTTGTTATTGCTTCGTGCCTCTGTCCTCAGCTACTGACAGTCTTATTCCTATTGTCACTAGCAGTTCTTCAGACTGATGCTATACAGCTGTCTTCTCTATGTATGCATTTAGCTTCTTATTTTTATTCATTTATTGCTTTATTTCAGATTTTTTCTCATCTTGTGCACCTCATTTTTTCAGTCATCTCCAAAATAATTTTTAAGGGATGAATGAGGATGTTGAGAGTAGGACTGGACAGGTAGGGGGACGAAAAATTTGGGTTTAAACCACTTCTTTTATTCCTGGTGCTGCTTGTTTTAAATGCAAATCAAGATTACTTTAGGGTAACCCAGACCCAGCTGCTCAATCTACAGAGTTTTTTCTCGCAGTCTGAGAACTTCATGCTGCAAAAACTATCACTCTGGCTAAGCTGCCTCCCACATTAGCAAGGGACTGGGATTCTAGCTTCCTACTCCTACATAGGGAACTTACTTTTTCTTTCATTTGCACAGGTGCATATAAGGATTAAGTCCCCTGATGTGAACAGTATTTTGCTGGTGTACGCTACTGTATGCACCGATGCTAGGAAAGAAAAAGCCCTGGTAATTCTCCTATTATACGACCTTGTTTTGCTAAAGTATTAGCTGAATCTGGTATGAAACATAGCACTAAAATAAAGGCAAAACATGTATTCCATTAAACCAGATGTTTAGACCGCTGCCAAGAGAGGATGTGAGAAAAAAATCAAACTTTACTAATGTAGGTATGCCTATGAAATATATACACATATTCAAGTATCATCTTGTCTTTAAGTGTATTACCTTGATATAGTTGTTTGTCCTTCAATCCGGACGTTGAGATACAAACCTAATAGAAAAAGCAATTGCTAACAGAATGAACTACTGCGAGTACCACCTGTCCCTGCTTTCGATACTCAACCTTAATCTGGAATGTTTTAAAGTAGTTGGGTTATCTGGAAACACTGCACAGCTTAAGTTAATTGTCTACGAGTGCCTCTTCTATAAATACGTGTCAGGCATTGTAAAGCACTCCCAAGGATTAGTCAAGTCAGAGGTGT
The DNA here is from genome assembly GCA_013397275.1 of Burhinus bistriatus. Lineage (NCBI taxonomy): Eukaryota > Metazoa > Chordata > Aves > Charadriiformes > Burhinidae > Burhinus > Burhinus bistriatus. The sequence goes on along the minus strand of VYXH01002349.1, from coordinate 152,619 downwards.
GAAATTCAATATTCATTGGTGTACTTGCAGAAGGCCCCCACAAGAGCAGTTGTATCTACTTACAGCAACCTGTCATTTAGTGGCACCGCCAACATTTTGCAAGAATAAGCAAGCTTCAGAAAAAGCAGCCCTTTGTAAGAAGAAATTGCAATGGAATTGATGTTGTGAATAGCATTGCAGGACTCTGACACAATAAATCCTTCAACTTCTATGAATGAAAAAATGAAACATGAAAGTCTTTCTGTTGGGAATTAGCACCAGTTGCAATTTCCAACCGCATGGCTAGCCTCCGCCTGTCAGCTGCAGTACTGTATCTTTGCCTAGTGCCCTGCTTAAGAGGTCTTAGCTGAATGCTAATGACCATGACTTGAATTAACAGGCAGAACAGATGAGGTTAACTTTGATAGTTCTTCCTAATGCATTTTTAAAGCTGGGTTCAGGAAGAGTGTCTACATGACAAACAAAGGCCATGATGTCAAAAAACACATGACCAAACTCATAATTTTCTTTTGTGAAGCCCAGTATCCAAAATGTAGTCCAAGGTCCTGTTGGGTTAGGTGCTCTACAGGAAAGAAGAGACTGTCTCTGCCCTGAATAACAGTCAAGCTAAAGAGAAAAAGAGACAGAGGAGAGGGAGAAAGACAAAAGATAAAGTGATTAATCCAGTGTAGTCAGTAACAGAGACACAGCATTATTTCAGTCTTAATTTCCAGACAAGGCTTGCAAACTTATTTACTTCGATTATACCCCCAAATGGTTCCAGACAAAGGCTTTCAAATAAGTCTGAAATAAGTGAGAAAATTTACCAAGGGGGTGGCAGAGAGGTTGAGATGTCAATCCACGTAACGTCTGAAAGCAAGCCTAAAAGGAATTCTACTTCTTGCTTTGTTTGCAAAATATTACTTTAGCACTGTGCTTATGCCTAGGACCTCTGAAGAGTTTGGTGACCCTTTATGAACTTTCCAGACATATACTTTTCACCATTACTATTGCCTTTGAGACTACACCTATATTAATAGAATGGATAAAGTTGAAAGTAAATGAAAATATCTAGTGTTGTAAAGGCTAGGAGATTTAACAGATCTACAGGAGAAAGAGGTGGGAGTTGCCCTTTAAGTTAATTCAGCACTGAGTGATTGATATTTCCTTTTGAGCGGATGAGTTCCATCTCTGCTCCAAAGTGCGTGATGCACTGGGACTCAGAAATCCTTTTCCTTAGCCTGCCCATGATCTGCACAGTGACCTTGGTCATATTCTTTCATTTTGCTTTATATATATTTTTTTTTTTTTTTTTAATGCTTTGACTTTGAAGGACAAAGGTATTATATGAAAAAAAGGTATTACTACTGCTAGCTAGTTCCACTTCACTAGTTCAGATATAAGGAAGACGAGGAAATTCAGAAAGAAATTCAGCAGGTTTGCTTTTCTCTGTATCTGCTAAGAATAATTGATCAACATTCCTTCTGTAATGTCCAATGTAACTCAGTAACAAACCTCGGATGCACTTAAATATGAGTAGCAGCCAAACCACCAATTTGCAGTTGTTTATTGTGAGGTAGCAGATTTCCTAACAAAGGAGAAAAATGGTCAGTGTAAACTTTGGAAGTATATTAGGAGAAAACTAGGAAAATTATATCCTCTCCCCAGCAAGAGGTATGGCAATTTAATGAGTATTTCTCCAAAATCAGCTTCAAATGTTGATGCAATTTCACCGGAATATCAGCTATTTACATTCCAGGTCATTTCCAGCTACTCTGATTCCATCTAGATCAATTCTGTGAGCTTGTAAGAATATAAATATTGGATTGTAGCCTAATGCTAGAGAAGCATATGGGTCATTAACTGTAATTCAGGCCTTGCAGGCTATTTGCTGACTCTCCTGAATAAAAGCAAAAGTATTTCTCCCTCTCAAAAAGAACTGCCCTATTTTGCTTTGCAAATTTGGGAGGTGGGGGGCAGTCAGTCTTTTTTTAATGCTGATATGCCTACAGAAGACAAGAGACCAAAGAAATTCACCCATAGAGATTTGGCCTTTCCTTGCTCAGTACACTTTTCAAAAAATAAGTTGGCAATGGAGGTCAGAAACAGTAAAGTCATTATTTATTACTTATTGTGCAGAAAACCTTAGGAGCCTGAATAAGGACCAGGCACACAATTGCATGGTTGGGATTTGCCATGTACCCCCTACCCTGCGGGGAAGAATATGCTTGGTTGGGGTTTTTTTTTTTTCCGTATGTGACTTTCCTAAGGGTCTGTCAGTCAGGTTCCCCAGGACTCTAGGAAATTTGGTAGGTGTCTCTAAAATCTCTTCCGGTAATAAATAGTCCCAGATATGACTTCTAAGGAGGAATGGCTGCATATTTTACGATATTATGATTTTTTTCAGGGAACGTTAGGAAATAAGAGCTGTCCTGTAGCTCAGGAAGTTGTGTTTGTCATTTTTATGTCCTGAGCAATCTCAGTTCTTCAGCTGCCTTTTAAAATATCGGCGGCAGCCCATGAGCCTGAGCCACCCTTCTGTTTTTAACAGGATTATGCTCCCAAGGCACGAATAACTTGCAAAAACGACAAAAGTATTTCAAAATTATTTAAGAGAAGGGCGTAATAAAACTGTCTCACATTCTGAAAATATCTCCCCTCTGCCTCTGGGAAGGCAGCTGTCAGCAGCGTCCGTGCAGACAGAGTACGAGGTACTCTGCTGTTGGCAGTTTAGCACGGTGCCCAATTTATTGCAACAGGTTTTCTGATGGTCTGCAGGAGGAAGGCAATGGACGCCCTGTGAGCGGGATATGGGGCTGAGACTCTGCCTTGCTGCCAACTTAGCCCTACAGCCATGAGGTATGCATTTGTCAGGGCTTTAACCTTCCTTTCCCTTGTCAGGTGGGGGGGAACTGATGTGCCGCTGCTGAGTAGGCTGGGGAAATACGGTAGCTGCTTTTTCCTGTTTCCTCTGTCTTTCTGAGCCTCTCTAGGTACGCAGAATGAGAACAGACTGAATGGAAGAAAAAGACACAGCAGGTCTAGGTGCTCAGGTCTTCAACATTTCCTAACAGCTGCAGGAGAAGTTTCTCCCACAAATCAATGCAGCCACTAGCTCAGAGGCTGCCATGAAACCATTAATCTGTGGCAGAAGCTTTCCTGGTATGTTTACACTTGGTACTGTTAAAAATTAATGCCACACTCCAAATGATGACTGTGCACCAGTCCCTAAGGGAATGAAGTGGTGATTAGAATGACAGACATGAAGTATCAACTTACTGATTATTTTTAATTACACTTATGAGAAAGCCGATGTTGGGGTAATCTGCTTTACCTTTATCTTAGTGATTTATAATCTATCAGCCAGGTAGGCCTGTACTGGAGTCATGTTGTCCTTCCAGATCAATTTCTTTATTGATGTTAACATTATTTATAAGGGCAATCACACATCCTTGGAAAATTATTTGGGTCAGCTGAAAAACTAATTTTGGTCAAACTGCTTTCCGAATTACAAAAGTCGTAATAGAAGCAATCTGAAGCAGAAGCTTTGCTCACAGTTATATCTTAAGTAATGTGGTGATACAAATACTGTTTTATACTTTATTAGCAGGCAATTAATAATGCATGGTAGAGGTGGTGTGTCCTGTTGGAGTTCAGCTGTGAAATGAAGTGTTTCCTTTAATTTAGTTTGTCAGCTTCTGTGAAAATATAAAGGATTAAACTCCTCCAAATTCTGGTGCTGGCACATTTAAAAAACCTAGATCTCAAGTTTCATGGTGCATGGAAACACCATCCTCTATAGGTTTCTCTTTCAATACTTTTCTTTGCTCTTTTCAAGAACAAAACCAGATTTTTTCATCTCTTGACTGAATGCCTTGATTTAGCCTTTTTAAATCAAAGGGCAGACCTATACGCCAATGTGTGTCCCAGGTAACAATATTAATTTCAGGGATTCTAGACCCCAAAAAGAATAGTCTTACAGCTGAACATGAAGTAAAAAAACATACCAGAAAAATTAAGAAGAACTTCTCTATTCATGCAGCAGAAGACAGCATGCGAGGAAACAAGTAGCTACTCCTGACTTTATGCATCAGCATAAGGTACAGATTAAATAAGATAAACATTTGTGTTTACATTTAAAATGCCTAAGGTTTTCAGACATTGTGGTCATAAGTGTGCTGTTAGTGTCAAGAGAGACAATTACATGGTGATCAATAGACATTAACCAGATTATATACACAGAACTATGGGATTCTAGGGATAAGAATGATTGTATCTCTCTTTATTAGTGGTATAAAAACCCACAAAGTCCCACAACTATTTCATTCTTCCACATCAGAGTGTGGGAATAAAACTGGTGGCAGCAGAACCAGACAGTGCTCTTTTCATTAACCCAGTGCACATCTAATTTCAGTAAGAATAAAGCTGTCCATGTTACCAGAAGGGTACAAAATGAAAAGTCAAGAGAAAAGAATGTAGTAGCCTGCTCAGTCTCTTTTCCTCTTCTTTAAATTCTGAAATGTCGTATCTGTGGTGCAATTAAAGAGAATATAGATAGGTGCATGTTTTGTATATTTATAAAAAGAATCTGAAACAGAAGAAACCACTGTGTGGAAGAGCTCATTGTGATATCAGAGCACATGCAAAATGTTTTTGATACAGGTGGGGCTAACAGTCTAATATTAAGGTGACACTTTCCATTAAGATATCGTTTCTAGTTGCTTAAAAACTTGGAACTTTTTCACTATTTGTGCCAGAATTGTCAGACTGGACTACATTTATGTGCAGGGGAAGGAAAGGATGAGGACCCAGAATGTTTCAGCCAAAACTATTGATCTCTTTCCAAGGAAACTGTTGTTTCAGTTAAGGAATTGCAAGATTCCTTCCAGTCCTTCTAGGTTTCGGACTAAGCATGTACAATTTTTCTGACAGATGGTTACAAGTAATGGTACAGATGTGACTTTTTTTCTTTGTGCAAACACTGTCCTAGTCAGCCAAATAATAAATCTTTAAGCAACCGTACTTTGTGCATGCCTGGTAAGGGACATTGTTAATTTTAGGAGCTCTGCTTCTAATAATCAAAAGTTTGTGACTCCTGCAACTGTGTTCAAGACCTTGGTGAGCTCTGCTCCACACGCAGCATCCTCACAGGCTGACTGCAAGGGACCAGTGGCAGGTATCTAGACAGGCAACTCCAAACCAAGGAGAAGCCAAATACAAAAGCAGGAACCCTGGCACCTGCTAAGCACTCCTGAGGTATGGTCACCATGCATGAAAATCAGCGTTAAACTTACACAAAGCTGCCTTGCTAACATCCACTGTTTGTGCGATTACAGTTACTGAGCAACATTGCTTGGGAAAGCGCTCATCATTTGTACCTACCAGATAAACGTGAGTAGCATCTGCACTTCTCCTCACCTGCCTGGTAGCAAACAGCAGACTGAACGGATACAGCTGGTAATTGTCCAGCTGATAGAGGTGAGAGAGACGTTGCGTGGACACTTGTGGACAGAGAGTTAGCTTTTCCTTTAAAAAAAAGCAACAAACTACCTCTAACCTTTTGAGTAGAGCAGTGCTTACATGGGGAATCAAACCTCTTGAGCAGGATGGTGGGCCACTGTCCAGGCAGCAACAGAGGTCGTAGGTGCAGGGGTCCCCACAGAAGATCTTCAGCTGGGCTTCGTAAGACCCCTGAACCATGGAGTACTTACACCCAGCAGTCCCACTGTCCTCAGTGACCACCCCAGCACGTGCATGGTCCATGGCTACCCATCTTCTTAAAATACATACAAAACATGTCCTAACTGCCTTACACGGGTGCCAAATGCTGTCCTGTGCAGCCATTTCTGCATCTTTACTCCTGACTACATGCAAATATTTTACTTGTGTACATTGTGGCGAGCACTGCAGCAGGAACGGCCCAGGGGGAAGACGCTGTGATGAGACAAATCCTCCACCCAGCACAAGAACCAATGGCCACCCTCTATACCATAGGGGCTACCCAGGAGAGTCTGCAGAACTACCCCAAACTCTCACCTAGAGAGCTAAAACGTTTCAGTGTGTTTTGCTGTCAGGTCCCTATGGGCTTTAACAGGTTTTAATGGCCTCAATAGCCCTGACCAGCTTCACCTGGGACCTCCACCCACACCTATGGGCCCAGAAATCCTATTTAAGCTCTGCCCTGGGCCTTTTGCCCCTGTCTGAGTTTTGTTGTAGGTATGTTTGTCTTCAGTACTGCTCTCCTGGATGGACCTTGTGTCTTTGCTGTGGGTAGTGTGTCTCCTGGGTAGACCCCCTCAAGTGGACTTGTCTCCAGTCTTGTTTCTGGACACATCTCCTTTGCTCCTGGCTGGGTTCCCTGGATCTGGTTCATCCCCTTGCAGTGCCTGGGGCTGTAGGTGGATGTGGTTACCAGCACCCAGCTCTGACCGGTGTCTTCAGCCTCTGTAGGACTGTGTCCACCAGTGAGGGCCCAGCTTGTGCTGGGGCTGCCCTTGGCTGCTAGTTTGCCTTCCCTTGGGGAGCAGCTCGCTAGTTCAGTGTCCTGGTGCCTGCAAAGGTAAGCCTAAACGTGACTGCTAGTCTTGAGCTATGTGTTGGCAATGTGAAGCCCTACGGATGCTTTGTGGTTTTAGTGCTTCAGTAGTTGTTTCATAACTTGACGTGGCTGATAAGTGAGGCTTTGTACAGTACAAAGACAGATGTGTGTCATGGAGTTTGTTGTCAATTCTCAGTCTCTCTATCAGTGCAACTACATTTGTAGCATGAAAATGAGGATATGTGGAATAGTCTACCTTTAGACAAACCTCTTAAAAAGGGACAAACTTTTCCTGCCATACTCTCATGCTATTTACTCCAGGAAGTACCACAGGTTGCAAGTTTAGGTGAGGCTTGGATCTGGGCTAGCACATGACATGTCAGTGTACCTCAGCGGCTTTCTTCACCCCTGAACCTTGGCTGTGAGTGCAGGGGAGAAAGCAATGAGCTGGGTGCTGAGGAACACAGCTGGCACCTGGGGCAGAAGCTGTGGTTTGAGGCAGTAAACACACTGGAGAGCCAGTGAGAACTGAGATTGCTATGGAAAGAGGCAGGCACAAGATCAAAGCCAGGGAGCAGGCTGCTGGGACTTGCTGAACATGGATCCTGTAGTGAGGAACTCCTATGCTGGTAGGAGAGAGTTCAGACCAGTCTGAGAAGGGTAATTGGGAAGATCAGAGATGCCTCAATAAAGCACGGAAGGTCAAAACTAGGACTAGACAAGAAGAAGCAGGATCAGAAGAGCAAATGTATTTATAGGCAAAGAGGTACAGGATGGATAGGATGTGAAGTCAGATAGGGCCAGGATTTGATTCCTTGTTGTAGGAGCTCATACAAGCTCTATTTTTTCAAGGTGGCCGGTACTGAAAAAGTACCGTCTATCCCAGGTTAGACTTCTAAATTTATCTGCTCCTCGGCTCTCTATATGAAGCCTGTGGTTAAAATTACTTTTGCAGTGGTTTTGTGAAGACAAATTAATATCTGCCAAGTCCTTGGAAGAGCTCATCAGGAAATCATTTAATCATCCAAATTCTGTGCAATAAATAAATCCTGACCTGTTAATTTGGGGGGGGACACAATGGACTTCTGGATGGCTGCTCACCTGTTAAGTACCAGCCATCCACTATACTCAGAGTCTTGGGGATCCCTTGGAAGAAACAGTGCCTGCTGTGTCACAAATAACTAGGCACAAAGGAACCACATTAAATTTATGTATGTAACTCTGGTACTGGAGTTTTCCATAACCTGAGTGCTTCTTCAAAGCATCCAATTCAAAAGGATATGAGCCTGAACGAAGTTCCTAGATTTTGAATGTCTCAAAACTATGACCAAGTATAAATCCACCTTCAGCTGCTCTTTCTGATATGTGTTCCCTGAAAATCTAAGCCTGAAGTATTTGGGTGGCACACTAATCCAATCAATACCTGGCCCAATTTTCTGGTTCAGTGAACCTGCTGCAGATTAGTAGGAAATGAAGACTTGAACATTCAGCTGTTCAGAGTACTCATGTGTTACAGCACCCACCTCTTCCTTGATGCTTCCTAGTGGAAGTACCTGTGCCAGATATGTACTCAGGCTTCTCCATGGGATCCTTGCCCCACAGCAAAGGGGGAGCTGCTTAACCTAACTGGGAAATAAATGCTAAGGGAGATACTGTTGCCTCAGTGACATGCAGTAAGCCTTTGCGTCTTTTATTATTTTTCTGGAGCGATTCCTTGGCTGAAGATCAGCTGTGTATTGCCACCCTGTTGCTGACATGTCAGCTGCATGGAGGGATGAAGGCTTATGGCATGAAACAGTTATGGTTGAGATCTTCTGGGGTAGATGTCAAGGGCTGTTTCTCGGCATGCCTGCCCCTTTTCTTCGGGTTGTAAATGCTAGCAGAATTAGGATCTGTCCCTTTCAGAATTACATGAAGTAGATTAGGAGAAACATCAAAGTTCATCCCCTCAGTCTTTCTATTTGAACTACCAAGGACACATGGGATTAGTTCTTTGGCTATTGGGCAAGCCAAGAGGACATGTGGCTTCTTGATACCATCTTCAGTGAAAACATTTGGTAAATCTACCATACCCTCTGACACTGTAAGCAGCCTAGTAAGAGGTTTTTTATCTGGGAAAGTACTCGGAGTTGTTGAGTGGATTCCACAGATGAAACAATACACACTGCACTTGCACAAGCAGAGCATTTACAGACAGCAAAATGTCAGTTGCAGAAGTCTGGTCACTGTCTAACACCGTGTAAATAAACATTTAGCTGGAAATCTTAGTAAGAACAGTGTTGGCTTTTCTGGCTGCTATTCATGCCCCGTTATATTTAGTGTCCTTTATTTGCAGCAGCTGGATGTATGTGAATGGTGGATCAAGCATCTTAGTTATTTTCAAGTGCCTGCAGTTCAGCTTCCATAAAAGCAAACGTGAATGCCTGGCAAATTATCATTTGGATCTGTTGCCTTTACATTTCAGTTCTTTACTCTCCACATAGTAATTTACCATTATGTGAGGATATACAATTTAGCTTCAGTTTTGCTAAGTGTCTAGCTTATGTGTGATATTCCAGAGAACTTTTTCAAAGCAATGAGCTGGCAACAGCCTGTACTGTATCTTCTCAGTCGTACCTGCTGTGCGGCTTTGGGTTTTTGGAAATGGGAGTTCCTTATAAGAGGATTATTCATGGTGATAAAGAGATCCACATCATCAAAATTAAAAGCAGTAAGAAGCACCCTGAGTATGGATTTAACTAAGGTAATAAACAGAAAATCTGAAAACCGATTATCTTATCCTCTGAGGACAAGCACTTGGTTGCTTTAGGGAAATACACACTAATCATCTGTCAGTCCTTTCTTAAACTCAGAGAAGGTGAGACATGCACTTTTAAAACAGTAGCTAGGTGAATATGATCCTTAGTAAGGACATGGAAGCTATGAACTCAGATGCAGTTCTAACCTCTGCCGGAGTGAAGTTACACCTGCATCTCTGAGGAGAAGACCTCCTCACCAGCACATTTGCTGGGTAGGACTGGTTTGGGACAGCTGTTCTTATTCAAGTGGCTCTGCAGTGTCACGCTTACTTGCCATGTAGGCTGGGGCAGAGGCAAGAAAACAAGTAATGCCTTTTCTATGAGAAAGGAAGAGAGTGAGAGGCTGGTGAGTTAAGCTTTTCAGGATGAGAAGGACCTCAAACCTGTACAACTTCTTCCTGGCAGTGGTGCCAAAATGTAGGTGGTTGCTGCTGTGTTTTGGGAGGCAAAAGAACTTTTGATCACTGAGGCATTTTTAGAAATGTCTGCTCTAAATCTTGAATAGAGGAACCTATTGTGTCTCCTATTAATGTACAATGTACTAAGTGGCTCAGGGTGCACAGGAGGGATCTTTGGGCCTAATATAGGTGATTTGAAGCACTTCCGTGGAGTCAGGGGCAGAGCTATGGGCACCCTGGTGACTTAGCTAGAAGCAGTGAACTAGGTCCTCTGGTGGTTTTTTACTTCAAGTTTTCTGTTTGTCAGATTTATTTGACTACTTACTGGTTTAGCCTATATTTCAGTGGCTTAAATTTCAGGGAAGTCAACTTTTGTTGACTTCATATTAAAGCACCTGCTGCTGGGGAGTATGAATTAAACCAAACTGTGGAGAGCAGGAATGTTAATTTGACTCTTGGCTAGATGGAAAGTGATCTTAATGTCTAGGTCCATTTGTTCCAGCTGGTAGTACACAGCATGTCATAACCTTTACTCTAACATTTTTGCAATGCATATTCAAACTGCAGAAACCCCAGAAACTCAATATTAATTTTTATAGGAAAATAGGTAATTTGAAAATTGTTCATCCAAGCTACTGCAGTTAAAAATTAGTTAAGATTCCTTAAAGTGTGGTATCCAAGGAAGCTTTATTATGGGAATTGACAAGGGTGTTTTTAATCTGAATATTTTTCTGAAGTTACCACCTTCTGATTAGTTTAAAGAATTTGCTTGCAAACTCTTCCTGTTCTGTCTAAATTGAAACTTCATGTGATTTACAATGTGTCCAAATATCCTTATGGGAAAGCAAAATTACATCAATGTACTTAGAAAATTTCTATGATTCATTAACTGACTGATTTCAAAATATTGAAATAAAAACTTTCAGAACTTCTTGTTTTGTTCTATCCTGCTCTGGGATTCTGGATGCTTCTGAGTTTCCCTCAAAGCTGAAGAGGGAATCCATGTGGATCTACTGCTGATGTAACACAAATGGTTCCTGCAAACACGAGGGTGAACTCTTGGCTCTGAAGTCAGAGGATATTTCCCACTGGCCTGGATCAGGCTAGAATTTAACTTCTAACCTTACTTCAAGTGAAAGAAGGTATTTGAGGACTATCCTCTTGTAAAATATTGGGACTTTGTGTTGTCTGGTTGTGTTGATAGGCTTGACTATCACAGTTAACAGCTTGATTTCTTCAAAACTGGAGGGTGTTCAGTGATTGCACTTGACAAAATTGGTATCGGCAATAATGTTTTGACATGTGGCTGTTTTGTTTTTCTGGATCAGTTCCCTGACCCTCTTCACAACATGGCTGCTCAAGCTACGGCAGGTGCTGTGTTGTGCCAAGGGGTACAAGTAAGATTCATGGAGTGGGAATAACTTCAGTAAGCATTGCCACTGAAAGCTCTTTCTTGAATTAAACAGCCTTCAGTTTCACATGAATCTAGAGAACCATCTGGGGCTTGGATCTCCATCTTATGTGGAATAATTACCAGCTCTCACCAACAATTGGATTTTCTCCGTTTCATCAGTTTTAAGATATAAGACTCAAAGTAAGTTATAAATAGCATTTAATTCCTGTGCAATTTGCAGGACATCTCCAGTATCCAATTTATTATGGATCTTGTGTATTTGAATAATAATTCTTCATAATTGCATCACTATTCACAGAATTTACTTTAAGGAGACAAAAGGGAATTTCTGCCTAATCCTGTTTCTCCTGACTCTTGGCCTATTAATAACAGCAGGTGTTCCCTTTTAAGATTAATTGCTGTTCTCCCATCCTTTAACAGAAAAAAAAAATCCTGCCCCTTCTTGCTGAATTGCTGTAGTTTACAGCTGGTATGCAGGTAAATTTGCTATGGCTTCTTTTTCCCCATAGCATGGTAACTTCTGACACTACAGCAGCTATTTCATGAGAAGATGAAGTCTCTCTGAAGCACTGGGAGCAAACTACTGAGAGTCAAATGGGAAGGATGGTGGTGAAGTAATCCCCACCTGAGAGCCCTCTGATGCAAAGATCACAGCTATTTCACTTTCTAAACTGAACCTTATCTTCTTGGAAGATGTGGGTTGTCATTTTTGTGTTCCCCGATGGATTGTAATGAGGTGTCTGAATCTGTGTATGCACCTACAGTCAGATTAATGTGTTCTGAGGGGAGCAGGGATGGATGTTCATGATCAGTAAGGCAAAGCTTCACAGGGAGGAGACATCTGTACCTGTCTCCTTCACACTGCTAACACAAAGGACATGACAGGCAGGCTTGACTGATGTAAGGAGCAGTGGTTGCAGATTTTACCATCAGTAGTTGTCTGTCTAAAGGTAACTGTCCCAAAGTAGGAATAAAAGCAGATAGTGCCACGCTTCATCCACCTCATTCATAGCATAGTTTAGAACATTTAAACACTGCAACTATGCCCAGGCCAAAATTGAGGCATAGGTGCACTCCCTCTTTGGCTACCTCTTCTTAGGGCAAAAGATGGCTACGTCTTCTCAGACAGCCACTGTGTGCCATAGTGTTCCTGCAAGTGTTACCTTACTACATGCATCTCTGAAAACACCCCTCACCCTGATACCATGGTCATCTTCACTTCAGTATTTAATCATCATTGAAATTTTTCACTTATGTTTACTCAGCTAGCAGAAATAGTCATTCTCTGCCCAGTTTAATACGCAGTAATGGGCTCTTTGTTTCATTGCAGTGAAGAAATGGGTAACTTCCTATTTTCTGGATTCCTCTTCTGAGCAGAGAACATCACTCTTGCTATTGATCACTATTCCTTTTGGACTAAACTCACTGGACTGTTTTAGGTTATACTTTAATTTTAGTACTACTTGTCTGTTTGCTGCTTCTGCTCTTGTGTGTCCTGCTAAGCTGTTTAGTTTCTTGCCACTTCTGACATTTTGGGAGCTTTACACTAATGCACATCAAACGAATATCTCTGTTTACCACAGTGACAACACGGTGCTTTCATCCCCACTCGCTAGTACATGTGGAAACTGCATCTATCTTCTGTTACTAAATCCCTGGGCATTTTCGGGCCAAAAGTAGTTTCCATGGCCTTAATTTGTCTGTACTAGCAGGTTTTGTATTTACTTACACTTAGTGCCCATTTTATTTATATCCCTGTACCATGCTTAGCGAAGTGCCTTGCAGAAGCCAATTAGGTGATAATGGCTGCCATCTGTCCTGTAGAGATTTTTCTTTCTGCAGAACTCTGTTCTGTTTCTAAAAACTGTTTAAATGTCAGTAGTCTCGTTAATTGTGTAAAGGGTTAATTCTTTCTTTTGATTAATTCAACCCAAATCCTGGGAACGCTGACTCCAGATACAGAAGAATTATGAATATGTTGCACTTTCAATTATTTGTAGTACTGTGCATGTTTTGGTATTCACATCCATGGAAATAAGCAGGTGATACATGCTGAAGGATCAAATGCAGTTTTTCCTGAACCTTGACCACCTGCTCACACTCCCTTTAAGAGTTGCATCTCAGGACTATTTGCAGCACTTAAAACCTGTGAACTGTTTTAAAGCAGCTGCCATATTTGTCTGGTTAAAAAAAGCAGCTTCTAAAGTAACACTCCTCTCCATATGTCTCTTTGCTACGATGCCTGAATATTGTGCTCAGTTTTCATATATTTCCTGGGAATCCTCTAAAGCAAAAATGGAAACAGCCTATTGAGAAGGAATAGTGTTCTTGGCTGTATTAAGGTAGAGAAACAAATACAGACCATGTGCACACATCTGTGCACTCATCCTGAACAACCTTAGATATGTCTGTCCTGCCTTCAGAAGTACCCTTGAAATCAAGTACGGTTATTTCCTTGTAGATGTATTTGCAAAACTGCAGCTATAGGCGAGAGAGCCTTCCTATTGAGTTGTGTATTTCCATGCGTAAAGGCTTTTGTCAGCTGTCTTCTGTAGACTCATGTAGGCCTGAATTGTCATAGGTGGAGACTGCTTTTTCAGCTTTGTGTGTGTATATACAAGCTATGATAAGATTACAAGGAATAGACATCACTTAAATGCATTATTCGCTTCTGTGGTCTGCCTTTGTCTCACAGAAGGTATTCACCAAACACTGGTTGTTTTAGTGTCTCGCATGCATCAACACAAGCTACGTGGCATCTTAACACTTGTTATCTCATTAGATCATGCTAGAGGCTTATTAAGAAGTGACTGCCCTTTGGGTCAAAAGTAAAAACAAACACATGAGCCCCTGAGGCTTTACTTCAAATAGTTGCCCTTTCTCCTTCTACAGAAAAACTGTAACTGGATCTAGCGGCTCACTCTGACTCATATGGGTTGGCTATAAGCAATTCCCCTGCATGCATGGCCTTTTTTACCAAAAAAGAAAAATAATTGAAGCACCTTATGCTCTTAACTAGGGTCCAGATACAGATGCAACTGAGGACATTTGCATTTTGCTTCCTGTCAATGCTGTGCTTCAGGCCAGCCTATTTCATTTCCTTCTGTCAGGTTACAGAAGGACAGTTTGTAGACAGATATTGCAATATTAAGGTTTTAAGTAAACAGTTCTTGTGGTATAACCTTTCCGGTATCTATAGATTGTCTATCTGTATTCTCTTCATTAGCCTGCATTTGGTTTTGCCTCTGCTCTTATTGAGTGACTGCTTTCTTTGCTGTTGCAGGCTCTGAATTAGAAATGCAGTTCCTACTCCTACCTCAAACAAAAGAGAAACCTGGAAAATCAGATATATTTTTTTTTCTCCTCTGAAGTTGCTTAACAGGGTAAAAATGGGGAAGAGGGTGGATGTCTTTGTATCTGAATGCAGCAGCTAAAAGCTGCAGTGCTCAGCAGCACTAGGAGAAGGAAAAGGAATAGTTTTGTTTGGCTCGTGTTGTGCTCACCTGCCTACCTTCTCCTCCCCATGCTCCAAGAAAAAGCTCTAAGAATGGCACAACCAGCAAAGAGCCTTGCAAGGGAGGGAAAGCTGAAAGTCTCTTGCCTTTCTGGTTTTCGCAGCCCTAGTCCAAAGCATGCCTGTTGTGTATGAATACTGTACCATCGTACTGCAATTATCTCCTGATTGCCACCTTTCTCCCCACAAGAAAACTTGTGAGAACGAAGAATGCCTGTTCTGCCACAGCGCTAAATGGTCCAGTTCAAGGTCTGCTTTATGCTTATTTTACCAATTAGTTCCCTGAACTACTAAAGAAGCTTGAAAGCTGGGAAGACCCCATTACTTCACTGTCCTGGAGGTAAAAAGAATCCCTTGAATCTTTACAGTTCAAGGCCCTTTCCAATCAAGTACTCAATCTATGAACGTTAAGTGAAAGTCAGATTGACTAACTGTAATTATTGTCAGCAGTGGAAAGCAGAGGATGTCTGTACTGCTTTGTACCCTGTGGATATTGGTATTGGAAAAAACAAAACACCCTTTCCCACCAATCCCTTAAATGAAAGGAAGCAGAAAACATGTCTGACTCAACTAAATCTTTAATAACATATTAATATTTTATAGTTGGTTTGATAGCAAATGCATAAGATCTATTGCCCCAGGGGTCTGACAGAAAAGAAATATTGGCTAAAAATGATATGTATAACAGACAAGGAGAAAATTATTTCTGAAGCAGAAAGGTGGGGGGACTGGCGAGAGAGAGCAAGGGATTGTAGCTGTTCGTAGGCTTTTAATGGTTTTACAGACCAGTGGTGAGGAACTTCCAAATAGAAGTTTGATCTTTGAATTATTATGTGAGTTTGAGTCTCTAAGTAAACAGTATCTTCCCCTATCAAGGTGTCTTTGGGCCAGAAACTTGGACATGCAGCAGCAGAAGTGCAAATGAAGTGTAGGGTCGAGCTTTTGGCATTGATACCGTGCTGAAAGTCAGGTGGAGATTTCACATTGGCTTTTTTGTATATAGGATAAAGTAAGGCTGGCTGAAGCTCATAGCCTACACTGCTACAAAACTGTGGCTTGGAGACATTTCAGCTCCTTTAGAGATTGAGCTAAGCCTCTCTTGGCACATCAAGAGAAGAATAACTTGTGTACCTCTGGGGTAAGAAACTTTGTCCTATGAGCCTTGAAACCTGCTAGGTAAGTAGTGTCTGTCATGGATGCTGCCATCCTGGTAGATCCTGATAGATCTTTACCTGAAAGAGTAGATAAAGCTCCTTTCCTTTTAAGTGGAGAATGGTATGGTGTTTTCCAAGACATCATATGAAAAAATACTCAGTCATGACTGGAGCTATAGCTGGATATATAACTGTAGCTCTGGTGTTTTATTATTCTGCAACCTTAACTGGCATCTTTAGAACCTCTTTTGATCTGGAGGGATAGAAGTTAAATTTCAAGCCTAAATCTTTTCATTTGTGAGAAGTTATCTTTATGGTGATTAAATGATGTTCGAAGATATCTATGCCATTTACTGTCCAGCAAGTGAAGCCCGTGAAAGTTCAGTCAGTCTGAAGAGTTTCCTTTATGAAGGATATAGGACTTAAATTACCTAAAATGATTCACAGCCTTTTAGACCAGGATAGCCAATGGACTTGCCAGGTGGCAATGATAGGGCCTTGGCTCTGTTTAAATCAGGAGAAATAATGAATTCAGTGATGTAAAGGAAGAGTGTGATGTGGATATTTCAGTGACATACGTGGAGCTTTTGTGGAAATTATGTGGGAATGTACAAGAACTGCTGTTGCAATTTTGAAAACCGAAAAAAGTGAAGGACATTATTCCCAAACTTCTGTTTAGTTTAGAAGTGTGTTTAAAAATTATCTCCCACTAAAGGCAAAATTGCTCTGTGCCCTGAGAATTAGTGGTTTCCAGTTCTGATAGTGAGCTATTGAGTGTAAATTTGAAACAGCTTCCATGATAGGTATAATTGTTCAAGGAAAAGTCTGATCCATATCCAGGTCGATCTTGCACGGCTGCTGCCATCCTTATCCCCTTGAGATGTTGGCCACTGAATTAGCCTGACATAAAATGTGAAAGAAAGGGGTGTCTGAGGTGGAAAGGAAGGGTCCAATGATTTTGCCTCTAATTCTTGAGGAATGAATTGGAAAGCTTTGAGCTTTGTAGCACCCAAGAAAAGCTGTTACTTGACCCCAAAATAACTAAAGGACAAAACTGGGGGAGAAGGCATATATCAGTGACAGGAAAAGGAGTAATAGGTTCCTGTTCAAAATACTACAGCAGAATTATTTTTTTATTGAAAGAACAGCTAGAAGGGAGATAAGTCAGGGAAGAAAAAAGAATGATACATTTGCTGAATGTTTATTCCAAGATTACATACATGCTAAAAAAGGAATATTGTACAGAGGCAAGGCAAATAATGGATGAGAGTGAGCAGAGTAAACCTTTACATTTGATACAGTTCTCCATCTCTGGAGTAGGCATAACTGTATTTAGGGAACAGCTGCTCACTCCTCAGTAAAGCTGGCTATGTCACATTTCTTCCCTTCCTTATCAGTTTTGATTTTGAACTACTCTTTGATAGCAATATATATGTTCTTTTGGGGACAAAAGTTTCATAAGACCTTTTGCAGCTCTACTGTTCAGGAAATTTGAGGGTTAGTGTGTTATGTTCTGAGCTCTTGGAAAAGGTGTCATGAATGTCATCTTGCTATTTAAAGTATCAAAAAGTCCAACAGTAAGTTTCAACTGTCCCATGAGTTATCTTAAAGCACAGACTGAATATTAACTTCACTTGGTTCATCCTAAAGCCTGCCATCACTTCTAAATACTAACAATGTTGCTCCATTTTGTTGCCTAACCTCTTTAACTCCCTCCATAAGCCAGGAAGTACAGGCACAGCCCTACAGCAGGCACAGTAAAACCTTTTTCAACCTGTCTTAACAGATAGTGTGTGCCAACCAGTTAAATACATCTTATTCTTGTTACCAACTCATGAAGCAACCTTTATAAGTAAAGCAGTATATTTTAGGTGGGTAGATACCATTAGTAGGAATACAGTAAAAGCAGATGACACGCTGTCTTGTGGACGTAGGAATAGAAATAGCATCTTCACCAGTCCTGAGCATTTTTGGGAGATAGTGACAATTGCAGCATATACCACTTGCTTAATCTGGATTTTTGGAAATACTTGAATAAATTTCTACATTACCTTAAGCCTGGTTATTAAAGCTGCCATCAGTCTTGACACAGGCAAGAATACTGTGAGAATACATCCCTGAGTGGACCGATGCTGGTCAAAAACTAAAACCAGTATAAAGGCAAGCAAACCTCTCTTCCAGTGGATAGAAGTGTAGAATATAGCCTCATAAGAGAAATTATACTGGGGTTTCACTGCTTATGTATAAGTGTTAGAGCGATAAAAATAAAGCAGATAACACATTCATGGGTGAAATAGACTCTTACATCTGTACATATTAGGAACATATTAAGAATGGTAATCAAGAACAGATTTTACATATGTTTCTGCCATGCTGAGGTTAATTTTGTTTCTCCACACACTTATGCCTGAAACTTGTACAAATGCCAATCAAAGAGATAGTATGTAAAACACTTGGAGGCAGTCAGTTCAAGAAAACTTAAGTGTTTGCTTCTGCTTCTGTCTCTCATCTGAACACCTTGTCGTAATGTGTAAGTCAGGATATTTGAATCTGAGAAAAAAACCTCTTTACTTTGAGGGTGACAGAGCACTGGAACAGGCTGTCCAGAGAGGCTGTGGAGACTCCTTCTCTGGAGACATTCAAAACCTGCCTGGATGTGATCCTGTGCGACCTGCTCTAGGTGAACCTGCTTTAGTGGGGGGTTGGACTAGATGATCTCCACAGGTCCCTTCCAGATTCTGTGGGATTCTGTCTCAAAATACCTGGGAAAAGAATACTTTAGAACAAACTCTTTTTTTTGAGCTTCTTTGCAAGTATGCTTTTTTTCTTATGGAGGTGAAAAGCTGAAAAATGCCTCTTGGGTTGAACCTAATTTTCAACCTTTGGTGCCTGGGCATAAGGGAAGCGTTTTGTTTCACATTTGAGTGTCCTTAAAGTAAAATAGTGCTCCCATAGTTGGGAGAGTGTCCCACATCATGGGAGGTTTAAGTCTCTGCCTGACTGGGAGCAACGGGTTGAGCAGTGGCATCCACTGGGCTGTAATACAGGTTCTGGTAGATCATTCCTTGGTCTCCACTGAGGGAGTAGCCTTGACATGCAAAAATTCTCTGAATATTTATTGAGACAAAGAAAGAATATACTTAGTGTTTGTTCCTGGCCCATGGGCTATGTGGGCTTATTTGTAAGGGCTTCCATCTCATTCCTGTATTGAACAGAATTGTCTCCAGAATTGAGCCCTGTAGGAACACTGCTGCTGACTGGTTGCCAGCCAGATGTAGCACCATTCACTACTACCCATTGAGCCCTGCTGTTCAGCCAGTTCTTCGCCCAGCACACCAGGTACTTGCTCATCTCACAGACAACTTGTCCAGAAGGATACTGTGAGGGATGGTTATCAAAAGCCTTACTAAAATCCAGAAAACTAAAAACTAGAGAACTGCCCACTAGGTGGGTGACCTTATTGTAGAAGCATATGAAATTAGTTAGACTTCCCCTTTGTGAACCCCTATTTGGCTGTGCCTGATGATTGCGTTATCCTTTAAATGCCTTTCAGTAGCACCCGTTATGATTTTATCCATAACTTTTCCAGGTATTGTTAGTCTAACAGGTTTGTATTTTCCTGGGTCTTCCCTCATGTCCTTCTTGTAAAGTGGAATAACATTGAGCTTCCAGTCAGGAGGGACCTCTGCAGACTCCCAAGACCTTTGGTAGATGATTGATGGGGGTCCTGACATAATATCCACTAGCTCCTTCAGTACTCTGGGATGAATCCCATCAGGCCCCATGGACTTCTGAGCATCCAATTGATACAATACAGGAGTGTGTGAGAAGCTTGGGGTGTTGTAACGCAAAGGTAAATGATACAGGGCTGTGGCCTGTACTTTGGATGTATAGTTTGATAGGTGTATTAACAGAGTGGCTGGTGAATGTAAGCAAAGGTTATACTAAAGGTTTTGCATTATGGGAACACTGGAACCACTGAGCTCTTAATCTCCATGTTTGGTACAAAGACTGACTTTCAGTTCAGTCAAATGTGGCATGTTTCTTACAGCCTAACAGCAGGCTAGCTCCTTCTCAGGAGGGCTGACATCATCACGCCACTGTGCTGCCAGCATGGGTCTTACCTGCAGCCATGTGCAGTCCCATATGAGTGAGGAATCTTGGGGGTATCAGACCAGGCTGCTAATTAGACATCTTCTCTTGCATCTGTCCTCCAGCTATCGGATACAACAGGCAACCTGGGGATTCAGGCTCCATGAAATCATTCTTGGGCTGTGTATTACAAAAATGATCATAAATACTGAATAACTGTCCCTGGACTTTGGGAATTAAATGTCTGCCTGTCAATTTAACAGACCCTCTCCTCTGAAAACAGTTGTTTTCCTAACGGTGTGCTCAGGTGACCCAATACCATATGCCATTTCATGTCATGAAAATGAATGTTTTGAACAATTTGATTTATGTAGAACCCTAAAGCAACAAAAGGAAACAGAAACCTATGAGACCTCTGGAATAACAATGTCTGGCATGTAGTCAGCTGGCAGTTCAGGAGGAAGAGGGGTGGGTTGGCAGGAAAGGCATCTTAGCACACCCCCTTTTCCCTCAGCTCCCCGACAGTAGCCATGTGATATGTGGCTTCCCATCAGAAGGTAGGGTTGTCTTCACTGCTTCACCATTAACATGGGAACTAGATCTGTGCACAGACTCCTCCTGCTTTACTGCTTCCTTTCACATCTTCGGATCTCTGGGTGATGTATTGTGCACGGACTCCCTTACCCTGCATATCATAAATGGTGTTATTTTCTCATCTGGCCCTGAGAGTTAAGGATTTCATACCATCCAGTTTAGCATGGTAACTGTCTGTATTTTTATGAAAGTTTCATATTTATTTAGGAGAATTTTAATATGCTAGATGTTTTTCTTAAAACAGATATTTCTATTTACAATTTCTACTTGTATATTCAGTAATGTATGTACAATATAATAGAATGTGAAGAAAGTTACTGCCAGTGTCTAGTTTTAAACAAAATATCTTCCTCTATTGTTTTGTCCTGTATAAACAGAATACCATGAGGATGATTCATGACATGGAGGATAGTTTTGGTGGGAAAGAACAGAACTGAAAATAAGACAACATGGTGTTTTGTTCTCCTTTTTGGCAAGACTATTATGAATATAATTTCAATATCTGACTTCTCTCTAAGATTTTCCTTTGCTGCAGCCAATCACTCTGGAATCTTTAGATTGTCTCTAAATCTGTGTTGTGGATTAGTTCAATGTGGAAAGCAAGTGCATTTTTGAATCAGATCTGTTGAGAGGTAGCAAATGAACAATGATAGGGCTCAGTACTTGGACCTGTAGGTCCTGGGTCCTGCTCCTGTTAATCCTCCCGCAGTTTGTGGCAGAACTGCCTCACTGGGAAAAGAGAAACCCTCCCCTCTTGCAGAGGCAACATGCTTTGCTTCCCCTTCGTTCTCCTGAGAAGGCAGCGATGTTGTCTAGAGTGAGTGTCCTAACTGAGGCTGATGGATGCAGGAAGGAACTGTCATCTCCGGTGCCTCAAGCTGTGTTTAAAAATGTGTGTGTTTTGTAGCTAGAACTGGACGGAAAGGGATAAGAGGAAAGAAAATGGAAAGCACTAGCTCAGCTGCCCCTGGGCACTTTAGCTGTACTGCTGATCAACCTGTAACACTTGTGTTGCTAAAGAGGGAGCAGGGTGTCTAGAAGTGGGATTTATACTGTGCACTTCATCCATTAGCAGTCTCATTTATTCAGATACCACGATTGAACAACCCTTAGGAATATATATGCTGCAGAAAAATCTGCTTGCTTAAGGGGATGCTTGTAAATATAGGCTCTAATTTAACTTAATCACCTCCTGCTTTATGTTCCTAGGAAACGTCTTTCTGATTAAATAGCTAGAAATGACAGCTGGGACAGTGTATTTAATTTGAAAGTGACTCTTAGAAGAAATGCTGGTTGTTTACATACAGAAAGTGAGACTTTCAGTTATGTAGTTTTAACTTTTAATGAAAGCATCACAAATGACGCTGCATGGAGACAAATTTTCGGTGTTTTTCCCTTCGTATTGCATGCCATAAAAGAAAACTCTGAAGTTACATTTGAAAGATAGGTTTGATCTGAATTTTCATTTTGTTCATGGCTCTATTCAGTGCAAAAATGTTTCCAAGAGAATGAGGGTACTCCTCTTAAGCCTGCACATAGGCCTTGCATACAAAGCCAAAAGCCAAACTTGGAAGTCTCACCTTTAAATGAAGGGAAGGTTCATCTCCTATTGCTATGCTTGCTTTAGATGAGAAAGGCCAGGTCTCCCACACTGTNAGAGGTAGCAAATGAACAATGATAGGGCTCAGTACTTGGACCTGTAGGTCCTGGGTCCTGCTCCTGTTAATCCTCCCGCAGTTTGTGGCAGAACTGCCTCACTGGGAAAAGAGAAACCCTCCCCTCTTGCAGAGGCAACATGCTTTGCTTCCCCTTCGTTCTCCTGAGAAGGCAGCGATGTTGTCTAGAGTGAGTGTCCTAACTGAGGCTGATGGATGCAGGAAGGAACTGTCATCTCCGGTGCCTCAAGCTGTGTTTAAAAATGTGTGTGTTTTGTAGCTAGAACTGGACGGAAAGGGATAAGAGGAAAGAAAATGGAAAGCACTAGCTCAGCTGCCCCTGGGCACTTTAGCTGTACTGCTGATCAACCTGTAACACTTGTGTTGCTAAAGAGGGAGCAGGGTGTCTAGAAGTGGGATTTATACTGTGCACTTCATCCATTAGCAGTCTCATTTATTCAGATACCACGATTGAACAACCCTTAGGAATATATATGCTGCAGAAAAATCTGCTTGCTTAAGGGGATGCTTGTAAATATAGGCTCTAATTTAACTTAATCACCTCCTGCTTTATGTTCCTAGGAAACGTCTTTCTGATTAAATAGCTAGAAATGACAGCTGGGACAGTGTATTTAATTTGAAAGTGACTCTTAGAAGAAATGCTGGTTGTTTACATACAGAAAGTGAGACTTTCAGTTATGTAGTTTTAACTTTTAATGAAAGCATCACAAATGACGCTGCATGGAGACAAATTTTCGGTGTTTTTCCCTTCGTATTGCATGCCATAAAAGAAAACTCTGAAGTTACATTTGAAAGATAGGTTTGATCTGAATTTTCATTTTGTTCATGGCTCTATTCAGTGCAAAAATGTTTCCAAGAGAATGAGGGTACTCCTCTTAAGCCTGCACATAGGCCTTGCATACAAAGCCAAAAGCCAAACTTGGAAGTCTCACCTTTAAATGAAGGGAAGGTTCATCTCCTATTGCTATGCTTGCTTTAGATGAGAAAGGCCAGGTCTCCCACACTGTTATTTACTTTTATTATGATAGCACCACAAAACTTGTCCTGGAAGGTCTCATGGACAAGATAAGAGTGCAGGTGAAGGGTGAATTTTATGTCTTCCTTAAAAAGAACTGTGACAAAGAAAATAATTTGCCCAAAGTCTAGCTGGGACCCTGTAAAGAGTTAAAAATGAGCCTCAATTGCCCAAGTCCCAGTATAGTACCTTTATCAGACCATTATTATCAGCTATCATTTAAGGTCTATTTCCTGCAAGTTTGTGCAGTTTGTTTCCAGGGGAGATAAAGCTCTACATTATTCCTGACAGGTATTCTTAAGTTAATATAAAATGACTAGACCCTTTGGCTATGGAAGAGTGGAAATAATGGTCCCTTCACAGAGATTTAGAGTCAGTATGGTTTTGAAACTTGGTTTGAGTAGGAAGGGAAGTGATTTCCTGGCTGGTTCACCCAGTTCTGGACATGAATGGAAGTTAATTCCTTGGAAGACAAAATAAAAGGGGAACCTTAAAGTAGTGAGTTTCTTCTACTGAAGAGGAATAGTATACAACTGCATTTTAAGTAAGAGCAGTTGTTCCTTATTAAAAGCTGCAAAGACACTTCATTCTGAAACTCATTATTCTTTTTAATGAAACGATCTTTCAAAAGAAGATGGCTAGCTGCGTGTCCTCCATAAAAAAATTAGATTTACCCCCTTTGTTCTTCCTGACCATCTTGAATTATGCAGTCTGAGGTGGAAAATAATTTGAGCATCCAACTTGTCTGTGTATACTCAGTGAAAGCTAAACTAGTTTGCATATTTTTCCAGAAAGTGTTAAAATCCTTGATTACTAGTAAACAAGGAATTAATCCTGTTGTAGTTAAAAGATAAACTACACTTAAGTCTAACAGAACAGGTCCCCTTCTACTAGCTATTTCAACCTTGTCATCAAACATCTTTAACATCTTAGTTCCTTTTAGATGTCAGTGCCAACAGTTGGAGAGTTGATAGGCTTCTTAAAAGAAAAAGCAGGAATAATGAGTCTTGTGTTGTGTTAGACCAAGACAAAGGCAAACAATGGTACAAGGGTACAAGCTCTGATTTTGCTATATGATATGAGTAAAATGACCAAAACTAGCTTTTTGACAGCAATATTAAGAGTTCATTCATCTGGATTATTCTTTGGAGGACCCTTCTCTAGTCTGAATTCCTGTGTGGCACAGGTGATACATACAGGCTTTATACAGGCAGGGCAGAGAATGGATTGAGAACAGCCCTGAGGAGAGGGACTTCGGAGGAGTTGGTGGGTGAGCAGCTCAACATTACCTGGCAACGTGTGCTTGCNGTGGGTTAGAAGACCTCTCCTATGAGCACAGGCTGAGAGAGTTGGGGTTGTTCAGCCTGGAGAAGAGAAGGCTCCAGGGAGGCCTTAGAACAGCTTTCCAGTATCTAAAGGGCACCTACAAGAAAGCTGGAGAGGGACTTTTTACAAAGGCATGTAGTGATCGGATGAGGAGTAATGGCTTCAAACTGGAAGAGGGGAGATTTAGAATAGATATTGGGAAGAAATTTTTCACTCTGAGGGTGGTGAGGCACTGGAATAGGCTGCCCAGGGAAGTTGTGGAGGCTCCATGCCTGGAAGTGTTCAAGGCCAGGTTGGATGAGGCTTTGAGCAACCAGGTCTAGTGGGAGGTGTCCTTGCCCCCCTGGTAAAGGGGGTTGGAACTAGATGATCTTCAGGGTCCCTTCCAACCTAAACCATTCTATGATTCAATAGGACTTTTTCTAAGGATCCTCCATTCTATCAAGCCTAGTAAAATTGTGTTCACACTAGAGAATATTGCTTAGAAAAATCACATCCAGATTTTTAAGAGCTTTGACTGATACCCGGTTTAGTTGTTCTCCTGGTTGGTTAGTGGCCAAATCTAGCCAGGTTCCTCTCATAGAACAAAGTGGGTTTGGTCTGGAGGATGCAAGGACAGTTCATGTATGCAAATGCACATAGAGCAGAGAAGTTTGAGACTGATACAGTCTTGTTGCTGTGTTTGGAGAGGAGGAAGTGTAGCTCATGGTGATAAGTAGCAGGAACAAAATGATTCCCTAAGCATCAGGGGAAAAAAAAGAATAGGGGGCATATGCTGTCACAGCTTGCCACCTGGCTTGCTATTCATGGTAAGTTGATGTCTTGCAGGTAAGAATGCAGAGGTGAGCTGTGATTGTACTCATGCTAGCTCTGCTCAAATTGAAAACCAAAAAGAGAAAAGTGAACTATGAACTAAAGTGAGTACTTGCACATATATATGTATGATGTGACAGGACCTCTCACTTCTATGAGAACACCTTTTAGTGGCTTATGTCTATAGTGGAGATAATCACAGATTGTAGCTTTTATAAATGTTTGCAAATGGAAGCAATACTTTCAGGAAAAGTCTTATGCACTAAGACAGGTTTGAACTTAGCTTGAAAATATTGTCTGGAGATACATATTCACTGATACTGGATCTGCCATCTCTACATAGTGTGGAAGTAAGCATTTGGTATAGATCAGGGGTGTTATAGTAACCTGAATGTTAACTGAATCCATATTTCTTGCAACACTTAATGCGAGCTATATGCTGGCTACAAACGATCAGGCAACATTGCGTACAGTAGAAGGTTTTGGGGGACAAAGATACAGTTATTCAAAAAAATTATGATCAGATTGGCCTTGGGAAACTGAGTTTTTGTTGGTTTGCTTTAGCTGGTCCTGGCACTTTAGATTCAGGAATAGGTGCTGAAAATGGATTTAATGTCCTATGACCAGCAGCCTGAATACCTAATATGGAGAAACTTAGCTAAAAGCAGTACTTGGTTCATAAACATTTTATAGCAAGGGAAAAGATCTTCCATGTTATACGTAGGTTACATAAAGCTGTATACATGTGGGAAGATACATATAGAGCTAGTATGTTTTTTCCTTGTACAGGGAAAAACCTTGGCTTGGAGGTATAATTCACAACTATATTTCTTCAGTATTGCTCTTATTTGATTCCTCACAGTTACAGATATTAGAGGAAGAACTCGGTGATGAGGAAGACTCTTGCTGTGGGTTTTTAAAATCATACCCAAAAGTGCAACTTCCACTGACCTAGACATAAAAATGTATTCCTGATGAGGAAGGCAGTTATAGCATTTTATGATATAAATGTTCACTTGCCAAGCAAAGTTTCACTCACTAGATTTGAGCTATGTAGATACTTCCTAGACATCTGCACTTAAAAGTAATTTTTTTGACTCTGTTCCCGATGCAAGTATTCCACAACAGCCTTTTCTTTCCTCCTTTTGTTCATGTCACTTCAAATGCCTTGGCCACATGTAAGCTGCAGAGAGGTTAGGCTGAAAATAGACTACACATCTTTTCATCAGCTTTATTGTAATTTTTAATCTTGCCCATTAACAATTCTAGCAGTGTTGGGATAAAATGAAGCTACCAGTTCTGTGATGCAGCTTGCAGGTGGGAGGAACCACTGAAACTAATGGGACCACGCACTGTAAGATTATTGAGGACCTCCACTTTCAGCTGGGAGCAGTTTCATTCATCAGCATTTTCATTTATGCTGACCCTTTGCTTAGGCATTGAGAATGCCTGATGCTAAACATGAAAGAAGAAAAACCGTCAGTTTAATGAAATCTGCACACACCGCACACACCCCCCTGGCTCCTGCACATATATACACATTCATATTGGAGCCTAATGTATTGTCCTTATAGCATTGCCAAAAGGGTTTTGCATAATCCTTTAACAGGATTTTAAAGCAATACTTTGAATCACTGTAGTGGCAGTTTAATGGCTTGGAAATGACAGGGGAAATGATTTCTATGCATAGTAACATGTAGAAAATGAAAGACTATGCACAACTGATATGACTATAGGAATTCCTGTTTAGGCTCTAGAGTTATGAGGAAAGAAAATATGTAAGAATTGGAAGAATGGAGTACTTCCGGTAGGTGAGGTAATGGCCTTAAACTTAAGCAATCTACAGTCAGGGGATTTCAAGCTTGGAAACACTGTGA
Organism: Burhinus bistriatus; assembly: GCA_013397275.1. NCBI lineage: Eukaryota > Metazoa > Chordata > Aves > Charadriiformes > Burhinidae > Burhinus > Burhinus bistriatus. The sequence continues at coordinate 125,431 of VYXH01002349.1, read as the reverse complement.
AACAGTATTTGCAACTAGCAGATATTGACAAAATATTTTTTCAAGTGAAAGGAACATGATGCTGCAGATGCAGCTTCCTGTTCAGGAAGCCATAGCAAGTCCTCATCAACAGGAAGCATTGTCCAAAAAACAGGCACTTATACTGAAAAGGGCTCCAAGGTAAATGACAACAGAAGAAGGGATTTTTGGTCTAGATTTATCTTAGTTTGATATATAGGATCAGTTATTGTAGTTTCCCATGGATTGCAGTGCAAAGCAGCAGCTTCCCACAGGCAGCCTGCAGGACCCGTTGCAATGCAGTTACTGTAAGCACACACTGCAGTGCCGGTGTAGCCTGTCCCACAAAAAACTATTGAATCAGCCAAATGTAAAGCTACTCTCCTTTAGCAGAGCTGTAGAGCAAAAGTGGCATTAAGATTCTGTACTTTGATTTATTTCTTAGAGTAAGGTATATGTTGCTAGTGAGTTTTCCTTATTTTCAATTGACTTTTGTGTTGAATTTTATTTTTAACTGAGGCTATTCTATCTCATGTGAAAGCCTTTCCATATGTCTTTGAACTTCATGAGGTTTCTGCTACTCCAGGTTTATAAGGTCCCTTTGGATGGCAGCCTATGCCCAATTGCTTCAATCATGTGCCCAGTTACACCTCACCTCTGAACTTGCTGAGGTTGCCTTCCATCCCATTGTTCAGGACATAAATGAAAACATTGAACTGCACCAATCCCAGCATTGATCCTTGATGAACACCAATGGTAACTCATTGGCTTCAAGTACAACTTTGAACTGTTGATCGTTAACTTTGAAGCTGCCGGTCCAGCCAGGTTTTATGCATCTTGCAGTCCATCTGTCCCATCCACTTTGGCTACAAGTTTGTTATGGGAGATAACATTGGAGACTTGCTGAACTCAAGACCATTTACATCTTGCTGGTTTTTCCAAGTTCAGAGCTAGTCATCTCATCACAGGTTGGTCAGGTATAACTTCCCCTTACTAAATTCATGTTGACTGTTCCAAATTTCTTCAAGTGCCTGAAAATGGCTTATAGGAGGATTTGTTCCAAAATCTTCGCAGGGAGTGAAGTGAGACTGACTGGCCTGTAGTATCTTGGAGCCTCCTTCTTGCCCTATTTAAAGAAAGGCATGATATTTGTCTTCCGTCACTGAGAACATCCCGCAAATGCCATGACTCTTCAAAGATGATAAAGTGGCCTTACAATGATGTCAGCCAGTTTTAGATGCATTCCTTCTGGTCCCACTGATCTGGGTACATCCAGGTGATTACGTGATCCTTAATTTGGCCCTTCTGTACTGTGGGTAGCAGTTTTCACCACTGTATTGACCTTTCCAAAAGCATTATGTAGTTGAAATTTCTTAAGACAGCTAAGGCCTATGTTCATAGAATCATAGAATCATTTAGGTTGGAAAAGACCTTTAAGATCATCTAGTCGAACCATTGACCCTACTCTACCAGGTCTGCCGCTAAACCAGGTGTCTAAGCACCATATCTACATAACTTTTAAACACATCTAGGGATGGTGACTCAGCCACCTCCCTGGGCAGCCTGTTCCAATGCTTGATAACTCTTTCAGTGAAAAAAATTCTTCCTAATGTCTAGCCTAAACCTCGCCTGGCGCAACTTGAACCCGTTTCCTCTTGTCCTATCGCTAGTTACTTGGGAGAAGAGACCAACTCCCATGTCACTGCAGCCTCCTTTCAGGTAGTTGTAGAGAGCAATAAGGTCTCCCCTCAACCTTCTCTTCTCCAGACTAAACAATCCTAATTCCCTCAGCCACTCCTCATAAGACATGTTCTCCAGACTCCTCACCAGCTTTGTTGCCCTTCTCTGGACACACTCCAGCACCTCAATGCCCCTCCTATACTGTGGTGCCCAAAACTGAACGCAGTACTCAAGCTGCGGCATCACCAGCATAGAGTACAGGTTTTGACTGGGGATCTGTAAGTGACCTCCACCATGGCTATTGCTTTTGGCTTCCTCTCTAATTTTGGTCCATAAGCTTTCACGCCCCTACCACCAATCCTTTGGCAAACTTTATGCACTGAGCATTTATGCTGAGCACAACCCCTTGTCTTGTCAGCCTGTTCTTCCTAAAGAGCCCGTATCCACCCATTACAGGGCTCTGTGTGAGCTATCCAATCTGTTTCATGTCATTCCTGTTACATCTTAGCTCTACAGGTTCATGCAGATCTGACTCATCCCGTTTCATGTGCTGCATAGTCATATACAGGCACTTCAGATGGCTCTCTGGTTGCACCACTTTTGCAGGAAGACTGAGAGCTCCCCTTGTTATGCTGTTGGGTGGGTACTACCCACATTTCCTCAATTTCTTATTCTCTTTGGTTTCTGGTCTTCATCTACCAATAAACCTAGTTTATAGCCTTCCTCACTAAGTTAGCAAACCTGTTGAAGATATTCTTGTCCCACTTCATTATTTAGATCTCATCTCATCTCTCCCCAGCCAAGCTTGCTACCTGTAGAGCATCTCTTGGTTTTAGAAGCCAAAATCCTGCTGGTGTTCAAGGAGAGCAGCACCTGCCCACCCCACCCCCCCTGCCCCATGCCCTTCCCTCTTGCCCTCAGAGCTACAGAGCACTGTAAAAAGACATTCTGGTGTTCAAGATGTTGAGCAATGAAGAATGCACTGTTTCCCTTGGTAAGGTAGTTCAATGTCTAATTTTCCTTACTGTAACTAAAATTAAAGAAAAAATTTACCATATTTATACTCTGAATATATCTAGCTTCAGCTTCTTCCACTGGATCTCAGGAAAACTATCAGTTGAATTAAAGAAATACAGGGGAGACTCTGTAGTTAAAAGCTCAGATCAGATCTTCTGATGCAAAGAAACATTGGGTGTAGTCATCCTGAAAATACTGGGATGAACTAGGAGTTACAGTGCGAAGGTAGGATATAAATCTGTCATGCTCCAGAACCACCTGTTTAGGCTTTTAAAAGCAGGCATCTTTTTAACTGCCTCTTACATGTTTATGTTCATTATGTGCAACCTTTCATGAAGCATACTTAGAGTTAATGCTTAAAATGCTCCTTTGTTTCGTATGCTCAGGAGAAGCTCTTCTGTTTTCAGAATTCCTGATTGAATGGATCATAAAAATATCCATGAGCTGATGAGCTCTGACCTGTTTCTTATTTTAAAATATAAGGACATATCGTACTCATCAACACTGATGTTTAAAATTGCATGTAGTTTACCCAGCCCTTGAGTTCTTGAGTGATGTCATTGTGATGTACAGGCTCTGCCTTAGAGACATCACCTCCTGCTTGCTGTGCTCCATGGTGATATGCATGTTAGAGTTGCCTCTTCTGTGTCTGAATGTTGTAAACCTGATACCCTTCTCTGCTGCCTATCGCTTCCCATCAGCAAGAAGGAGAAAGAAGCCTGCAACTCCCCCACACATCCACCTCCACCTCCACAAATTCACAACTGGGCTCCGAGCTGTGTGAAGAAAAACGGACAGGCTGCAGTTCTGAATTTTAAAATCTTCATAAACCTCTCCTGTAATTCCTGTGTAGAAAGGGGTTGTGTGCTAAATATAAACCTTTTCAGACAACCTAAGAAGAGAAACAGTCAGGGAGCTCATGGTTAGGAAAAGACAAACCCTACGAACTGATACTGTGATGGCAGATTACCAAATGCTTTCTCTCAGTTCAGCCTGCTTTTAAGACTTAATCTGGTTTCGAGTTGGAGTGGTGCTTTAGGTGACTTGGAGACAGGTGGCTTTAGAGGACATCTGACACTTCACTTTTTGGCAGGGTGAGGATGGAGAAAGACTTTATTTTGGACTGTGTTACGGAACTGGCATCGCAGGGAATCTGCTCTCGGATGAAGTGATGCTCATTCAGATCTGCAGTTCATCTGAATGTACGTGGAACTCGGAACAAGTTGGTCAGTAGGCAGCCACTTTGAAACTCATTATTTGTTTCTCAGACACATCAGTGGTGACAACTGACTTGCTAACAGGTAATATTACTTATAGACCTTCTTGTAGGTATAAAAATTTGCTTATTAATTTTGGTCTTAGTTAATGTACTAATATTGCTCATTCTTAAATACTTAGCAACACATTTTCCTTTCAGTTCGTCAGCAATTCTGTAATGTGTAATGCTCTAGCCAATGTTCGTTGCCAAAGAGAAACCTTTTGACAGAATTTTGGAATTTGCATTAAAACAAAATAGATTTTGAGTTGTTATTCTAGTAGCTTTTATTGAAAGCTCTAATACATGCCAAAAAATCAAACTTGTAAGAGATGTACAGAAAAGTTGCTGGTGTTAAGTCAGAGATTTTTTTTAACCCAACTAGCAAATCTAGATTTCTCTGTCAGGAAGCCATCTGCATGGTCTCAAATGGCAAAGATTTTTTCTGAAAAGACAGCAAGTGCCATTTCCCTGGGATTTCTACTGTAATGTATTTCTAATCCACATAATAATGATGCTATGTATATTTAAGGAACTACTGCTAGTTTAAGACATTCTTCAGGAAGCAACTGAAATGATGATACGGGAGGTGAGAAATTTTTGAGTGGGGAAAAAAAAAGCTGCTGGAAGGTTAGAGTTTATAAAAGAAGAATATTCAGCATACCAAATGTAAGGTCCTAAAGAGCTTTAACTCCTAGAACACCAGTATTATTTGGGTTGACAACAAAATGAATGCATAGACAAATGCAACCTATACTTCTAGTCTTTACAGACCTATACCATGGTGTCAGCCAGGAAGGTGACTTCCTGCTCCCCCTCAGCATGCTGAAAAGGAGAATGGGCAAGCTCTGGGCAAGGGGTACCTCTGCCATGTCACCATATAGTGTTTCATTGAAATCAGATCAATGCTTTGCCAGTTTTTGAAGGGAGTTGTCTTTGCAGATGACAATCGTATTCTGCATGAACTGTGTAAACTGACACAATTACTCTAATAAACCTTTTTTTGTCTTGGTTGATGGAAAAGATTAACTTAAATCTGCAGGAGCTTGCTCCATCCTATGGTATATGGACATATCCTTATATTAATTACTGTCTAAATGGATTCTTTGCCTAATCTGCATAAAGGATATTTAAAAGAAAGCATTATTTTGATCCAAATTTCCTTGTGATCATTTTCTTAAAGTAGTTAGTGCTTACAGAACTATTTCTGTGCCTAGGGTGCAAATGCGATATGTTTATTCTGTTGAACCTCTCCCTAAATTGATGATGGCTAGAATTAATTGCAAGTAGGTTCTTCCAACTCAGGTTTGAACTACCTGGCTCTGAAGATGAATACGAGAAAAATCATTATTCTGTCAACTACATCAGCAAGCTAGCTCACAGTATGGATTAATTGTGCTTTCTGTACTTTACAGAGTATAAAGTTAAGGTATGGCCACTGTGAAAGTGTCTTTAGGCTTTGGGCTCCAGCAAATTCAAAATGTGGGGTGCATTAATCATGTGGCCCCAGTGAGGCTATAAAGGCTCAGCTAAATATGAAATTGGCATCCCATATTGCCCCCTGTGAACCTGTGTATTTCCCTGTTAGTATATTATGGGAGGGCATAAGCCAAGGTTGCCGTATGTTAGTGGTAAGAGGTAACTTTCTCAGAAGGTAGAGAGTAGGAGAAAAGGGGAGTACGGTAGTGGAGCTGAGGAACTGAAAAAGTCTGTCTTTATCTTGTCCTAAACATCTCAGAGGTCTGCATGAAGAATAATGTTGAACCCAGCCAGTAAAGTCAAATTCAACAACAACTTCTGAGTTGCAGTCACAGTTCAACATCTCAGCTGTGGGGCTCTCCTTCCTCTGGGAAAGGCTTTACTTTCTGCATCTGTATATCTAGTACTTGCCCTCAGTAGGTAACATGTTTAAACAATTTCAAGCAGGTTGAAATTTTGCAGTAACACCAGCGAAAACAAATTCCCTTCTCCATGGCTTTCTGCCATATCAGCTGAGCAGATTGAATTGTGCCAGCTTAGAGGGTGTTGTTTCCTCCTGCTTGTCCTCTGAGTCAGTGGCAGACAGCCCTGGCCAGGACTGGTGTGTGTGGCTGCAGTGGGGAGGGACAAGCTCCCCCAGGTCTTACTGGGGAGTCCAAGGAGGCAGGTTAGTAAGTCATTTATTTAATGCTGCAATAAGTGTTTAGTTGATGACATGTAAGTTAGCTCCATATGAAACATTATTTGTGAGGATTTAGAGGATACGTTCCTTTTCTGTGTGGGTATTATCTTTTTTGCATGTGCATGAAATAATCTGGTAATTTACCCTGGAAAAACTGTCTTGCACAACTCTAGCCATGTAGAAGACATTCTTGAGTCAGGATGATATTGGGATTGAATCCTTTCTTATGCTTAATGATGGTCTGTTGTTTTCTTATCAATGGGAGATAATCCTATACTCTCCTTCTGCAGGTAGTACAAACACATTGAAGACACAAATGACCAAAAATACTGCAGTGGAGGCAACCAGGTTAAAAACTGTTCATCAAAGAATGCGTGTGCAAAATTGAGGTGGGGGAATAGAAGAGTATCCAGTGTTTTCCTGTTAGGTCTAGGACTGGAAGCTGGGCATGTCACTGCAGGCCTTGCAATGAGCAGTTTGTCAGCCAACTGCGTGAGAACTCTGCTTAACCAAGGGTCAGACTGAGATAGGTGCTTTAGGGTGAGAGGACAAATCTTCCTAATCATAGGAAAAAGACTGGAGTATACACCTGGTTTTAGTGAATTTTGCTTGATGGTCACTGGTTGTAAGGTTTTTTTAATGCAAGTGTTTTATCCATGTTCCCTATAACAATGGTTACAGAAATCTTTTAAAATCAGTTGTGCATGTGACTGTAGTATACATAAGTGATTTCACTGCCACTTATCTCCATGAATTTTTCTATAACTACCTGATACTATGCTGAGAGAAGATGCAAGAGTTATTGCTATGCGTAGTTCATGGTTTCAGAAGCCTGATTTAAGAACCATGACACCATTATATTAGTAGCTGCCCAAATAACATACTAATAACCATTACAGTTACGGCAGGAGGGGATTTCTTCACTGCAATGTAATGAAATGTAAAGCTGCAGGGAAGTATTTTAAAATTAGAAGAGGTGTGACATTTTCATGCTGATACAATAGATGGTTTTGGAATAAATTTATAGTTTTTCCATATACAGTGACTTTTTTCCTGCTATCATGCTGGATGTTGCTACAATTTTAAGTTTAAATAAAATCTGAAGAGCAAGTTAATAATGCTGCTGCCACCATAATATATTTCTGGTTGCATGGGTCTTCCACAGTGGTCACCTAGGTCATGAGCTGTTCTGAATTTCTGTTGTTTTGCTAACTTTTACTGAGGTATCCATAAAGCACCAGAGGACTTGTCTTTTCAGCCTAGTGTTTGATCTATTGCTTTGTCTGGATTATAATCTGATCCTTGTAACTGTCCTATGAGCGAGGACACAAAAATCCACATAGGCTTGTTCCAGACAATGATGGACCAGATGCTTAGGAAAAAAGTGTACAAAACCAGCACCTGTAGAATGTTCATAAACACTTCATCCACATACTGTTTTTCTGAAGTCAAACAGCACTAGGAACATATGCTGAAAGAGTTGCAGGCTTCTATCAAAGGAAAACAAGTTGGTCTAGATAATACTTGTTAGATAAAACCATGTGTTACAGTTAACATCTCACCTAGGTAAACCTTAGGGTCACATGATCACTGCTAGTTTAAGACTGTCTTAGAGTTTTAAAGAACTTAATATCCAGAAGGAAGAGCCCTTCAAAAAAGATACGAGGAGCCACTAAGTCTAAACAACAGGTTTGTTGTGATCTTACTGATACCACAGTACTTTGCAGACAAGGAGCTAAGGCATCTGAGGAGGAGGAAGTAACATATTTTGAGTATATATTTACACCCGCATTCTCTGGGTGTCAGGGTGCTTTTATAGAATTTCAGTAGATATGGAACTGGGTAGTGGGACGCAGTTCAATGTCATTTAATGTGTATTTCATGTAGGAAGCACATATTGTGTGGAACACTGGATCTGATTATCCATCAGAACAAAAGGGCTTTTTCTGTTCATGAATTGAAAAAGGCAGAGGAATCTGCCTGAGTCTCTTCCAAACTGTCCTTAATCTAAACATAGCAATGTCAACTAGATTTTAGTAGAATAGGTGGCAATTAGAGTTGCTCAACAAGATTGATCTTGGTCAGGTGCTATGAAACACAGGGGATTTGGCATACATTCTCCAAGCTAACTTCTGTCTTCATCCCATCTCCCTGAGTGCCTAAATTTAGACTCTGAAATACATACGTGGAAACAAAAATAAATATTAATTGTTGGTTTTCACAGTATTTGCATATGAAGGTCTCATTGATTTTGATGGTATTCAGTGTCACTCTATACCATTAAACAGAGGCCACCTTCTACGCGTTTGAGTACAGAATTTGAGCTAGGCATATAAGTGGTCTAAATTTTTAGTGGCTAAGGAAAAAAGTTGTGTGAAATGAACAGTAGCTTTAGCAGGAGTACTTAGAAAATTTTGAATTCTTGACTACATGAAAGTATTTTGAAGATTACTAATATATGTGAAAGCTTTGAGAAATCAATACAAGCTCTGCTTCAGATTCGTGCCCTTATAGACTTAGTGGAAAATAGACATCCTTCAGGAGCGAAGGAACTGCAGTGCCTGGATCCACTGAGAAAGGAAGCTCAGAGGGATACAGGGAGTTGAAAATATTTGCAGCTTTCAGGTAGCACCAGTGGAAGACAAATAATGGATAGCAGGGGAACGAAGTGTCTTATGTAAGGGAGGGAAGCAGATGGAAGATGCACATTCATGGGAAGTGACTGGATAGCAGTGTAGCATAGGCATGGAAAATGGTTAACACAACAAATATATGAAAGATTAAATATAGAAAGGAGATGAGATTAATGTACTGGAAACTAGCTGCAGATGATGTGATCTGCTCTGGACACTCTGTTCTCTGCTCTTGTATCATCCCCACGGTATCTAGGCACTTAACTGGCAGATGAGTCACTGTCTCTTTGTGCTGCAGCTTGTTTCTCCATTAAATAAAGGTAACTCTTTCCACTCTTGGAGTGATGCTGAAAAGGATTAATCTATAAAGTGCTTTGAAGATACACTATAACATTCACAGATACTCTAAAGCCTAGGTTTTAATTGTGGAGCTGCAGGTAAATTTAATACATTTTTACAGCAACAAAAATGCCTAACTGCAGTAATTCTAGTCTATGGTAAATTATTTTTGATGTTCCTGATACCTCAGATGATGAAGAGGCTGGTTAAATTGGTCAGGACAGCATAATACCACCGACTCCACTTAAACTTACTCTGCAGTGGGGCTCAAATTGCTGGTTGGGAAAAAACTTGCTTTGTTTCCAGGGTAGCTTTCTGTATGTTTCAAGGATAACCTATTTCTTTAGCTGATGTGTGATGTTATACTTCAACTTTAACTTTGCTGCGAGTTGCAAACAATGAAGAAAATTATTTGAATTAAAATAATGAATTCATGACACGCAGCCACACAATAGCTCCCCTCTTAACATTTTGTATAATGGAGTAACGGCAATAAAACTACAATTTCATCCAGTATATTACTGCAGAGCTCACATACCAACTTCAACTGTTATGTACATATGATTTCATGGTCAGTAGCTTTATGACTTAGTGGTCACTACAATCTGGTCAAACCTGTTCTTTCCCTGTCAGTCTACAAATCCTACATCATTGTCTTAAGCTCTACTTTCCTTGGAAGTAACCATCAAAACTATTTAGGTTAGCTCTAAGCAAAACAGCAACTGTTCTCCTGATGATCCCATAACCATTATAAGAAAAATTTTTTTCTAAGTGTCTTAAGCAAGGAAGGAAACCTACCAGCTGTAAATAAGGACTTTCAGACAACCTGAGTAATTTAAATTCCAAATTGCTTTTAATCCAAAAGTTGATACTATCTGACCACTTGCAAATGTAGTCATTCAGCATAAAATCAAAGCCTCAGGAGAGCTTGGTAAGAGTTACTTGAAGGTATTCCATGAGAACTATTATATGTAAAGTACTTTGCTATTTGCAGCACACAACTTAAGTGGTGGTTGTAGCTCTTAAGAGGTGCGCTAATTAATAAAAACTTTAAAGTTGGTATTAATTAATGCTATTAATGACTAAATGTGTCAGTGGGAAAGTCTGATGGAATAGTTATGATCTCACCACTTAAAAGGGTATAAGCAGTCTTTGCTGTACTTGACATTTAGTGGACCTCATCCTGTGTACTGGGCTTGATTTATACTAGCAAAGCACTGAAGAATGACTTGAAATGACAGTTGTTTTACAGCATGGCTTAGATCCTTTCTATTGTGTTATAACACTGTAAATGGGCCTTCATAAAACATGGTCCAGGCAAGTAATTTTTCAGCAGTCCAAATGATATTACCTCTTACTGGAAAGAAAGTTACACAGCTGGAGGTTCTGTCAGAAAAAAATTTCTCCACAGCACTTGGCCCATAGTTGTATCAAATTTCATGGTGATTAATCTCAGCTTTATCGGCATTTTGATGCTCTCACTGGGGCAGAAGATGGGGGTGCCAGTGCCATCTAGTAAATCCAGAGCAATTCTGGTAACTGTGACTTCTATTAACCTCACCCATACTTGTTTTTAACCTGGACAAGGTAACTATGTTAAAAGTTTATTCTGATAAAGCAAAGGATTGTCTTCAATGAAGTTGGAGACAAGGTCAAAAAATGAAGTGAATCACTAAGATTTTCTTAAACTGTGTTTAACAGATACCTATAGCTGGCCTTGTATACCTGGTTTCTATTCAAAACAAAGGCAATGTCAAAGTAACTGAATGGGATTGCATGGAGAAACTCTGCCCTCTTTAAGAAAGCTATTGCATTGTGTTTCTCTTTGGCTTTTAGAGGCTGTGTGAAAGCACAGTGACTGCAAATGAAGCTGTCTGAAGCTTATGACCTTTATAATATAAAGACACTCTCTTCCTAGTCTTGTGTTCCTTTCAGCTTGGGAGTCTCTTGAGTTTATATTTACCACTTTCTGCTTTCCCAGATAGCATGACTTACAACTCTTAATTCTTTCAATTGAATTTTAATTGAAATTGAATTAAAACTCTTAAATTCTTTCCTGATGTTGTCCCATATTGCAATCACTTGTAAGAAAAATAGCAGCAATATGATGGTGCCGATAGTGTCATTTCTAATATATTGCTGCCTTTTATCAGAGACCAAGTCACAGTAATAGAAAAAGTCAGATTTAGGCACAGAGCAGTTAGTTCAAATTGCTTTGCACCCTTGTCCCTCTTGCTGCTGACACCAGGAATTTCCTGGGTTGGAGCACTGACAGGTTCTGTTCCTGATTGTTCCTCCTTTGTGGAAGTAAAGGAAGCAGCCAGGGGTGTGATGGTCTGCATGGCCTCCATGTTCTCTGATGTGGGGCCAAAGTCTGTGCACCAAACTTGTGCCTATGAACATTGAGTTAGAAATGAGGCGGGGAAAGGGGGGTTAGTGTGAAACTCCGTTTTCCTTCCCCTTGCCTGAAAAGAGCCTTAATTAAGCTGGAATGGCAGCCTCAGCTACATGAAGTTGCTAGAGTACCTCAAAGAGAAGATTTGTCTCTTCCAACTTCTGATTTCCTCTGTGCTTTTGTTTAGTTACTAGGTCTAAAAGTCAGGAACAGCCTTAAATCTCCCCACTTGTTAGAGGAAGGTATTATATGAATAACTATATTTCATTTTTCTGGCCCCTTCTGAAGTGAGGGAGGGATAAGGAATTTCTTTTTTGGTGTCTACAGAAAACCTGTAAAAAAAAAACCCCAACAAACAAAAACCACAAAAACCCAAAAACAAACAAACAAAAAAACACAAAAAAACCCAAACCAACCAACCCCAAACCAAACACACAAAACAAACATTGACACAGCTTAGCTGTCAGGCTGTAACACTTCTAAAAACTTAAAGTGAGTTCAGATATCCAAACACTATGGTGGATTATTAGGCAGCTGGTGCCAAAATACCTGGACTCAAATGCTAATGTAAAAATGCCTTATTGTTGAAAGAAGGGTTATCTTTCTAGACCTAGTGCTAAGTCTTCTAAGATTCCTTAAAAAAAAAAAAATCTTACTAGATACTTAGATTTTAGGTTTCCTGTAGATTTTTAAAAGGTGGTCTGAGTGATAATTGTAAAGTGAGTTGTATTTCAAATTCCTTCTCATTTTAGTACGGTGTTGTTAGTTTAGAGCCTTTCTGATACTGCTTTTCTTTTAAGATTTCTTGTTAATTGGATAAATCATAAATCTACCATAATTCCAGCATGCAAATTCCTTTTAAAGCAAAAGTACTAGTCTACTTGAGCATTCAGGCTTTGAGGCAGATAAATCTCCTTCCACTAATTTCAAGTGACAGTAGTTCAGACCTGGCCTGGCCAGAGGCTTTTGTTATCTCTTAACAGCATGAGAATAGAAATCAAAGTCAGCTGTAGCTCTTAGAATAATTCAGTTAGTCCTGCTGCTGTTGAAACTGTTTTTCCTGTTACTTGGATTGACTTGCTTGCATTTAGCCTGTGCAATGTTCCACAAACCCTTTGCTATAGGAAAGGGTACTATTGCTCGGGTGTCTTTAAAAATTTTACTCCTTTTAACCTTGTAAATTCTAGTATTTTCTCTTTCTACAGAAAACTTAAAGTTTGGGGAATTTTACAAATCATGAGAATCTACTTTTCCATGACTATTGAGTCACTGAAGCCAATCCTGTTTGTAACAAGTTAACAAGCTCATCTCTGAGGAGACATTCAACATTCCATTCTCTCTGCTCTAGATAGGACATTTCCAAAGTATTTGTGATTTCATCTGCTTTCTTGGTAAATCCTTTGTGAAGCTAGGACTTCCCTTCTATGTCTTCTCTTCTACAGAGATGCTTTCCTTCTACAGAGATGTCTCTATGTCTTCCAAAAGAATACAACCTCTCAAACACTGCATTCATTTAGCTCTGCAACTTGGGCTTCGCACTGGGTTATTTTGCCATTTCTTACGTTTACTCAAGATAAAAGCAACTTGAACTCTCACTCTAATGCTACCAGGGGTGGGAAGGGAAAAATCACTAAGAGCCTTATATGGTCTTTAGTGTATGTTGTGCTCATCTATGACCTTTTTCATAGAATTATTTAGGTTGGAAGGGACCTCAAAGATCATCTAGTTCCAACCCCCCTGCCATGGGCAAGGACACCTCCCACTAGACCAGGTTGCTCAAAGCCCCATCCAACCTGGCCTTGAACACTTCCAGGGATGGGGCATCCGCAACTTCCCTGGGCAACCTGTGCCAGTGCCTCACCACCCTTACAGTAAAGAATTTCTTCCTGGAAATAGATGATGCAAGATGACCATATACTCATAAATTTTTTCCTTTTGCTTCCTGTATGTATGTGCATGCACTAGCTCTAAAATATTAAATCAGATCTCAATTGTCACATTACCAATTTAGGGAAGAAAGAATCTTAACCATTAATATAGAAAGTGAATCCTTTTGTTACATAACAGACAAGCTTTATAATAGGCAGGCTGTATCTGAAGATATGTGATACAAACATGGCACTCAGCTTTTTGTTATTTATCTTTTAGCTTTGTCTATTAGAATTACTCTTTCATGAAACAAATGAGGCTTTTATGGACATTAGCAGATGTGCATCTGTTATATGCTACGTACAGACATTTGATTTGTGTATTGAATAAGATACTTGTACGATTTTATTACCTAAATATACCGTGTCCTTGTTTATGTACACATATGGTATCAGATCATTTTGGTCCTGGTGTTGCATGTGACATGTAAACTACTTTGACAGCAGACTGGCTCACTTAAACAGGACCATTCTTCAGAAATTAAATAACTGCTAAGTATTGTGATGCTGGGTGTTTCTCTGAATTTTCTCATATTGCAGAATATGACCAAAGCTGTTCAGACACTGATAGACAGTCTAGAACAATGGTCTTAATTTGCTAAAAGGTAACTTTTTAATTCTAATCTTGTTTAAATAAATCATCTTTCATCTCTTATCCATTGCTACTTGACTATTATACAGCAATCACCTTTATAATGAAAGCCATTTCAGTCCTTGTGTTAAAAATCAAAGCAGGTGAACTCTTTCATCTCAAAGCCACTTATCTTCCAGAGTTCAAGAAAGTGAATTGATACCATAAAAAAAAAAAATCTGTCTTCCTGCCCACTAATGTAAAGTTTTTCACCAGTTCATTAAATACTGTATAGCACCCCACCTAATTTTTTACAAGCTCTTAGTGTATGTAGCTCCACTGAAACTTAGAAAACTGAATTTTTAATTACATACCTATTTTTCAAAAAGTAAAACCATAAGCAGTAAAAACCTACCTTTTTGAAACACAGTCTAAAGCCTGTATTGCAGTGTCAGTGGCATAGTGCCCTCCCAGGAAGTTGCTCCTTACCATATGATGATATTGCACACAAGGATAACAAGAACAAGTGTGTTTCTTTATGCTTAGTACAGAATTCATCTTGCATCATCTATTTGCAGGAGCATATTCTTTCCCATATGAAATACCCAGCTGTGAACACTTTTGGACACAATACTTGGCATATTTGTCTCTACCTGAAACATCTCTCCCTTCCTTTTTATGACTTAGTATCTCTTGATAAAGTGGCTGAGTTACTTGCCTTGCTAGTAACTGAGGCTTAAGGAATGGAGCATGTTGCATTTAATGGAGGGAAGAGTTAGGATTGTAAATCACTGCTAATAAAATGCTTTGGCAAACAAGAGTTGGATATATTCTACACAGTTTTTTCGAACAGTTATGTTGTATGAAGGGCTTACATTGCAAACAGCAGTATTTGTGTCTGCATACAGTCTGTATCATCAATAGCTTGCCTGAAAAGCGGGATTTAAAGGATTTATAACCTACAATTTTGCCAGTTGTTTGTTATATTTAAGGAAATATCTAATTTTCTATTATCAAGTCATTGCTTCAGTTTGTAATTGCTATATGTAAGTATTCTCAATCCCTTCTCTATTAACTTGGAGAAAAAATTGAATGAAAGCATTTAAATGATGGCCAGCATGTTGATAAGATATCTGAAGCCCTGCTACATCAGTAAATAGAGGAGGTAGATTTTCTTTGACTTTTCTTTTTGCTCTTTTATTACAGTGTGGCATCTCTGAGTATACACATAAGGAAAAAAGTACTGTGCATAAGGAGGGTACCTACTGGGCTTGCACTATAGTTGCCTTCTACTTGGGGCCTGGGTTTTCACTCTAGACTTGCACAGAGGTCTTAAAGTGCATGGGGGCGATGGCACAGTAGATCTAGGAACAATCTCTAATTTTTTTAAAGTAAGAATTTACATGTTGAAAGAAGTACTTTCCAACCTCAGACCAAACATTGAATGGGCCAAGAAGAATGAAAAACCACTTGTTTCTCCTAGAGGTATTGGCCAGGCGTTAGTGGAGGAACACAACTTCAACATTATACGGGGAAGCCTGTTACCAGCAAGGCAAGGTAATACAGGCACCTTCAAATTGCTGCATTCTCCAGCTGGCAGCATGTAGAAATGCCTATCCCCAAGTAGAATACAGCCTGTAAAAAAATTACAGTAACTGTTACCTAGCTGATGTTTGTCAGTAATGAACTTTCACAGAAAAAGTAGGTAGGAAAACATCAGTGAATATCCAGGTATAATATTGCCCTCACTAGAGTGAATTGTTGCTACGTTTTAATTTATGACTCATTAAAATTGATAAAAATATTCCTTCTATGATTATTTACAGTCTAATTGTTTCCTGAAAAAAAAAAATCACAAGTTTCTTCCCATTTGACTGTGTCTGATAGCTGCTTCATACATGCTTTTGAGAGCAAGTTGAAGGGGGGTTTTTTATGCTGAGAGGTTTCTTCCCAGCTAACGCATTTAAGAAAGATTTTTCTCTCACTTCCAGTGCAACAATGCTTTCCCCTACTGCTTTAGTGCACTTGCATACAGTAACACTATTCATACTTCAATTCTTAGGAGTTTTGCTTCTCTACCCCTTATTTATCTGGCCTAACACCATGCTTTTGGAAAGCTGGCCCTTCACATTCTCATTAAAAAAATTTTGCCATATTAGCTAACTCCTTTTACTAGTAATATTTAACTTGTTTTACCTGACTGGGAGGTCCAATGTAGAACAATGTGCTAAAAAAAGCACGAAAAGTTCAGTAGTTAATTAATGAAGTTCTTGAATAATTCATTGCAGATAAGCCCTTTAAAGTCCCATTTAAGTTGTTAATAATGAGTAGTTCATTCCCAAGACCTCTGTTACTTGCACCCAATATAAAGTACAAGTAGGAAAAGCTCACTAAGGGGTCATGTTTGATCTGTAAAATAATTTTACCTGTTGCAAAATATTTTTTCCTTATCTTTTATTCTCTCTTCACACATCTTAGAAAGTACTAGTTCTTTAAGAATCGCTACTGCTTTCACCAGCCCACATGGCTATGTAACTGAAAAAAAGGCATTTAACTGAAGGATATTCACAATATTTAACTGGAAAAAGCAGTAGTGTATTAAATGTCTTCCCCACGCTCTTGCTGTTTTCCTTAAATAAGCTCTTCTAAAATAGGATCAGCATAAACATCCTACTCTGGGAAATACAGAATTTTTTCCGGCAGAGTTCAGAACTAAGCACCTAGTATATTTCTTAAGTAAAATTCTTGTTCAACTAGAGACTTCCTGGGCTAAAGGAATGAGGAGTACAATATGGCCCTCAAGTATGGAGAGCTTGAGGGGTTCAAGGAAATTAGTGGTCCCTCCTCCTTGGTACTGCTTCCAATTCCGAGTAGGGAATAAATGGAAAATATTTGTACATTCCAGGAGTTCCTGATGGAGGGAAGTGGTCCTTCAACATCCTCAGTAGACGTGATGGGAGACAGAACTGGGCAGAAGTTTTTAGCAAATAATAAAATTGTGGAAAATTGTGATTTTTTTTTTTTAAATTCATCCTGAAAATGTGTTACAAGCTTTTAACTGTACTTTCCAAAATATCAGGGTGAGATGTCCAGGGTGGTAGTCACAGAAATACTGGAGGGGAAAAAATTGTTCACCCATATCTCTGCCCTATAGCCTAGAACTTATGAGTTTTGCTAAGCTGTATTAGACTCCTGCATAAAGAACTTGTATTATTTATTTCCCAGGATGAAGTGCCCTAATAACCAGTAAATCTTATCTTTAAAGTTAAATCTCTTGCTCATCTTGTAACTTGGTAGTCACAGAATAATGGAGGCTGAAAGTGACCTCAGGAGGTCTCTAGTCCAAACTCCTGCTGAAAATAAGGTCAGCTCTGAGGTCAGAACTACTTGGGGCTTTATCCAGTCAGGTCTTGAAAGTCTCCAAGAACAGGGACTACACAGTCAAAATTTTGTATGAATAATTACATTCATTTGGGCAGGGACTGAAACTTGGGTCACTCACCCACAGGTAAGTTCCTTAATTGTTTGGCTAGGAAGTTATCCTAATGCTCTCCGGGTAATACTTACAGGCATTCACCATATAAAGTGAAATACTTCTGAAAAGAGGGCATAAGTTAGATCACTCATTTGCAAGAGATGTAAATACAGATCCTGGTTCTGAAGTGAGTAGACAGTCATAAATAACAAGGGAGTGCCAGGTGGAGGGGTGCATCCTCCAGTATTTTTAGAGTATTTTCTAAAACAACTGCTGCTATTTCCTCTGCTCTTAAAAGTACTCACGTAGTTCCAGCCTAAATGGAACGTTGTATTGCATGAAAACACTTCTCCATTGTGGCCCAGGAAGAAATAAAAAAAAATATTTCAGCACTCTGCTGCAAAATGAATCTCAGCCACATGTGAATTGTATTTGGCAGGGTGCAAATGAACAGGGGAAGGCAGGTGAAGCAGAGCTAGGGCTCTAGTATTTTGCAAAGTTAAGTTGCCTTCAGGAGATGT
This sequence comes from Burhinus bistriatus, assembly GCA_013397275.1. Classification (NCBI taxonomy): domain Eukaryota; kingdom Metazoa; phylum Chordata; class Aves; order Charadriiformes; family Burhinidae; genus Burhinus; species Burhinus bistriatus. Next base: position 107,459 of record VYXH01002349.1, on the reverse strand, counting down.
CTGCCTGCTCAAGGGCAGGAACAGAGGCACGAAAGTAGTAGAGGTACACAGATGTAGCAGTAGATGGACTTACTGCTAGTGGATTCATACTATAAATTAATTTGGAATAATGGCTAAATAGTTGACTTGCGCTCTTCACAAAGAAGGTCATCTTATGCACTCAACAGTCAACTATAACCATGAGTCCAGCTACTGGGACCTGGTTTGCTACTGCTTAAATCTGTGCCCTCAGGACTACCCAAAGCTCACGTTTGCAGAGGACATTGCTTTTATTCTTTGAAATGTGCTATATGATTAATGGAGGGTTTACAGTGTAAATGCAGCATGCTTACCAAGGAAAAAAGAAGGCTGCGTATACAAAATTTGTCACACAGTTCTTCATCTTTATATTATCAGAGGTGGCTGGTTTGATGTGATTTCTGCTTTAAGTGGCTTTCCATGAGAAGCAAACATTGTTTCCTGAATCATTTAACCTCCTGCAGGACTACATTTCATAATGTATTGCCCCTCACACACCCCTATGACATTTAAAAAGCTAAAGATTTCACTTTAATAGTTAATGCCATTACAGTTTGAATTTTTTAACGATAAAATTAAACTTCTTGCTGTCAAACACCCTTGTGAGAAATCATTCCTTGTAGTTCACAACTGAAGGCTGTTGTGATCATTTCTGTTTGCATATGCCAACCATTATTCTCCATGTTCTTAAATATTTTTCTCAAAGTGAGCAAGTTATAGAAATGGTTCAACCCAATCAGATTAATTTCATCTAGTTTAATATTACCCTCCTTTGATGTTGGAGAGAGTAAGGATGAGTTGAATCCTGCTTGCTAGTTGTTTACTGGTTTGATCTTGTACAGACGATGAAAGTGCTCAGTCAGACTGTGAGTTTAGAGCCCAAAACGGTGATTTGTTTCTGATGCAGACTAGCTCTAACAGGGTTTGTTGCTCTAGACAAAGCAGCAGATGCTTTCCTCCCACCTGCTGTAGGTGCCCATGCAATTTTGGAACACTTCTCTATATGTAGCGGCCTATTTGGCCCATACAGTCTTTGTGCCTGAGGCTGTGCTGGGTTGAAATATTAGCACTGTTAACCAGCCCTTGGGTCCGGGTTTAGCTGGTTCTGTAGGAAAGCTGAGAGCCAGGGTAGCTGTGTGTGTGAAGGCCCAACCTGCTATGAAATAACACCCATGTAATTGTTTCGAATCTTCTCATCCGTAGTGCTCTGCGCTGAACTCGAGGAGGTAGTTCTGAGAGAAGACACTGTGCCTTGGCTAGGCTGAGTGTCCTCCAGCAGATGCCTTTCCTCACCCAAGGGTACGATGCTTCTCTCATTAGCAGTGATGCAGAAGGTCCCTAAATGAGGAAGGGGCTCTGCTATATTTTACAAAGGTTGTGTAGCAACGGTTGTTTTCCCTACTCAGAGCTATGTATGTATCATCTATGGGTATTCCCTACATCTACACTGTAGAGAACAGAGGCAGAGGGAAGGGAAGTTATAAGGGAATTAACTAGACTCTACCAGGCTACTTGGCTTTATTAAATACTTGGATAGTGTCATTCAGTACATTAGAGGTGACTTAATGTATCATCTTTGCTTCTATGTTTTACCCTTGTATGACAGCCATTACAAATCATCACAAGATAATTTATGGCCACCTACCAGAAAACAAGTTCGACTGGAGTTTGCAATAAAATAGTATGGGCAATGGCAGATGACAGATGAAGCAGAATGAATGGTTTGGTTATTCATAAGCCAAATGACCCCTGAAAGACAGCACTAAAAAGCAGTAGAAGATATTCTAAAACAACGTGAGGCTTCAGGCAATGTGACTTACTATGACCAGCAGTCAGAACATGCTGGTTTATATGCTCCTTGGGTGCATTTTGGCATGGGGCTGAGAGGCATCATCCTGCAGAGAGACCTGTTGTCCACTGTTTGAGGACAGAGGATTTTGTGGCCTCATCTTAGAGGACAGAATAAGCAAAGGACTTCTCCTCTCCACTGTCCAGCAGCTCACCTGTGCCACAAGTTAACTGTGAGGGAAGGAGGAGCTAGTACCACTCACGTTTTGTTTGCTTCTTGCCTGCTTTTCTTATGTGTGTCTCCTTGGATCTCCCTGGTGCACCAACTCCCCATTGTGCTCCAAATAACTCTCAGGTGGATGAGCCATTTCAGAGAGCTGTTTGGAAGAAACAGCCTTGTGCAGCCAAGCTGGGACTAGTCCTTGTCAACCTTTTAAACCCTGAGCTGGATGCTTCACTGTCTTCAGAGAAGCAGAAAGTACAGAAAAAAAACACTCGTGTAATGCTTCCTGAAAAATAATATGCTAATGATTGGAAATAGCTTCACTTGCAGCAGTAGAAAACTGATATTTTAATGTAACTTGAATGAAATGAGTAATCCATGGCTTGTTCTTCTCTAGGTGGCTTGTGCATTTCAATCCTGATGTTCAGTCTTTAATATGAGTGTTTAATCATGCACTGTTGCTTTCATGTTTTTTCTCTGTTTGGAAGAGCCGTCTGCGTTTCACTTGCTAGGTTTAAAGCAGTACTATTTTTGTACGGTGTTTTGTAAAGTGTTGTACAAATGCCATGGAGAAAGATGTCCCAGTTTTAAGGAACCTTTATAACTTTAAGGAGAACTAACTAATAATTTTTATGCCAAGTCATTGTTGTAAGCTTCATTTATCAGCAAGTCTCAGAAATAAATGCTATGTGCTTATACATCAAATTGAAGCTACTTTGTTTCCCCATGATCTTTGTCCATACATTTTTGGTTTGTGTAGGTCTCTGGCTATTAAGGTTTTACAGAAAGGCTGAAAATTGTGAATCAAATATAACCAGTTCAGATAGTTAACGGAGGATGCTAAGAGAGTATCTCCCAGGGAATATGAATGTCTTACTCATCTTTGAAAACTGCAGCTAAAACTGACAAAACTGCCAAAAATAAACATTAATTGTTCTAGAATTCATCTGCATGGATAGTATTTCAGCTTTAAGCTTATGAGCCTATTCTGAAATAAATAATTGTATCTTTATTATGTGAACACACTCTATCAATAAAAAAATTGGTATGAAGCAGGGGATGGGGGTCAATGGGCTCACCTTATTTTTCATTTAAAGGTAATATAGGCATCTGTATCAGAATACAGATATCTAAAACTTAATCTGCTGTTAAGGGAAAGTGGTCTGTAGGTCTCTATACCTGTAGCATTATTTAAAACTCTAGGCAAAAAAAAAAAAAGACGTAGGGAAGATGGCAATTTACAGTCATTTTGGTATCCTACCTTGCTGGCATCTGTGAGAATTCTTCCTTTTTCTTCAGCAGAAAAGACAACAAAAAGAGTTTACAGGTATATCCAGGTTTCTTCTAGGAGGAAATCAAAGGACGTATTGAGTATGTACACGGAAGTTCAAAACATGCTTACTAGCAGTATCTTACTCTCTCAAATCCCAGAGATGGGCCTGTTTTTGTAAGTAACAGTATGAGGAATCTTCCTCTTCCCCACTAAACTCTCAGCAAAATGGCTCTGGCTTGTAAATAATGAATAGTCATTTGTCCAGCCTTCCTGAAAACATTTTTTTTTTGTGTAAGTACTTCAGTAGTGTTTGCAAAAAATGAGAAAATACAGCACAACTTGGGAATCAGCCTTTCATCTACACTTTTGAATGGAGAATGAGATTATGATCTCAGGTATGCCAGTGTAAATCAAGTGTAAGTAATGAAGTTTGCTTTCCTATGTATTAGTGTGAAGCTGGGATTTTAACTCTTCCTGCTCCATCAATGCTGACATTAATAGGGAAACTGATTTCCTTTCCTCAGAAAGAACTTGCATTAATGTTAGGTATGCTTTCACATTCCTACTCTTTTTCTACCTTATGTTGCGTGTAAAAACAGAGTCTTTTTTTTATTATTTATTTAAAGTAGTGGGGAAAATAAGATGGTGTTGGAAAAAAAACAATCCCCACATAACTATTCGTGGAACATCTCTGGGGTCTTGTAACTGAAAGAGGAAATATTACTTTTCCAGTGAAATTACCTTAGCTGAAACTATGTTGATCATTTTTCTGTAAAATGACTCTAGAATTTATAAACAAGACCACTCAAGTAAAGAAGAAATACTGTCTTCACAATTTGTCTCTGTTCATAAACATTTTAACTGTACTAACACATTCCATAAAATGCAATATTCATTTTAGTCAACACAGTTACATGTGGATAAAATTTAAATGTGGCTGTTGTCATTTTAATTTGAATTCATTGCTAGGAAGCTCAGTTTAATGGTAGTGGAGCAAAAAAAGAAAATGTATTCTCTGTACTCATAAATCACCCAAACTTCAATTTATTCAAAACACTGAATTAGGCACTCAGGGCATGGAGAAGAAGAAATTACATTGCTTTCATTAATAGCTTTTTTGACTATGCAAATTAATAGTCAATTGTAAAAGGCTTTGCAAAACCACATTGGTTTAGAAATTAAAAAAATGAAAAAACATGATTTAGGTAGTGAACAAGTCTATCTCCACTCCTACCTCTCAAGCTTTCATATAAAACAAATTATTCTGACACCTAGTGAAGAAAATTTCAAATTGCCCAATCTAAAACTAGAAGTGTAACTACTCTTCAGTCTCGAATGATTACTTATTGTAATTAATGGGTGTTATTATCACACATCAATGTGGAAAAGAATTCCCTGGCATTTGTTATTGACATTTCAGTCCTGCCTATTAGTGAGCTTTTACAAAATGAACAAAAAATTCTTCAGCTTAAAATTGTTAAGCTATTTCGTGCTAGGATCCATTCCAACAGTACTAGTTAGTCTGCAAACTAGTGGAAAAACTCTTATAAAAGTTTCACTGAGCTTTGGATGTTAGCCTTATTGTTTGAGGCTATATTTCTGTCCTCTTCATTGGTGTACCCCATCGTGTACATAAATACACATCCTGTAGAAAGTCTTGCTTCGGCACAGCTGTTCAGTTCACGCCTAAATCATCTGTGTGCTTTAGAGCCTTCGCTGTAACATTTTTATCTTCGTTTAGTGAACTATTTCAATGAATGGCTTAGCCCGCAAAGAGGAGAGGTGCCTTGGCTTGGCTGGTCACAGGAGGATCCCTGCTATTTGCTGGGCCAGCGTGGGTGGCAGGAGAAAGTGTTGGAGCAGGCTGACGCGGTTCAGACTTTCTAGAGAGTGAAGAGATCTTCTCTGTGCTCAGAAAATTACATTCAGGCACACAAGAGACCTTGCATACTGTGGCCTTTTCAGTACCTCTGCAGGCTTCTGTATCTTAAGGTGGTAGAAATATCCAGAAACGATCAAATAGTGGAAAACTGATTAAAACAGGAATATATATATATCTATATAGTATATAAAAAGCAGATAGCCCTGTTTCTTCCAGACTGTTAAATCCCACATTCTGCATGCTACTGCCTGTGTAGCTGATGCAGTCCATGGAGACAGGGATCAGAATTCTTGTTTGTTTCTATGTCTTGAGGACAAAAGTGTAGTTGAACTGGGTTTTATAGAAGTATATTCTATAGTAGCAGAAGCTGTATTGGCTTAACCAACATAGCCTTGCATTATATGAGGGGAGGGGTTATAAAATAATAAAGCTAATAAATTGCATGGATCCTACAGTTTAGATGTGTGCTGTTCCCAAGGACCAGCCATACAGTGATCCAACACTTTCACCATTTCTTCATTCCTACCTGTATTTCATGCTTGCAGCACCTCAGCTTAAAAGGCCTATGAAATTCCTAAAAATGCTTCTTGTTACAGTCTTGGCCAGATTCTTTGCTAATTTCAGACCGGTCCTTTCCAGAAATCAGTAAAAGGCGATATGACAGCCCATTTCAAAAGAGCTCCCTTATTATTTGCAGCCCCTGACTTTGTCGCTACAGAGGTGCCACCTGTTTACTAATAGTTGGAGTAGATATTTACTGTATTTATTTCAAATGCAAATCTACCCGAAGTTTGCAGCAGATTTCCAGAGTGATTGCATTCCCTGCCTTTCTGATGTACACAAGAGCTAACGGCAGTGCCTGTATTTCCCCAGTGGTTCCACGCAAACCTTGCAAGGACAAGGCACTGGGTTTTGGACCAGGCTCATGTTCACCTGGAAACTGAGTAACTGAGTGTTCTGTAACCTTGTCTGCCCTTACCTGTGCTGCACAATTTGATGCATGGTCTGGCTGCGTTTCACTCTGTAGAGCTGAAAATGAAGCTTCATGGTGAGGGCTTGTAATAAGCTCTTTCAGACTCTTGTGCACAGGTGCTGGGCAGAGGGCGAGGATGGAAATGTTGTATTTATCCCTGCGGAGGAGCAGAGAGAGCGAAGCCCTTGCCTGTTGTGATCCCTTGTCCCCTCTGCCCGAGGTTTGGGAAGGATCAGGGGAATCTCATTCCTCAACCCCCACTCTCTATCGCATCCTGCAGGATGCCTGGCAGTAGGATCTGAGGAGGTGTCTGCAGCTCCAGGCAAGGCCTGCAGAGGATAAGGGAATTATTGTAAGAATGGAGCCAATCTCACTTTCTTCAAACTGCACGTCTTAATTGAGATACATAGACTTTCCCTAGAAACTGCTATTAACAGTAAATATTTGGATTCCCTGTAATTAAGCCATCTTTTATCCTTCTCTGCTAGGACAAGTATAAGACCTCCACTGTAGTTTCAGTTTAGTATTTGTTGTCCTAGCTGGGAAAACCTCCTTTAATAGACCAGAATGTGCGGACCGGAGAGGTCCTTTAGATTTCCTGAATGTCTGTTTCAGCCTGTTAAAGTCTGCAGAAACTTTCTGTGTGTAAAATAAATGTCAAGTCGGGTCCTGTGCTATTCTGAACACCCGGTGACCAGATCAGCCAAAGAGCATCTCCTGACATTGAGCCAATGTAAGCTTTAATTCTAAATTTAGTTCTTTCTAAAAATAATGGAGAAAACGGCAAAATCAGTGCCATGGTTCCTCGAGGGTGTCTGGTGCTGCAGCCTGTCCTGCCACGCAGCCCTGCCTGTGTCCCTGCAGCTCTCTTGGTTGTCCCTCTAAACAAGCTCCACTCTGCCCAGAGAGGAACAATACTCTGTTCCTCCACACGTAAACACCTGATGAATACTTGAGACCAGGACAACAAAGATAAACTTAAAGTCTGTGTGCAGGAACATGTTCTCTCTCTTTTCCAAACAAGATCAAAGTGACCTGAAATCAGGGTTTCTTGCCTCTCAGGCAGTGAAGCTTGTAAAAATACTTGGGTATTTTTGGGCAGTACTTGGGTAAATATATTCCAGTCCTGTACTGATGCCAGGATACTAAAGCAAGATAAATGTAAGTCTTTCATATCAATTTGGCGTTGTACTGTGCTGAACGATAATGCTGAAAATGCTTTGTTTGTCATAGTTTGATTAAGGTAACTGTTTCTTACACAGTAGATACTACAGGATTTTCTATCAGTTTAAAACAAGGTTATAGATGTAAGACAACTTAAAGAAAATTCCCTGTATTGCTGCTCAAACAAATTGATATATTTAATCAATATTATCAGAGAGCTGATAAGAGAAGCAATCCTTTGACTAAATATTTACCTTTTCAGCCACGGTATTATCTCTGTTGTAGAAAGCATCCTATAGCAAAATGTGATGAAAGAGCTCAGAAAGCACTCTCAAAACCCAGAAACTAGTAACTATCCTCTCAAATTGAACAGTGAAAAATATATGCATAGCATTATAAAAAGCTTTTTATAATGGGGTGCATTTTCAAAATGGTTTACTCCCAAGAAACAGGATGAATTCAAAGGATATTTTGCAAGTGGACTTGTACTATTTCATACTTCTGTTTCTAAAGCAAATAGTTAAACAACTGTTTTGCACTGCTATGTTTTCAAGATTACACCTCATCTCAATTTTTCAGTGCCATTTTTTTTCAGATCTTAACAGTGGCTTATGTTCCTGCTTAGAACCACTGGCCATGCTGACTCCAAATGACACTGTACGGACTTCAGTGAGATTATACTGCCTCTAAACAGAACTTTCACACAGCATGGCTCTATTACAAACAATTGACCCTGTGATTTTAAAGCCTTGAACTTTAAGCCTTTGTATAAAGTGTCTGCTCATTTAAGGCAAAATTCTCCTCCAGATTTATTAGGATGCAAAGTCATGTACATAATCACCATTTTAATAGTGCTGTTATACATACATGAATATGGAAACAGGGTTCAGAAGTCTCCTTTGTGGGAATTTTATAGGACAACTATCCATATAGCAGATATGTCTGAACTGACATACATCCTTTCCAGAGTTAGAACTCTAGACCTAGAGGAAAACCTTTAAGTGACTTTAAATGGGGACCAGTTGAAACACATGAGCTTCAGGTGAAAATCCATGTAACTCCTAAATGCTGCTCGAAACTCAGCTCGAGTTTAAGTTTGTGAAACTGATGGGCAGGTAGTTCCATTGAAAACTCAGAGTACTGGATTTTCTTTGTGGGCACTGCACCTAAATGTAGACAAATAATTGTCTTCCAAGTAACATAGTGCTAGAAGAGTTAATTTTCTTCCTCTGTGTGCAGGGAAAATAGGATGTTTAGAAACAATAGATGCTATAATCATGTTAACATATTTTCCAAAATAAAAGGATGTTAGTTGCTATTTCAGTGAAAACAGGATAGGCCAATATAAATTAATTCATGTGCAAAATCCAAATTCGACTTCTTGAAGGCTGAAGAATCTATTCAGAGCAACTTACACAAATATAAATGTGTGATAGATGCCTTACCTTCTTTCAAAATTTGTTTGTGGTCCAAATTCTGTTGTAAAGGATAGGTAAAAGCCTGGTGAAACTAGTTTGAGATGCATGAGCTTACATCTGATTCTGTTTGATCTCCCCATATAGAAATCCTAGTAAGTCTCTTCGTACTAAGAATTATTTTCTGAATGAAATTGTATCCAGTCTCAATCATATGTGCTGAGAACACTGCAAAAGGACATTTAGGAAGCTATGCGTTCCTTGTTGTCAATATTTGTCGTATGCCAGGCTGACCTTTTGGATGATAATCTTCGTATTTGCGGAGTGAAGAGAGATTGATTTTGTTGCTTTATTCTAATTACACTACAATGTAGCAGTACGACACGCTTTTGAATGGTATTCAGGAACTGAAATGTCAATAACACAAACAACTTTCCATCTGCTCCCAATTTAATCTGAATGAGTTTGTGATTTTATAGAAGGAGGTTATTTCTGCCACTGGCAGCCGAAAGGTGGTAATCAGTTAATCAAAATGCATTGATTGCTCTAATTATTGCATCTTGAATAGGTTTTTTATGAATCTTAGTCACCCACAATTTAGATTTGGCATGTTTTGCTTTCTATCCAAGGTAAATCTATGGTTTGCAAAAACTTTGACTTCATCAAGAATAACTTCTTTATTGAGGTTTAGGGCCAGACCCACCAATGTGTGCTGACAATGTTATACCCGCGCAGTTATGTAAATTGGCTGGAAACAAACCAGTAAAATCAGTTTGATGGGCAACTTTGCACAGTTCCAAAGATACTGAGTGTACCAGACAACTGGGCTCGGGCTGTATTCCTCACGGAATATTGGCTATAAAATAAAAACCTCTTTTCTATATGGACTCCAAGCTTTATCTGCAGCTTTTGATTTCTCCACAGAACAAATCATTGTTTTGTTACTGTTAGCTAGTACTGCAGCAATAATTCAGCTAGGGGAGAGTGAGCAGGAATCCATTTGTATTTGATCCTGGGCCATACAGTTTAAAACCTGCACTTGTTCATTATGTTTTCATATGTGAGTGAAAAATAAGATTGCTTCATTCCTACATGTCCAAGTTAGATGCAAACTTAGGGGGCTAATAGTTAAAAACAAACAAACAAACAAACAAACAACCCCCAAAAGCTCTGCACCCAAAAAAAAACCCCAAAACCCAAACCACCAAAAAAACCTCAAAACCCAAAACTACTTCTCACAGTGCTGAGGAAACGCGATGTAGAAATTTCTTCCAAGAGGCCTAAGTACAAAATCAGTCAGGCTTTGCCTGAGTGCAAATGTAAGCCCATGGGAAATTGATTCTTGATTTAAGGTCTTAAAAATATTGAACCTACTGAATAAACAAATGAGTACTTGAAAACAAATTAGTAAATGGTCATGTATCATTTCTGTGAATTGAAACCTAAGGTTACTGATTAAATAGCTGAATAGCATTCACTTTTCAGATATTGATATTAAAGAAGCACCATTTTATAGGAAAAGAGCACATTTGCATAGTAGTTTAATTATGTATATGAACGTATTTGCCTAGAGGTGTGTAAAAGATCAGTGGCCTTTGGATGAAACCTTTAGTGATGCTGCTATTGGAATATGAATATATCATAGTCTAACAAATATAAACCAGATCAGTCATGCCCCACCTGAAATATTTATGAAGGGTCCTCAAAGCAGATCAAAATGAGTACTGAAACAATTAGCAGAAACAGAGTAAACTATTCTTCATGAGAAAAATACCTCTACAATTTAATCATCTATCCATGGAGCGCTATCCATGCTGTCAGAACTCAGCTCAGCCATCAACTGCAAGAAGGTAAGAGTGAAACTCTACCTTGGAGTGTGTTCCAGAATAATTGCTCTGTATCTTGCTCTGGAAAGTATCACTGTAGGTCCCTGCTGCAGATGAGAAAGGACTACTAATCTGACTTAATATGACTGTTGGTGAGAACAAGGAACCAGAGCTGGTTGTCTGAACTGTAGTAAAGCATTCTATCCATTGATACCATGTTCAGACGCAAGTGTGGAATAAATGACAAACTTGCAAAGCCTCATTTGTCTGAAGATTAATGATGAGGGTTAATGATGAGAGAAGAGAAGAGTGAAGCTAATGTTACTACAGGAGTTATAGCTACTGAAGATAAACCTGTCTGGCATTTGCCCACAGAGGGCCAGGGTAAATAGTGGAGAGAGCTCACAGTAGTAAGGCAGCTGGGAACTGAGAACTGCCTTGGCAGCTGGAGAATTGCTCTGCCACTGCTTTCCTCCATGGTGCGGACAATGCATCCATCCTGTGAAAAGGAAGAAAACCTCTGCTTTGAAAAAGCATACCTTGAGATTGCCTTGAAATCAGCCAGACTCCTGAGTATTAAGCCTGTGACAAGAAATTCTACAAAGGGCCAGAATGACTTCCTTATGTTGATAACTTACGATATCTGGCTCCAGTCTTGATGCTTAGTACATCCTACTTTGCATGGATTCATGATGATTAAGGACAGTCCAGTTAAAAATGCATAGAGGGCAAAGGACTGGCTTTATTAGGCACTGCTCCATAAAGTTATCCTGGAAGGTAACATACCAACAGTACATATGGTCTTTTTCAAGTGATGGGGAGTACCAAGTACAAGTTTCCTTGTGGCTTCATTAGAAGGCCTTCAATAAAATCTGTGTGCCTTTAACAAATTTGGAAAACTTGAGATCTAAAATTACAAGTGTACCGTAAGTCTGGATCGTGTGTCCTTTGATCTGTCACAATTCCATGAGACCTGACAGACAGATGAAGACTTGAACCTATGAAAAAGGACGGAGGATCAGTGAAATGGAAATTAGCTATTTATTAAGAGTCAAAAAAATAAATACTTGATAGGCTTTGGAATTTCAAACAAGCTTTGCAGTGTCTACTGGATTCAAGGAAGAGTAAAATTACCTTTAAACTTTTGGAGTCCTGCATGAAAATTTATAGAAAAAACATTCTGGAGTGGCAAAGTGAGTATTTCTGACACGCTCTTGCAATAACAGCAACAATAATTCAAGGAGCTACAAATTAAAATCAATCTGAGGGCAGAGATCTAGACATGATAAGCTGAAGATTTGGAAATTAATTTTATTAAGAGTGCTTGAAATGTCCAGTGGTGTAACCGCGAGGTAGCTGATGAAAATAGTTTGGAAATTAGACTGGACTCTGTCTGACAGCTCAGTTGATTTGAGCTTCTTCCTGAAACTGGGCTTCTGATCTCAGAGGAGCACATCACCTTGGTTTTTCTAGTTTAGCAAGCATGGTTTCAGGTGTGGCCAGACAGTGAAGAGCCACAGAAGTCTCTCATGTTGATCCCATGTGGATGTATGGTACCAAAAACTCTACAGTCAAAAGAAAAGGTAATTTTTCAGCTTCCTCTCTCCAAGAGATAGAAGTATGAATATCCTTGTAGCTATAACCGATTATTTGGAGAGCTAGCTCAAAAACCAACAAAAAGCAGTAAGTTTTATCTGTTCTGCACCTAAACGAAAGCACAACTGTCTTCAGATTTTACGTTCTTGTGCTAGGAGGGCTAGTCCTCTCCTGCTCTTGGTTTCAGCACAGGTTCTACCTTGGACCACAGAAAAACCTCAGTGAAAGATTTTTTTTGAAATGTAGATTTGAATCAGTGTTTATCAGAAACACTTCTTCCTTTGTGCATATCTTCACGTTATTAAAGCAGGTAGTAGGTTATTGATATGGGTAGAAAAAAAAGGCTGACATTTAAAGTTGTGCGTTAAAACCCATCCTCAGGCCTTTTCTGTACAAAAGCAGCGCTGCCACAAGATTTACTGTTCACAAATCCATGTTGCTATTTATTGCATACTTTGCCAATTAAAAGGAACAAACTATATTCCTTGCTGCCTGCAAAGGTAAATCTTTCCATTTGCCTAATCCTACAAACCTGCACTAGCTCAAATATTGTCTGACAAACTCATGTTTGTAAAATAGCCCCCTTCTCGCTAAACCCGCAGGAAGCCAGGATGCTTTAGGGTGAGCAGTGGAATCAGCAAAGGCTCTTTATTAGGCCTTTATTGAAGCCGAGGCACTGGGGGGAACTACGCATCTTTCCACATCAAATCTCAAGGTGAGAACCCTCAAGCAACTGTCGAGTGCCCTATCTTTCAATCCTCCTTTTATTAAGTAGTGAAACTCTGAGTAAGCAATCAAATACATTTTAATTCCCATGCCTCTAACTTTTGAATGGCAAAGAGATTTTTTGAAGAGCTGCAGTTCATCAATACTTATCGCTAACAGTTTATACAATCCTACAGCTTAAGCCAGATCCAATTAGCAGTGGTAGTTTTGGAAAAAAAAATATAAAAAGGTTGGTTGCTGATGCTTCACTGGCAGAGGCATTCACCCAACCTCCTTTCTCACTTCGTCAGTTTTGTCAGGAATATGCTATTGCCCATGGGATGCTTGACAGAATTTAACATTTACCGGCTGGTAGGAAAGAATCCCAGTGACCAGATTTTCTTCTACCATATATATGGAACATAACTTCACCAGCACTGGACAGCTGCAAATTAACAGGCTTACATTACAGCAAGGAAGATTCAGTTTAATAGTCAAGATGGTGATATGTTGAAACATGAGCTATGGAGGTTGTGGTGTCTCCACTACTGTGAGCCTTTGAGAGCAGCTTAACAAATCTGTGTCAGAAATGACAGAAGAGAGTTGATCTTGGGCCTGGGAAGAGACAGGTATATTAAAGGACCCCTTACTAAATGTCCCTCCCAGCCCTGAAGATCTATACTTCTAGGCTAAAGCAAAGGAGAAGTGATGTATGCTGGCCTTGCCTATTGACCTTGGTGCCACAGAGACTCACGGCTGAGTAAATACACCTTGACTTCAGCGACAAACTGTAGTAGCAGATGTCCACGTGTCACAGGACATACAAAATCAATCTCTGTTGTTTTTACTATGCAGAATCAATTCAAAACTACTTTTTTTTTTTTCCTTCTGATGACCCAAAGCCAGCAACGTAACCCTGCCTCCTTCTGCTCTTGCTCCAGAAGCAGGTGGTGGAGCCCAGCTCTCTCTTAACCTGGTGTTGGACACCAGCCAGTGTCTCTCCCTCACCATCCCTTTAGAGCAGTGTAACTCAGTCTAAATTCTGCTCTCTTTTTGTGTGTGATCTGTGGTAAAAATGAAGGGAGAGTTTTCCTCGGTAATTTTGTATTAGAAGGAAACCAATGTTTTCTGTAGCTGCAGATACAGTTTTGATTTTTTTATGTTGCTTTTTAGAGCCAGAACTCCCAAACATCTGCTCTTTTACTTTTGGAATTTATTAGCAAGCTATAAAAATAAAGGAGGGGGAAGTAATCTCTGGTACTCTTGGTGAATGATGCACAGCTTAGAGCACAGGTTTTGAACTAAAGCTTTAATGAGTTCTGGCCCTGACTTAGAGTGGTCTCAGAGATAGCACGTATTTACCAGTAATCTATTACAGAGGTATTAAACACAATGTTTGTAAAAGGATTCTTGAAAGGTGGATACAGATCTGTGAAGTTGTCCTGTTTATGTGATGTCTGTAGGCTGATTTTTAAATAAGTGCCCATAAGGCACAAGGCAAACTGGTCCTCAAACTAAATTTTCTGACAAAATTGGACAGAAGTAGGAGGAAAAGGCATCTCCTGCACCTTGCTTTGGCTACAGCCGTGCATATGGTTCCCATATTTTCCCAGTGCTTTTAAATCACTGTTACGATAGGGTGTATAAAACTCCTTCCTGATATCTCTATTGCTTAACAAGTTGACCTCGAAGCAAAGCATGATTATCGTCCTTGTCACCTCCTCTTTAAATCTTTGCATCAGCCGCACAGCTTTTTCATTTCTACCTTCTGTTTATTAAGCTTTAAAGCTAATATACTGGGCCAAATTTACCAGCATACTCTTGTTTTGTGCAGCCTTGGTGATGCAGGAGAGCTGTAAACTTACACCAGCCAGGCTAAGGCAGTTTTATAGCCTCTGAGTATTGCCAGAGAAAGGCAAAGCAGCTGGAGCGCATCAATGAATACATCCCATCATTTTACATTCTGAACTGCTGATAGTCCTCCACAGTGCACTGACAAATATAGGTTAAAATAATTTATAATTAGTTGGTCTTCCTTCACCTATAAGCCTGCACTAGAGAATTCTGTTTTTCCAGAAGAAAAGTTCTGTTCTGAAGGCCTAAAATTGCACTTGGGTTTTAAGAAAACTGACCTGAGAGGATTTGTATGGGGAGACAGCAATTACAGCAATTAATTATTTGGAAAGAGCAGTTCCTCCCTCCTGCATTTCCTCATCTAGCTGGTTCACAGTTCATTGTCTTTTCATCTTTTTTTTTTTTCTTTTTTTAAAGTACTAACCATAAGTCATCGTTATCTTCCTCCCCCTGCCTGCAAAACAAAATGAGAGAGCTCCTGGTTCAGCCTGTTTCTTAGCAGAAGCATAATCGAGCGCCATACTTAGAGCACTGCACTTAATGGTAATTTCAGCAGAATAGTCAGCCATTCAAAGGACTTGCTGAGAGGGTTTGCTTCAAAGGAGAGCTGAACCCTCCTTCTGTTCCCTCCAGATGCAGTTTCCAGTGGTCGTTGCGTGACATCTCACTGGGATGCTCAGGCTTCTGCTGGTTAGCTTATCTAAGATAGTATAGCTCATACATGGATAAAGAGGAGCTACATCTCTGGGACAGCAAGCTCAGTATCACAAGCACTAACTTACGTAAAAGATGAGCTTGATCCTCAGCTCCCACCATACTGACGGGTTTGGGGAACATCCCGCACCCCCTTATTCCTTGAGAGGTATTACTGGGATTTGTTCCTTGCTTCCCTGTAAGCAAGAGAGTCTGTAGCCTGGGTGAGAACATGCCCGGCCTTCCTTAGAAAAAAGTGGCCTTAAACTAACGTGTGAGCTTTGTTTAAGAGAGCTGTCTCCTAAATAGTTCAACTGACGAAATTGGTGACCTCTGCAGCTTCTCTATCCCCATTTCAATAGAGTTGCTCCATCAATGATTTTTTTAATAACACTCTGTATGAACTAGCCTGTCTCTTAACTCCCATTTTCTTTACCTTTCACCTGCAGCACTTAATCTTTTGTAAATGACATTGGCTTTTAACAAAACTTATTTTTTCCAGCACAGTCTTTGAAATGTGCTTTTATAGTGAGTATTAGAAATGAAGTTACCTGGAAAGCAATATTTCCTCTACTTCAGAGGCAAACCATGAGCTATACATACAAGCAGTTAAAGATAAATGTATCTTAAAGAAAGTGAAACACCTTGCACTAACTTATCTCTTCAGATAGAGACAAAAATCTAGCTGTTAGGGAGTTGAACATTTTAAAATTTCAGACTTCTTTAAATGTTACTGTCTAATGCCATTTGCCAAGTCAAGTGTTGAGTTGATATATAAGAATGAACAACAAATCATTATAATTCTGCTAGACAAAGACTGCAGAAAACTAAGGAGTATTGAGTATTTTTTTTTTTATTTGAGAAATGGGTATTGTAATCCAAGCTTTATATTGGAAAGCAGATGGTAGATTTCTTTCTTTATAAACAAGCAAATGTCAGCCAAAATATTAAAGAATATTTCAGGGTTCTAGGGGTTTATTACAATAAGCTTAAAATTCCCAAATTGTCTGATCTGTCAAGTAACTCATAATTGCAGAGAATTAGTTAAAGTAATCCAAAGTTTTACTGTGAGAATAAGGTGATTCCTTTGACAGATATGTTTGATTCAGAGACTTTAGAAAATCGAAGATATTGAGTTCCATACCTTTTACACATGTAAGTACTACAGGAATTTAATGCATCTCCTTTATGCAAATAAATAAAAATCAAGAAGAAATTTACAGTTTTATCAATGGCTTAAAAATGTAAACAGAAACTTTCTGGATTTGCAGAAATATGTAAATAGATGGGACTAAGAGCTTATCAAGGCTGATCTTAAATTCAGGTAGGATTTAGCTGTGCTCGTGAAGTTCAGATTTCATCTGTTTGACACGCTACTAGAGTTAATATTCAGCAGGTTTCTGAAATGCACTGGAACTCGCAGTAGGATGTGTTTTGTTACTACACTGCAGAAAGGAAACATCCCCTTCTGTTACTTTTAAACTGAATTTCTACAAAACCTCAATAAATCAATCGACTCCATCTTACACATATGCTTGAGAGAACAGGTAAGTGTATACCAGTTTCCCCCCAGTCGATAGTCAGTAGTCCTGCTGCTGTAACGTTGATAGGCTCAAAGGCTGCTAATGATTTCTGTCTCTGATCCTTTTTACCCCGTGAAAGAAACTGGAGGGAGTTGCTTGACTTCACAGATGTGAGTCCTGAAGTGAGGTCTGGGTTTTTTCCCGATTCTAGTATTCATAGTTGCAAGCTATCTGAATTTGGAAGACTTGAAGGAAGGTTCCTTGGTTTTAAGTTTCCCTATATAACTATCCAAAGTTAGCCCACAAACCCTGGAAGGGATGTGGGAGGGATCTATACTGATCTATCCCTTGATGTTAAAACGTGTTATAAGTAAGTTCAGAAGTGCAGGACCCATTTAGAGTAATGATGATGGTGTCATGCATGCCCAACCTTCTCAGTGGCAAGCCACAAGTGAAAGAGCAGTCCCATACTTCAGCTAGCTCTTGTGGCTCCCAAATTAAGAGCAGGGCTCCTTCAGGTTAAGATAATGGTAACTCTAGTGGTTAATGGCAGGGACAGAGAGGAGTCAGACACCAGCTACCACTTTGTCCTGCAGACAGGTCTTCCAGATGAAAGTTCTCCAGCGGCAGTGCTTCAAGCCAGGTGCCTGGAGCCAAAAGCTAATTTTACTACAGCTCCTGACTCTAGCTGGGGCTGTCAGGCGACCTAGTCAAGAAATTGCTGGGCAGGGGTACACAGATAGCTTAGTAATAACTGGGATAGATGGACCTCCCCTCAACTATTATTTTCAACCCAAATAAGTGTGTCTGAGCAATTGAGAGGGCTGGGCTTGACCATGTACACCAAGTATGCAGTTATCCTATTGAAAAGGATGAGTCTCGCTTCTCCACCCATCCAAATGAGGTCCTGGAAATCTTACGCTGACGCAGAGGATCCCATTTTGGACAGGCCAGCTCTGGTGATAACTGCCAGTCATGTTTGTGACTACTGACAAGCCCGTAAAGCAGCTGTATTAAAAATGAACAGGCCCTTGGTAGTTCTGAAGCTGAGACCAGTGCTGATGGCAATGCTGGGAGCTGCAGCAAGACCCACTGCTGCGCTTGTTACTCTCCAAGCCCTACTGAGACTGCTTTCCACTATGAGTACAACCTACATGCTTTGTAAAAGTCTGTTTTCATTGGGCTCAGTTGTAGTGACCAAGAAAAATGATGAGATGATCAAAAATCAACCCAAAACTCATTTTTTTCCTTTTCCCCCCCTCTGGGCAAAATGGGTTGCTCCTTCAGGGTTGCTCAATCTAAAATTAAGCTTACAACTCTGCTTCCATACAACCATTCCCACCACTTTCTTATACAGTTGTAATATCAGGTTAGGTCTCAGCAAAGCCACAGAACCTACCAAACAAAGGCCAACCTTTTACCAAGGAGAAACGGGCTAGCAACCCCTGGCACCTTACCACAGTTGGAGGATCACTTTTAGCTGTTGAATTGCTTTCTAGCTAAAAACAGTAAGAATAAACGCTCATCAAATTTCTTACCAGAAGATTGAGCCAGAACATAAAATCTTGGTAGTTCATAAAGATTTAATTAAACATGCTTATTTGTCTTCCACAATGCATTAACACAGTGAACTCGGAGTCCTCCAAAGTGGGAGCTTTGAGGACTCTGCATTTGCATCTTTTTACATCAGCCTGGATCAGTAATGGTATGTAACTAGCTGAATGAAAATGATAAAATTATGCCAGGTGAAATTTAACCACTTTTTTTTTTACTTCTTCCGATGATCTCTAAAGCTGCTTATCAATTATATTTTTCTGTTGCTGGAAATACAATTATGATGATAGTTCAAGGAAGGAGGAATACTTCTTGATTCTTTTTATCTTCTCCATATATACTGCTAGCCACATTTTCTGAAAGTATTGCCAGAAACAACGTTGCCCCCATTTGTGTGCTGCTGTAAGATACTCAAGCATATTTTCTAATACTGCTGGAACATCCAGTTTGTCTAAAGATACAGATCCTTGCCAAAAAGGCTGGGCCTTTTTCGGTAAGTGGTTTTGTTGCACATCTAGTAGGGTAAGATATTCTTTGTCTCGGCTTCTGTCCTTAGTCCAGCCCTGTAGATTTATAAAGTCTTATAAAAGCAGACTTAAAAGTATTTAATGTTTTTAGCTGTCTGAGTTTGTCCCTGATTATATTTTCTATTCCCTGCAGAAACAGAGATACTTTTTTGTATTGACTTTCCCATGTTGCTATTGTATTCCCAGTAGCTTTCACAGAAATAGTCTTCATAGAGCAGTATTAAGTAGTAGTGATTATCTGATAGTGTAATGTTGTATTTTGGGAATATCAACTCCCACAGACTCATCAAAAAATGATGGGCCTCATTATTCTAGGGAATGTGTGAAGTAAGGAATGGCAGGTATTGCAGAGATGAGGACACCAGCATCAGTACTGTGACTGTACTGGCACATATATCCAAAGGACTGGAGGTGCAGACGTGTATCGTTTCTTTTAGGGGGATATCTGAAGGTTATGGAAAATATTGACTTTTCATTCAATTGTACTGTAATAGTTTAGCTATGATATCATAGTTAATACTAAAATGAGGTTATAATTAATAACTATAGTTATTCTGTCGTTGTTATAGTCACAGATGTGTGATGCCCAAAAAGCTGCAGCTTCTTCCTTTGCTCCAGTACCCCATCTGTGCAGTAATTCCTAAAAGTGCTGTGGGAAGTCTGGATGAAAATTTAGTTGCTAATGCATAGCCAGCATCAGGTAGCAGAAAACTGCTAGGCTACCTAGAAAGATCAATTTATTTCAGTGGATTAATTAGTCTACTTTTCTAAACAGAGAACAGAAGAGGGATTTAGATGCCCAACCATAGATACCTAATGCTATTTTAGGTGCCCTAGGCTAGCTGCCTTGGCCTTCAGCTTGGCTCCAGAAAGACTCACGTCTCCCATAGCTCCTGCCTGGTATCTGCCAGCCCTTTGAAGACTTCTCAGATACCCTGGGGCATCTAAAATGGCACAGGGCATCTCTATTTATATACCTGAATCGCCCCGTAAGACTGCTGAGGAGTTAATTGTGCACACTGGAATTAAAATCTGAAGTCCTAATTATACTGCATAGTCATTTAGCATTCAGAGTTGGGTTTCCTTTTGCTCTGTGTCAGGAGAGGAGAGGAAGAGTTGGCGTTCACCTCCTCCTCCTCCTATTATTCAGCATGTTATGCGCTCAGTGGTTGCCACCCTCCAACCTAGATTCCAAAGGCACGGTATTCTTCAGGATGAAAATACAATGCAAAAATAGGAAATATTACATGCCGTGCTATGGAGTTTTTATGTTGGTAACACAAAAGTTCCAGCACATGTGAAAGACACTGTCGTTGCCATTTTTATCTTGTTCCTGGCGAGGCCAAACTTCTGATCTCCTGGGAATTTCCAGGTGAGGATGCTGGTGGGATATGTAGAAAGGGGTTGCCTTTTTTCCCCTTTCTCTCCTTCCTACCTTTTTTCTTCTTTCTTAAGCCAGCAGGAATGAAAAGAGTAGGCTGTCTTTATTCAAAATTCGGACTTCATGAGACGTTTCACAGGCAAACAATGACGAATGAACATATTGCGAGATCTAATAGTTGGAACTGAGAGACATTCTGTCTTTAAAAGGAAAGAGAACTGTAAAAAATGCTTTAAAAAATCATATGCAATTAGATCCATTAGAAGGTTTTGTTTTGACTTTGGTCTTTTGAGCAAAAGCTTGATATCCTTTGTGTCACATAGTGTATTTTCACAAAAAAACCCTGTGTTAACGTGTATAAATGCACAACCTCCCCTGCTGTGATTCTGTAGTCATGATGGCTGTTTGTGCACAGGTAACATGAGGGGAAATTTGTGCCAGATTCCCATCTCTCTGATCCTCAGCAGCCTTTTCTCTCAAATCTCAAGTCTCCTGCCTATGCTCTGATTTTGTTATGGTTATCTGAAGATTTATTTTCAAATTTAAGTCCTTTAAAAGACATATACATTATTTTCACATTTGTAATCCATATAGCAGTCACAGATGCTACAATTTTGAAACAAAATTAAAAAAAAAAAAAGCTTAATTCAGAAAAAATGTTAAAACAGGGCATTTCAACAGTTTTGGTAAAAAGATGTATTTTCCAGATGTTTTTGTTCAGATCTGTTCCTTTCTGAAAAGCCTTGGCTTTGATGATTGGATACTTTCTGCTGAAAAACATTTCTTACAGAAGATTTCTTACCAGATTTGCTTGTATTAAGGGAGTTTATTTTTCTGTGAAATAAGATAACATGCAATGCAAAACACCTCTCATCAATAGTGAACATTTCATTCAAATAATGTTTTTTTACATACCCACTTATTATACATGAAATAAAAAAATAAACCAATTTAACGAACTGAAAAAAAATCACATCAGAGCACATTACATGTTATAATTCCAGTTTATCTATGGGATTCTATCCTGCTTTGAGGACTGAAATGACTGTATGAATTGACCCAAGAATATAAGTGAAGCATCTGAATGAAGTTAAGCTGTGTCCAGTTTCACCCCAAGGTTACTGAGCAAGTAAACTTGCAATGAAATTTGGACCCAATTCTGGACAAACAAAAAAGTTTCCATTGATCCCGGTGACTCCCAGATAATTGCCTTCACCACAGGGACTGTTTTGCAGATTTACTTGTACTGCTTTGGCAGGCGTGAGTATAGAAATATGGGCCAAAAGATCAAAACCAACAATCTGCATATAAATAACATGGATAGGAAACAGCAGAAATAGTTATAGTCTTCTTTATTGTAAGACTTTCTGTCTTTTTCTACTCGATCAATCTGAAATTTATATATATAAGATCAGGACATAAAATCTGCAATGAGATGTTATCAAAGGGTGGTGGGTTGACCTTGGCTGGACAGCAGATGCCCACCAAGCTGCTCTATCACTCCCTTCCTCAGCGGGACGGGGGGGGGGGGGGGGGGGGTAGAAAATAAGATGGAAAAAAAACTTGTGGGTCAAGATAAAGGCAGTTTAATAAAGCAAAAGCAAAGGTTGTGTGTGGAAGCAAAGGAAAACAAAAGATTTATTCTCTACTTCCCATCAGCAGGTGATGCCTAGCCACTTCCTGGGAAGTAGGGCTTCAGTATGCGTAGCAGTTGCTCTGGAAGACAAACGTCATAATACTGAATACTCCCCTCTCCTTCTCCTTTCTCTTAGCTTTTATTGCTGAGCAGATGTCATATGGTATGAAATATCCCTTTGGTCATTTTGGGTCAGCTGTCGTGGCTATGTCCCTTCCCAAGATCTTGCCAATCCCCAGCCTACTGGTGAGGGGGGAATATCGGAGAAACAGCCTGGGTGCTGCATGAGCACTGGTCAGCAGTAGCCAAAGCACTGGTGTGTTATCAACACCTTTCTAGCTACCAGTGCAAAGCACAGCACTATGAGGGCTGCTATGAGGAAAATTAACTCCATCTCAGCTAGACCCAATACACAAAGACTAGACCCTAAATAAACTCAGAGACTATCTAGCCTAAATAAACAGTGCTCGTATCCTAATATATGCAACATCTTTCACAGAAATATTATGTAGGCTTTTGATCAGTGACTGACTTGTTACGTTTATTGCCATAGGAAAAGAAGCATGAATACATCTTTACTCTCTCATGCTAGTATGTGTGTCAATATTTAATACTTAATGTCTGAAGTCTGCACAGAGTTTATCCTTCCATGGATTAACAAAGACTCTGGTGGGGTTTTCTCACAACCCTCCATTGTGGTAGGCTCTGTATAAAAATACCTAAAATAAAAAACGTGTGCTGCACCAGCTTTGAAATATTTTGATTGCATAGAGAGGTTGTCAGAAAAGAAATGAAATATAAATATGGTGAGGTTTTTTAAACGTGCCATTAGCCCGTCGGTGATTCTCATGCCAGCACTTGTTAAAACTCTTGAAAATATCAACTTAATTATTAAACAGCGCAGTCTCAGTCTCAAGAAATACTGCCTGATATAATCCCTGTAGCACAAAGGAAGTGACCCTCGTGGGTGATGCAGCATGCTTTATTTGCACTAGTTTTCTGTACTGCCAAATATTGGTGAAATGAAAAGGCGGGTAGTTCAATGGCACGGAACAGCAAGGTCCTTTTTTAATCTCCTTGTTTCAGTCCTGAAGTCTGGATTCACTTAACTTTGAGATGTATCTTTGCTGTCTCAGAGTACATGTCACGTTGGATGCCTGTTAATGGCAGGTGTATGCAATAGGATTTAAATGTATTGAAGAGCATTGCTCAAGCAGCGTGATGGCAGCCACGAACGCTTCTTTGTTTCTTTGGAAACAGACCCGCAGGCTCACACAGACAGCACCGGACACTAAATGCTGGGCCCTTCTTTGGGAATTGTTCCGTAGCAAAAGTGAATTTGCTTCTCCTAAGAGCTGGCCGCTCGCTTCTGCGTGGGCTGAGATTCAGGGCATGCATTAGTTTAATTATGGTGCTGCTTCCCTCAAGTGTGTCTGCTGCAAGGGAGAATGCGAGTGGCACAGGTGGCTTCAGCACCCGGGCACGTGCTCCAAAAGCAGGAAAGCTATTCATTAGCACTTTTTTTTTAAAATTAGAAGTACAATTTTGAGCCGTTCGGTCATTCCAATGAAACACAGAAGGTATTTACTAGACAAAACATAGGCAGCACTGTTAGTGAAGGACAGCATTTGCAGTAGAGTGGCTGAGTGGTGTGGGCTTAAAAACACCGCCTGGTCTAAAATAGATCTGAAATAAGGCCTCTCCCTGAGCTTAGCATCAGTCATTTTGGCTAGAACAGAGAGAAGGTCCCCTCACAGCCTGGGAAAATGTTGGAGTTACTTGTGCATCATTACAAAATGCCTGCCCTCACGCTTTTGCCAGAAAAACTTATGTGGGGGCGGGTTGTTGCTGAATGTATGTCCCCTCTTTTCCATTGATGTGATTCGCCTGCTGGGTTCTCCCTGTATGTGGAGGATCTGATCCTGAACTGTAAGACAGTCTCCAACACTGTTAATTCAAAGAAGCAAAGCATTTCAGTATGTGTCTCCAAGCATCTGATAACCTTCTTGCAGCTTCAGCGAGGCCGGGGATGGAGGAGGTGTGGAGCATGTTGGTGGTGTACCGAAGCCTTTCAAGTTGTGTTAGAGCTTGACACAAAGGGGGACCATAATCAGCTCCTGCACAGCAAACACCTGGAGAGTGGCTGCACTCTGTCCTTCACCAGCTGTCCCACGAGGGAGAGAGGAGGGAGCACAAGGTCACAGGCAGAAAGCACCTCGAGATCTAGAAACAGAGACAGGTCCAAATTAAAACCCTGGGTGCAAACATGGGAAGCCCAGAAATAGAGTGGGATGCTGATCTCTTGCACAAATTGGACCTGCCTCTACTTGCTACTCACATTTTTTACTTTTACCAGGAAAATTGGAAAGTTCCATTGGCTGAGCTAACAGCCTCACAGAACGTTACTGCAAAGCAGTAACAGCGGAACAATGATAGCAAAGAATAGCAGGAAATTTACTTTTCCTTTTTGTCCAGGGATGAAGGATGATTTTTTAATTCTACACAGAGTATTGGTGTGTATGTGGGAGTGTGCTGGGGATGAAGGTGGCAGGAGGGGGAAGAAGAGAGGGAGGAGGTATAAATGAACTAAACTAATAATCTCCATGAATTTTCTAGTACCTTAATAAAACTGCTGAAATACTTGACGTGAAGCTGTTCCCTTTTTTCTCATTTGAGCCACATCAAAGCATCTCTTTCTATGGGATTCCCTACTTACACAAAACATAAATTAGCATTTTCTAATTTCACTTTTATTAAGCAGCATATATTACTTCAGTATTGAAAGTTTTCACTAGATTTAGTACAGGTTATGCCTAGCAACTAAAGACATGGCTTTAATATTATTTCATTTCAGTTAAGGTAGTTGGGAGTGTATATAGGCATTTAAAGTCAATAACTGTAATAAATATTTTAAATGGTAACCAGTAGCACTGTTTAAACATGTAGACATAAGGGACTACATCAAAAATCGAGGTTTTTTGCTAGGACTCACACAAGAAGCCCATGTCTTTTGTTCCAGAAATTTGATTTGATCAGTTTTGAAAATCTAGTAGTGAGTATCAATACTAGGTTTTGTTAGGTCCTAATTAACCCAAATCTTTCACCTCATCCATCTTACTGAAGTCTACAACTTCATATTCTAATATCTTTTTCAGTCTCCCAGTCACTACACCTTAACATGGCCTTCTGTCTGCTGCCTTCTAGCTATGTCTAACACCGTTCTTGAGCATCTACCATCATTCTTCAGCATTTTGCATACTGGCCAGGAAGAAGTAGCATTCAAAATTCCAATGTGTGTATAGGGAAGGATAGTGAAGAGATCCAGTATCTGCCTACGATGCCATCAGTGTTTGGAATTAAGTCTTGCACTCAGATTGGCCATGCTTGATTTCTAAAGACCTGAGATGTTCATGAGATGTGTCCCTACTCAAATATGGTGAACACAGCTGTATTTACTAAAAGAGTGATGTCTTGAAGCAATTTAGGTAGGGTTTCAGAAGTCTTTTCAGACAAATATATGTTTTAAATACACAAACCTTGCTTTCTGTGTGTTTGATAGTGTCTGAAGAAAGGCTAGGAGGACAGGTTTTTGACCAAGGTAGTAGAATTCAGAAGCAATTGAAGAAAGGAGTTTAAATGGGTTTTTAACACTTTTGGTGGGAATGGAATTTCCTCACACAAACTCCACAGCCACTTAAAACCACTATTCTTAGGACTACGTGGTAGATGTTGGTTACTGAAGCCATGTCGCTGTAGGCTAATCAGTCAAGTTGCGTCTTCCAATGCATCTCTGATCAGCACAGTTATGAAGAAAGTTTTTTTATGTCAAGTGCTGAGGAGTGATCCTGACCTGCTGCTGGTGATCTGTATGACCATATGATTAATTCTTGGATTCTTCTGTGGGAATCCACAAAGATGATCAGAGGGTTAGAGCACCTCTCTTTTGAGGACAGGCTGAGAGAGTTGGGGTTGTTCAGCCTGGAGAAGAGAAGGCTCCAGGGAGACCTTCTAGCAGCCTTCCAGTACTTAAAGCGGGCCTACAAGAAAGCTGGAGAGGGACTTTTTACAAAGGCATGTAGTGACAGGATGAGGGGTAATGGCTTCAAACTGGAAGAGGGTAGATTTAGAATAGATATTGGGAAGAAATTTTTCACTCTGAGGGTGGTGAGGCACTGGAATAGGCTGCCCAGGGAAGTTGTGGAGGCTCCATGCCTGGAAGTGTTCAAGGCCAGGTTGGATGGGGTTTTGAGCAACCAGGTCTAGTGGGAGGTGTCCTTGCGCCCCTGGCAGGGGGGTTGGAACTAGATGCTCTTTAAGGTCCCTTTGAGCTCTAACCATTCTATGATTCTATGAATCTTAAGCTTATGGACCCATTTTCCTTGCTTTTCCTCCATCCAACACCAGGATGAAGGGATGGCCACAGAGTCTAAGGCTTTAAGGAAACTGTCACTTAGTTAATGAAATACAGGTTTTTTCAGTCTTGTATTTGTATTATAAGTAGGTTAAAGGTGGTGATATCAGTATAACATTACTTTCTTAAAAACATTTTATGGTTTGATTTATAGTTTAATCTTAAATATGGAATAAATGTAGTTAGAGTACTGGTGGGTATCTCTCTTTAGAGAATTATCAGTCCTCTCTGAGAGGTCCTAATCCAATAGGATCTATTTTGCTGCCAGCAAAGGGTTGCAATCCTAATTTTACATGGATGGTGGTGGACTCTAAAGTAACTATTACCATGCAGGAAAAAGGTCATACAGATGTTACAGGACTCCTAGGAACAGGACTACTCAGAGATAATCAAAAAGTAAATTGAATATTTTACGTTATTAGGAAACCAATAGAAAGCAAAAGTAAACCACTCTGCATACATTTGTTGTGTGCTTGCATCTTTTACGCTACATGTAGTTCTGACTTCCCAGCTCTCTGTTTTAACTAGGATGTAGTGGTATTCCAAGAAAAGGTGTAGGGAATGGGAGGCAGTGATCAGCAGTACGGTACGGCTTCTGTACAAAAGTTGTGGGCTCAAAACAAACACAAAAGTTACACAAAGGCAAACTTGAAACAGAAGCAAATGGCCTCGAGCACGCAGGCATTTCACCTAGACTGCTACTGCTGGGTTCTCAAAATGCCTTGATCCGTATGCAGTTTTCTTTGTATATTGCTGTTTCAATTTCCTCTGTCTTCTGAAACCTTCTTTGGGATGGGTTCAAGGAGTCAAGAGCAATCTGCAGGTTTTCTGCATAGCCAGTATGGCGTCTAAACTGCTTAGTCCCTCTCAGCCCAGATGACCTTCTCGAGTCACCTTACTGTGAAGCTATTTAGTCTCCTCTCAGCTCTGAAACAGTTCTGTCTGTCCTCTTGTCTCTCCAGCGTTTCCACTGCATATTTTCGCTGGCAGTCCTTTCCAATCCCTCCTTTGTCAACTCATCTCACTTGGAGAATTTCAGAAGTTGGTGGCTTGTCAGCTCTTGACTGTTACCTTATGGTTTCTCAGAAATGTATAAACTAGACGTAGATTTTACAAATTACACTGGACCTGTACTGGTCACATTAGGTTTTTTTGGTCTGAACAGAAGAATTGTGATTTTTTTCTTTGTTACTTAATGGTTAAAGGGTCTTAACCAGTAGCTAGAATTCATGCAGAGCTTCTTTTAAATAGTTGTGAATTTATTCATGAAGGTCATTACTGAAGTTCCTTTCAACCTCCATACAGCAGTGTCTTTTGTTTTGCCTGTTAAAAAAAGAGCTATTTGTGTTTGTGTTCTTCTATTTCCAACAATTTTAATAGATATGGTTTTGGTTTATATTGACCTTTTTAGAAAGTTGCTTGATTCAATTCTGACATGCTCTAGAAATTACAGAATTCTGACTTTAGTTTCCTTATACTGCATCTCTATTAGAGAAATATTCTTTTCTAGACAGTTAACCTTTACTATCATTTTTCTGACTGAATCATCAGCAATTATTTTGTCCCTGAGGAGTGTTTTCATGGCTTTCCAGAGATTTATGGGTAACCATCTGATGGTAACACAGTCACAGAAAGGGCTTTATTTCTACTTTTTTAAAAATAGTTCAGGTGTGCATCACCTAGAAACAAGTTAATGAGCCTCCATGAGTTGGTATATGAGCTGGTCATTGTCTGCAGTGGTAAGTAGGGTGGTGTGAGCCATGTGAAAATGAAGGAAGACTTTGCAGTCTAGCATTGTTCTGTGGATCCTTTTTGGTAATTGGGAAGAAGCTGTTTTCAAGTATGTTCTGCATGCAGCTGAAAAACTGGTGTAATTCTTCCTTTTGGCACCTGTGTCACTATGACTTACTTCTTTCATGAAATTAAGCATCTATGAGCCCTGTCTTGTGAGTCCTCAGGGAACAACTTCTCTGTGGTGGCGGGAGGGATGTAGTCATAATCCTTTTTTCAGATGAGGTTATAATTCTCATTCTGGTTGGAGGCCCAGCTAGATATAGGCTTATAAAATTTGTGGAATTATTATCAAGACATATATTCCATAGCAAGGGGACAGTAATTCTGGATCATAAAGCCTCACAGAGCATTTAATCCAGCTGTGTCATACAAGAATGGGATTTGTTGGCATAAAACTAGCAATCTCCTTTTTTCCGGCCTCCAATTCAGTGCAGAATAAAAGAGGAAAATCCACGTTTTGACTTATGAGCCCTGGCAAATCTCACTGTTGAGGTTTAAGATGTTATCCAGCTTTCTCTCCAGTCTCACTGCCAGAGGTTATCAACCCTCTAACGCAGCCTGCAAGGGAACCTGCACCTTCATCCATTCTGCAGTTTCCAGGCAGATTTCAACTTTTTGTCTTAAGGCAGTGAGTACATACTAAGATATCAGGCTCTTAACAGGAGCAACTGGTTCATTTCTGCTGACTTTACCTTGCAAGCAACCTCCACCAAGAGGGCTAGGCAAGCAGCTAGGACTAGCATTACCTTGAATGACTAACAGCAAGATTTGACAGAACTCATCTATCCAAGCTCTGTGTGTCCTGCAGCTTCTTTTTGTCTTTCCCATGCACACCTACAGACTTTGCTGCCATAAAGAAATAGAAGAGAAAAAAAGATAGAAATGAAAAACAAAGGTTAAGCACTTGGCAAAAGCTTAAGTTCTATTTACAGACTTGACAAAAATTCAGAAGACCTGTTTAAGCTAAGAAAGTTCATCTATCCCTAGTTGTGGTCCCTGCTAACCACTCAAATAGTAAAAAAAAAAAAGAAAGGTTTGTCTTTACAGAGAGCAAAATTTGGCCCCCATATGAAATTCCGTTACAGTGAGCAGGTGATGTTAGCACAACTGGAAGCTGGATGCAGCGTTTACGCAGCCATCACACACAGTAAGGACAAACGTGTCACATTATCCATTACCGGATCATGAGGTATAACCTGGAACTCTTTCAAGTAATTTGCTTTTGTTGGTGTTACTGTAGTTTCTCTGAATGAAGAGAATTTGCAGTAAACTATTCTTTGGGTTTGTAACTTCTTCAAAAATGTATACAATAACTTTCTTCCTTCATCTTTCCCAGAAGCAAGAGCTATGTATTTTGACATGCAGTTAGGAATCTGGATCCCACCGATTTTCAGTGGGACTCAGCCACATGAATGTCCAAGTCCGTTATGAAATAGGATTTGGGGCCCTGCTTCCTTAGCTGCTTATGGAAATGTTTAACCTGAAATGCTTCATTCTTTGGCACTGTAATTTTTCAATATCTGCTGAAGTATTTGTAAATCTGATGTAAATGTACATAATATTATTTGAATACATTTTTAAAGTGTGGTAAAAGCGTAGCTGAATAATTTTCAAGAGCCTCATCCAAGACTGAGTGACATTTCAGTCTTTTTTGGAGGGTTTGGTCAGGACTCAATTGAATAATATTGTCTGGTTTTGCTAGTTGCAAGAAATGTCATTTTGGAAAACTGATGGATAGTGACAATTTGAGGCCTGATAAATTTCATACAAATTTTCCCTTTTTGTGTCATTAATAATTGTAACTACAAAATCCAAATTTGTTGTAAGACATGGAACAACCTGGTAGTTAGTTAGATTGAATACAGCTTTGCCTGCTTAACTAGCAGCATAGTTCTTAGGCTGAAGTAATTAAAATTAGATGTCAGACTTCCTATATGGAAAAACACAGATACGCTAAAGTAAAATAACCCACCTGATGTTAATGATGATGACAGACTAAGGGCAAGGTAGATTATATGACAGACTTCAGAAACGCAGTTATATAACTTCTGTGCAATTTCCCATCTCTTCCAAACCATTTGTTGAACCATCTGTTTAAATTTAATAACTAACCCCCAATTAGGCCACGACCAAATGCACACTGCCATAAATAAGGCAAAACAATGTAGCCACAAGTTTATAACCTCTTTGAGGCAACATCTGCCTTTTTTAACCCTATGTTTTCCAGCAGAGTGAGTTTTCTGTCCCTGCTGGGTACCATGAGCCCAACTTTGACACATACAAAAAATAACAGAAATTTGTGATATCCAGATTCTGAGGTGATATAACAATTAAGATAGCCGAAATCTTCAGATTACAATTGTTAATATTTTTTTCCCTGAGAATTTGGGGAGGGGGGGGGAAATGTTTGTTACCTTAGAAATATTAGGATTTTTGTTGAATAACTGGCAAGATGGTCACCATGACTTGGTGATGTTACCTAGTGACAAAAGAAAACAAAAATAAAAGCCTGTAATTGAATTCAGAGACCTCTTTACTCAATATTTTCTCATTTGTCATTAAATGTTTTAAGGGAATCGTAAGAGTAAATGGCTGGGACTCCCCACTGGTGTCAACAATAAAGTAAAGCCAGAAATGAAGACAAATTAAACTCTCTTTCACCCTTCACCTCTGAAAATTCTCTTTCTGGTTGCAAAGCACTTGTGCTCCTTTTATTGGTGCCACTTAATGTTGAACAGGTAAAGTATCAGCCTCTGTATATGGCATCGCTGTAATGCATCTCTGTCTTACTACAACATGACAAATACTAGGTATCCATGCAATGTGAGCTGACAGATGACCAGGGTTTCCACTGTTTCCAGTCCGCATGGCTACTCTTAGCACATCTGCAGTGTGTTATCTAGAAGAACAGTAAATTTGTTTCTAAAACACTGCAAAGGAACAACACAAAATAAAGAAACAGTTTTAAGTACTAGGAAAACAACTAGTTTTAATGTTTAATGCAACATATTTTATATAGTCTTCTTACAACTATTTACTTGACCTTTTTTCCATCTGGTTCATCATGTATTATTAAAAGCTTTTAACAAGAAGCATACAGTACTGGCTGTATCTGCCCACTGTTTACATAAATAGCATGCCTGGGAATAATAAACTACAAGCTTTCTCTAAAAGCATTGTAAATGGATATACAGCAGAAGTGAGAGTTACTATTAACTAGCTCTTAAGATCCTTACAGAAGCCATGCTTTGCATGCAAGTTTAGTCTCAGAGCTGAAGGGAACCTTTTACAAAACTCTCATGGAGTATCATCTCTTCAGGTTGTTATTTCTCAGACGTGCTCAGCTACTTGAGGTAATACTTCCAGGCTAAGGGTCATTTGCGACTTTGAAATATCTTAGGTAGGTTGCTTTGTGCCACTATCCAGCAGCACATAAAATAATTATGGCTAATCTTTTTTGTACCGCACCTTCCCTCCACCATTCAGCAGCTGCAAGCAGTATAAAACATGTCTGGCCTGAGTGCCAGAGGTTCCCCTTTTTCCATCCTAAAAGAGTGCTAACATGTAGCTGACAGGAACTACTAAATGTATGTAAATGAGGATACAAAAAGTGTGTTTAAATAGCTGTAAAGCATCCTGCCAAATGCTTGCAAAAGTGACCCTAATTCTGGAAGGACCTTTAAGCATGGGGCTAATATTGCAGCATATATATTGAATTCAGTGCTTTAGTCCTTTTTATGGAGTACTCTGTTTATTTTTAAAAGAACTCTTTGTATTTTGATATGTGGTATCTGCTTTTCATTTATGGCATGCCCCTAAAGCTGCTGTGTGAGGAGAGAAGGTATTAAAGCACGTTGGCCCAGCAAAGGAATGCTCATTTAAGTAAGAGCTGGGAGTTTTGTACTTTGTAGAAACAGGATTATAACAGTCGAGCAGCTTTGACCCAAATAGTGAGCAGTGCAGAGCACTAACAACCCTCCCCTGGGACCGTGCATGTTGGAAGCTGGCCCTGTATCACAAAGTCACAGAGTTCCATGATAACATGCAAAAACAGTTAAAGAATCTAATAAATTGAAAAGGCATTATGGACTTGCTGAGACCATCTACAGATGACCATCCACATGCTGGTCAGAGAATGGATTGAGAACAGCCCTGAGGAGAAGGACTTGAGGGGTGTTGGTGGATGAGAAGCTCAACGTGAGCTGGCAATGAATGCTTGCAGCCTAGAAGGCCAACTGTATCCTAGGCTGCATCAAAAGAAGTGTGGCCAGCAGGTCAAGGGAGGTGATTCTGCCCCTCTGCTCTCGTGAGACCCCACGTGGAATACTGCGTCCAGCTCTGGAGCACCCAACATGAGAAGGACATGGACCTGTTGGATCAGGTCCAGAGGAGGGCCACGAAGATCATCAGTGGGTTAGAGCACCTCTCCTTTGAGGACAGGCTGAGAGAGTTGGGGTTGATCAACCTGGAGGAGAGAAGGCTCCGGGGAGACCTTCTGGCAGCCTTCCAGTATCTAAAGGGCACCTACAAGAAAGCTGGAGAGGGACTTTTTACAAGGGCATGTAGTGATAAGATGAGGGGTAATGGCTTCAAACTGGAAGAGGGTAGATTTAGAATAGGTATGGGAAGAAATTTTTCACTCTGAGGGTGGTGAGGCACTGGAATAGGCTGCCCAGGGAAGTTGTGGAGGCTCCATCCCTGGAAATGTTCAAGGCCAGGTTGACGGAGCTTTGAGCAACCAGGTCTAGTGGGAGGTGTCCTTGCCTATGGCAGGGGATTGGAACTAGATGCTCTTTAAGGTCCCTTCCAACATAAACCTTCCTATGATTCTGAGGAAGAACTGATAATGGAGGTAGGAGGTGGATGGGGAGCTACGTGCCGCTGCATCGGGAAGGTCTGCTTCAGAGGAGCAGGGCAAAGAGCACCTGCATTGTCTGTTTGCAAAACATTTGTAGGGATAACTCTTCTGGTGACCAGAAACAGTGTGTGTCTGTGAGATAAACACAGTCTGGCTTTTTGTGGCATCTTCCCCCCACACCACCTTGGTATTTAAAAAGCTCAACTTGCAGTAATCAGTTCAGTCAAGAGTGCCAGTGGATCACATATTTACACATCTGGCTACTTCAAAACTTAGCAAGTGCATATTTATGTAGTTGGTTAAAGAGGGATGGACAAAAGAACATGCTTAATGTTAAATAACTAAACCCAGTTGAGGTCTCCTGTAGTTATTACAGTTAACTTCAAGTGAGGGAAGCTTTGGCAGTGTTTTTCTGTTTGCCCACCACGTATTTGAAACAGCATCTTAAAAAAGTGGAGTTGGTATCAGCCCCCGCGAGGTGACACTTGCTCTAGATTGTGACCTTGCTGGGTTTCTACCTGTCTTGCAGGGAAACTGCGAGCACCAGCACCCAGGCTCCCAGCAGCCACAGCTCTCCCTGCGGAAGGGAGAACCAGCAACCTACCACAGGGAATTTTCATTTCAGTTTATCATAACAGAAGCTGAAAATGAACTCAGCTCAGGTACTGGTGGAGGAGCAGATCAAGTAGCCTGGCCTGAGGATAGACAGCACCTTCCAGCAGGGTGGGATGGCTGGCAAGGGGCAGTAGTAGTCCCTGCTCAGCTGTGCAGGACCCTGCTGTGCCTGGGAGCATCTCAGAGCCCAATATCCTCTCTGCAGGGATTTTAGGATGTCAGACAAATACGCCTGGCTGCTCGTTCATTCACTCATCCTGAGCAGGGCAATTGAAGGACCCATTAAAAAAGGTTTATTGATTTAATGGGCAAGTGCTGTGGCCAAGTGCTGTGCTTTCCCAGCTGGGGCTAGTTGATAGCTGACGGGAACAGAGCCTAAGGCTGCACAACGGCATGATGCAGAAAGGTGCCCCTGGGTGCCTGATAAAGGAAGCGATGGTCCCCACAGTGATGTCTACTGGAGAAGAATGAATTGTGCATTTAGCAACTGGCAGTAAAGAAAGAGACAAATTAAAAGAAACTAAATTAAATTGTCAGAATAATGACAGTGTACCAAAAGGAGAAACATCCACCATCTCTCTTTATGCATGTATCCTGGAGAATTGTGTCTGTGAGAGGGAACTTACGTTAATGCTTTATAGTGGAAAGGTCCAACTCAAATTTATGAGATCTTAAAGTGTGATCTAAGAGATGAATCTGTCAGATTTACATTTATTTACTGTAATGAGAAAATAATGTGAAGGGGGTATAATACAATATAAATATCTGAGAAGGGAAAAATACAGGGGGAAAATAATTGCACTCTAGGGAGCAAAGATAAAACACACAAGAATGGCTAAATGACTGCAACATTACATTTAGTGCACTAGACTGGGACCCAGCAGGTTTCACTCAGTCCTGGCCTCTGCTGCATATTTCTGCATGATCTGTGGTCACCTGCTTTGGCTCAAACCTTTGAAGATAACACCTATTTGGGCATTTTGCTGCCCTGAAATCAACTCCTAGCTGAACAGGAATTCAGTGTCTCCTTTCTGTGTGCCTCACTTCTCATGAAACTGAAGATGATCCTAGGACAGACCCTCCATCTGCTTAAGTTCAAACCCTTTGGGGCAGGAGCTCACCCATGCAGTGTGTTCCCGGCAGGACTGAGCTCAGGGGGCTCCGCAGCCAGCCAGGGCTTCCTACCACTGTTTACAGAACAAAAACATCTTGTCATTGTGCTGCAATCATACAGGTGGTTAACGTGCAACCATATCCAATACTAAAGACATTGTCAAGCATTTTCCTTCAGTAACCTTAATGTATCTTTTCTCCTTACCACCCTCATACGGTGTTGGAATTGCCCCACTGAGCTTTTGCTCAGTCCTACCATTCAACTTACTGACACAATGAAAGTCAAATACAAGTCCTGTTAATGTTTCACTGCTATTGGCACCTTTAAACATTTCAAGTATCTGCATCAATTTCAATTCTAAGAAAAAATTCTAGCTGCGTTTCAATAGTTAATTACTCTTGACTACTGTTATAAATTCCTTAATTGAATTTGCTACATGTGTTGGATTGATTCCTGTTATCTTTACACTTCAGTATCAAATAAACAGGGTTATAGGTCCTTTAGTCTTTTTAGTAACTACCGTTACAACATACATCTGTCGCTACAGACCAGACAAAGCACAGCTGCTTTTGCAGTAGAAAAATTTCCTTTGCAGATGAGATAGAAAGTTTGCTGGTTCATGAATAAAGGGCATGTTTTCCCCAGGCACAAGTTGAGCTGGCCACCAGTAACACGGTTTCAACTTATACCTGCTGAGTTGCTGTCGTAAAAATCATGAATTTGAGAAACAAGATCAGATGAAGCAAAATCATTCTTATGGCAATATTGCATGAGAGAAAAATGGAAGTACCCAGCTCAGCCAACCTCCCTCAAGTGCATTATCTTGCAAATCCTAAACCATACAGAAGAAGCAGTTTTAAAAATAAAATAATGTTGATGCCAGGCTGAGTCCTTTAAAAACTTACTGCTTAGGGCAACTGTGAGGGGAGGAAGATTTTAATAAAAAGTGGGGGGAAAAAACACAGGCTGTTGAATAAGCAATGGGATACGACATCGTCAAGGAAAATGTATAGCTAGTAGCAAAGAAAGGAGGACAAGGAATATATTTCACTTCATGTCATCTAACTCTATTCTCTCTTCATTGCAGTATTATGTACTTGACTTGTCCAGTAGCTCCATTGCTCTCCATGACCAGGTTACAGACAGCAACCTTCCTCCACCCCTGAACACAAACTGCACCTGCACGGGTCTGTGGTACCAATAGGTGCCCCTGATGTTCTCAACAACGCCTGATGAAAATTCGTTTGAGTAGACTAGAGAGAGAAATGCAGGTCTCCTATAAATGCCACATCTTCTGATCATCCAAGGGTCCTCATCCACCCTGTCTGCTCTACGTGTAATTCTATGTTAGCACTAAAATGTTAGTGCTGACAGATATTTTTAAATCAGACTTGAAGATTCAGAATACCTTCTGTAACTTCATGGGCTTCCTGACAACAAGTGGATTTTGTCACCAGGAAGCGTTTTTGAAAGTCTGATACAACCAATTTACTAAATCTCATATGCTAATGCCTGAGTTTGCACGCACTGAACACCCCAAAACTCCACTACAGATGCATGATCAGACTGAAAATAAGGGACAAAGCCAGAGTCTAACAGAGAGCTGAGATTTGCGGGGAAATCAATGTCTAACTAGTGCCAGATGCCATTCATTTCTATAGCCAGTTCCACTACATATGCTTTTCTTTGTCAAGGTCTCATACAAACAGAATCCTATTCCCATTCTTATGGGAATATCTTTGGGATAGCAGAAATTTTGGAGAAAGGCAATTAAAACATAACATCCCAACATCTATCTCTACCTGACTTCTTCATTTAGCGATTACTCAAAACTGTGTATGTTGAAAACAACTAGATACGTCAGTGGCAGTAACTTATTTTTTGTGATATTAATTTCTATATTGCCTTCTTAATATGGTGAGAAATATAAAAGAACTAATCATAGGCTGTAGGTGCAGTGTATTCATGGTAGTAATGTAAAACAGCAAAGATAAATGTAATAGTCTTAAAATTAGATCATGAAATATAATAATAGGTTTTCAGTATGTGATCATAAAATAGGAACAATACTATCATGTAAATGAAATTACTATATTTGAACAGTTACATGAGCTTGTGAGTGTATAATATAAGTAAAGAATATTTTAAACATCCCTATATCTTAGGAAGGATAAAGCTGACTATAATAAGCTTTCTTTGGGAGCCTCTTTCAGTATCAATTTTATTTTTTTTTAATAACATGAAAAATACTACAATAATACTCCTGAATAAAGAAAATCAGCCAATTACAAGAGTTCTGTTACAACTAGATGTGATCAAAAATCCTGGAATTATATCTTTCAAAAAATGCAAGCCTTTGAAAAACAAACAGGTAATCAACTTCCTGGACTGATTAAAGAAGAGCCAAAAATAGATTTTTTTTCTTTAAGTAACAGAATTCCCACAAATGTTGATTTCAGTTCATCGGCTGCTCACCATTCACCAGGGTATTTGTTTTTAAATATTTAAGGTTTTTCTTCCTTTTTTGCAAAATTAAAATTCTCTCATTGAAGCATTCATGCTTGCACAGACAGCATTTATAGGAGGAGAGGAAAAGATGGATGATGCCTAACCAGCTCTAATTTGCTATACCTATTTACCGCTGTGTTTTACTAATGACTATAGATACAGAAAATAACATCATAATGGGACATAATTTATTACAAGATTATCTACACATGGAATTCTTTTGGAGGATCAGGGCTTCTGTGAGTGATTATATATGAATTTAAGAGAAAGCAAGCTGTGAAGAGTATTTCTTAATCTACTTTTTTTTTCTCACCCTGATTTAAGAAAGGCCAGAAAAATAAAATCTGTGGAATGTTGAAAAAAATCACTGCAGTTGTAAAGACCATCCTACCTTTTACTCACAAAATCCAAATCCAATCTGACATAAAAGCAAAACATTATTCTCATTTTTTTCCTGCTAAAATGCATTATTCTTTGTACAAATTTTGCAAAAGATTCAGACTTTGACTGCTACCCTTGTTCTTGGTTGGGACAACTGTTGGTTAGAATAAAAATAGTTAATGCATTCCTAATTAATCACCTTCCTAACACATAACAGTTTTCTTTTAGGAGGCCATAAGTGCTAAGATTTTAAGAAATTGTCACCAAAAAATACCCAGGTATATTTTCTTTAAGGAAGAGATCTCTATGATTAGCGGCAACAGAAATAATGAATTATTAAAGACAGTATCTGAAAATGAAGGTGGTGGTGACTGCACAGCAGGGACAAAAAAGGCCTGTAATCTCATCACCTGAAAGCCACATCTCAGCATTTTGTCAGTGTGTGGCTTCTTATCTGAGGATGAGTGGATGTTCTGCACAGCACACGTATGTGTTTTGCTTGTTGGGAGCCACATGTGCAGGCTACTCAAGTTTGTTTGCTTGTTTTGAAAAAATAGGTGATTAGGAACTCTGCCAACCTAAGACATTACCTAAAGTAGTCTAACTTTCTAGTCTTGGAAAAATATGTTCTGCCCAGGTATTAGCAGATGGATACCAAACTTTATTAGTTGCTTTGGAAAAATTATATTCCAGGCTTAAAAACAATAGAAAGAGTAGCATACAGCCTTGTTCTCTGGGTTCTTTCTAATTGAAAAGTACCCGCAGCAAAATGTTTGCATCAGTGTAACCGAAGGGCAGAATATCACACGTAATAAATTGTAACCACCAGCAAAAAGATGACATCACTCTTTTCCAAGCGTTTCTCTCTCCCTAAATGAGCTCATGTTTTCATTCTTGTCCGTGCAGCAAATGATAATATTTCCTGTAAGAGGACAAGTTAGGAATGTCACTGTGGATTTTTTTCATTAAAATACTACAAACATACATTTATCCTAACCAAACACCTCTCATTTGAAAACTGGTGAGGAAATGAGAGATCCCACAGTCCTGTAGCTGCCTAACAAAGCACTGTATGAAGACATGGCTTTAATACCATAAACACAGCTAGCTACAGAGTTAGCTTGGGAGCAGATGCTGCAGCTGCAAGATAATTTTGCGCAGCTTGCCATGAGGGTGTTAAATTGTTATTGAAAGGCTGAAAAGGGTTGGTAAAGTACTGCAGGATGAGAGAACCATATGAAATACAAGTATTTAATTAGTACTTAGCATGATAGGAATAGCATGTTAAATGCCGCCTAGCCTACCCGTGGCATACCAAGCTAGTGTTTAAAATTATTTAATTGTCACCTGTCTGCAGTGCAGCAAGTGCCTCCCTTTTTCCTTTTATTCATAAATACCTACAGCCTTTTACAATGTCAACATATTGCTACAGCTAGGACGGATGCTTAACTTATTTTGAAGACATTCAGCAGTAACCAGACTTACAGTATTTTTGATATATAAACACCTGTTAACCCTCAAAAGGCAAAAAAAAATCCCAGTTCCTTATGAAACAGAAACTGGTTTATCAAACCTGAGTGATAAATATTCCTCTGCAAATCCTCAACCTGATGGCTTGTGCCAGTGTAACCTGATCTAACATCTCAGTTTTCCTCTGCCCTTGACTTTTCCTGACGTGGTCAGGAGCTATGAATAGGAAACTGCTGAAGACATAGTTTGCACCGTGCTGAGGTAAGGAGCCTTTTGCAGAATGTCTTCGCATTGAATCATTTACCTTGCAGCAAAATAACCTAACACAACAGGACACAGCTTAGACAGTAGCTTTTAACCAAAACAACAATGAGATCTGGGCATTTTCAAATCCCTGAAGCAAAGTTCATCAGATCAGATACATGAACTTCGGGTTTGATTTATCATAAGCCTTACCTGCTTTTTTCTCCTTCTTCCCTTTTAAAAAATTCTTGGTTTGTAGGTAAATGGTTAGTTTCACTAGTGAAGTGAGCTTCATATTTATAAAAGAAATCTTTTAGGCATTACTGCTCAGTCTGGTTCTTTATGATGTTTTGCTTGATATGATTTTACTACGTTTGCGGTTCCCCTCGGCTAGCTCTGTGCATCAGTCAGAAGGGAAAGGAGATTTTGCCCAACCTGCCTCTCTCAGAATTGAATACAAAGCTTATGAAAATCAAGGGTTGCCTTTTTTGCTCATTTCAATGGGCTGTGACTCTCCTTCTCAGTGCGTGTGTTTAATGAATGCCATTAGCGTTTATATGTACCAAGAGAAGGCTGTCTTGCAAGCTTTCTGCAGTTCCAGTATATTAAGTGACAGAATAAGCAATATCCCTCTTAATAGTGTTTTCCCTAAATTCATTCTTCTGACCTAATACAGATTTTTGTGTTCAATGGATGTTTTACAGAGGAATATACTTAAATGGAGAATAAAATACTTAGTGGGTAGAAGTCAAATTTGCCTTAAGAAGCATGAGCTCTAATTCCTAGCGGTGGGGCTGTCTGCTGAACAGCTTGATAAACAACTTCATCTCACCAGGTGCCCATTCCCCTGTCTGTAAAATGGAGACATTTTATATGTTCGTCCTCTGCAGAGTGTTCAGAGATAAAGCTTTGCTTACATGCACCAGACTTTGTTCTCTATTTAATGTTGTATATCATCAGTATGGCTAAATAGTAACCATGTTTACATTAATCATATTCATTAGTCCTAAATCTTCCCACCTTTTTGTCTTTTGTCTCTCAGTACTTTGTA
The DNA here is from genome assembly GCA_013397275.1 of Burhinus bistriatus. Classification (NCBI taxonomy): domain Eukaryota; kingdom Metazoa; phylum Chordata; class Aves; order Charadriiformes; family Burhinidae; genus Burhinus; species Burhinus bistriatus. The sequence goes on along the minus strand of VYXH01002349.1, from coordinate 66,983 downwards.
TTTGCAATCACAGTGATTTTGTTGAGGGGATGGGAGGTGATTGCCCAACAGCAACTGTTTGCGTATAAGTTGAAAAATTTGCATTATCTTTGACTAATACCCTTCAGAAAGCCTCTTCCATGTCTATATCGCGTTGTCTATCCATCTTACTTAATTAAGGAGCTCCTCGGGAAAGACAGACAAGTCTTCTGCTTGTGCTCTGCAGAACTGAACAAAGTTGGAGAGCTCAAAAAATGTGAGATGGCCATCAGCAAGGCTGTACAGCTTAGGAGCTTTTTCTTGACGGATTTGTATGTTCACTGTATCAGTGAGCTGAAAAGAGTGTATGGCACATGTATGGCATATAACTTCTCGAAACGTATGGCATTCCTTTATTTTGCCATGAACCTCAGTTAAAACAAAAGACAAGACGCTAAGAACTATAACTGAGTGTTTCCTCCAATCAGGACCTGGAAAAATACCTCTGGCTTGGCGTACGCAAGAGCTACAAATGGCTTCACTTTGTTGTCTTGATGACTAATGCTTTCCCTCTCTGCATGCAGCCCCTGAGATGGGTGGTGTCAGCAGAATAAGCCTTGTTACTTAACCCAATAAATCACTGTTATCTTTAGAGAGAAACAGCAGTTCGTACCAGTCCCCTCTCTGGCCAGTTCAGCACAGTGAGCGATTTTCTGCACACCATGCTGTGTCAGACCAGTCCAGTGTGATAACTGGAAGCAATAACTGCAGTGTCACCAGACCACATTTTCTTCTTCTAGCTCAGCTGCTCAAGTTTCTTATCACCAGTGAATCCATAAAAGCAAGACACTAGGGGTCACTGCCCAGAATCAAAAGTGAGCTACCAGTGTTGTAACGGAGTAAATAACACTCAAAAACCGATGAGCTGAATTTTAAGTTTTTGCTCACTTTTCTGTTTTCAGAGCTTAGATATTTGCATATTATTTCAATGAATAACTTCGCAGTTCATAAATCAAAAAGACGCTCCCAAACTAGAGCTCATGACAAATGATAACTGCATTTTAAGTGAAGTGTTCGGTGTTATTTGGTGGAAACTTTTTAATCATTTTTTATTTTCCTACACAAGTGACAAAAATAATTTTCCCTGTCTGGGTTTCAATTTTTTTTATCTTTTCTCCCTGCCACCCCTATTTTCTACACTTAGAAAAGATAGAAGGTTAAGGGAAAGGAGGAAGAAAGGAACCAATGTAAAATGTTGGTTATTCTTGGCAAAGGCATGTAATAAATTATTCATTTTTTGTATATGTCTTTAAAAAAAAAATTCCTGGAAGAAATTATGAAGCCCCAAACTAGCTGAAGCTCTGAGACCACGAACAAAAGAACTTAAAAAAAGAAAAAAAAAAAAAAAGAAGAGAGAGAAAAAGAAAACTCAAACTGAAGTGGATGAAAAAAAGGACTTCGTAACTAAGTATCCTCCTTTGCCTACTGCATCCTACAAGCCAGGTCCTTTCTTCCAGTTCTGCTTGCTGTCCACGAGGTTTCTGTGGCTTGTTAGGCCACAGCAAACTCCATGTTGCCACCCCCAAGGAATCCTGTGGCAAGCATCTCCCATCTGACATTCCCTCTGTGACCTGCTCTTCTCGCTCCTCTCCTGGTGACTGCTCTTCCTGAGGGCATGTCTGCGCACAACTGATTGTTCTCAGAGGCGAGGTGATCTCCCTTCCCTCTCTAGTAAGTCAAGCCGTGTGGATCAAGTAGATTCTCGAATACCATGGAGAGGAAAAACAATGCTTAGGGAAACCAAAACAGACGATAAAGTCTAGGGTGCCTCACATATGGGAAACAGACAAAAGAAGATGATAGGAGAGAAGCAGAAACGCGAATGTGAGAGGCTACGTTCACGTTTTCATTCAGTTTATTTCATTTGTCACTTTTTTTTTTTTACATGGTATTGGAATTAAAAGCTTTTCTAAGTAATGTAGATGTGTTGCATTCTGATATGACATATGACAGTTTATAACTGCTTTCTTTTCCTTGTAGATATACTTCTTTTCCATATTTCAGTTGTTTCAGTAGTTATTCAAAATGAAGTGGAAAGTCCCGAGACAAATATTATGAGCAGAATGATGGATTTAATTTCAATGAAAAGCCACTTTTGTGTTGTAAAGAGCAAAACTACGTCTGTCTTATGCCTTTGAAATTCCCTGACAAGTTCAGGAAGGTTTTTTCAAGATTTTCAACTCATTTATACTCTGACCTAAAAACATCAGAGTTGATGGGAGTCTTCGCATTGACGTTAATGTGCTCTGAGTCAGGATCTTGGGCCCTGAGACTCCATCTCAGTTGTACTGACATTGCGCAGTGCTTAATTAAATGGAGACACTCCAATATGCAGCAAGCCACCTGCGTTATCCCAGGACAGCAATAAGGGTCTTAATATCAAAAAGGAATAATGGTTTCAGTACCAGCTTTCTCATATTAACTCTTTAACAATTATCCCAGACGTGGGAGGTATGTTGTCCCTCAAAGTGCTAGGTTTTGTTTCAGTCTAGTGCTCACACACACCATATATATGTAATTCTCAAGGCTTTTTATTTTTATCAAGCAGTTATGTGTATCAAAAAGGGTTTGGGGAAGCAGAGGAAATGCTTCATTCAATCTCTGTTGTCTGATATGTGTTATACCAATTTTCCTTTGCTGTATAAAGTCCTCAAGTCTAATATAAAAGAAAATAGTCTCACCAAAATGAGTGAAACTAATTGCAGTGAGTAAATTTAAATATGTCCTATATGTTTTTGTACGATAAGTGTCTTACAGGCCTTGCCTTTCGTAATATTCAGTCAGGTATTCACCAAAATGGTGTTCTAGAAACTTGTAACCAGTAAAGATGGCATGAGCCACTCAATCACTAGGAAAATGTAAATCCGGATCTCTGTTTTTGAACTGGCCTCTATCCACTCAGGCAGCAAAAATGTTCATTAATAGAAACCTAAGCTGCCACAGAAACTTCCAGGGTGGTGCTCTGGCATGTGCTGGGAAACGGAGCGCCCTGCCGTTCAGTGGAAGTCCAGTACACAGCAGCACGCAGGCAAGGTCACCTGTCTTATGAGTACGCCTCCCTGCAAAGCCATGAGTGGGACCATCTCGCAAACAAAGTTAGATCTCCAGGATACAGTAATAGCTACTGAGTCTGTGAGATCTTCTTGAAAAACTTCCATACTGTTCATCGTCATTACAGAAACTTCAACCCTACACATCCGAAACACAATATATCCTCTTTCTGCTAGTTTCTTTTCCCTACCTCCGCATAGATTGTTTTTTCATGATAACAAATTCCATTGTTTCTACTGGAAAATGTGCTCAGGTAGCATAAATCATGGTCACTGCCTATACAAGATTGCTTTCCAATTTGCATATTAATAATGATGCTGAGAAATAAGGAGCCATTAAAGCCAACTCTAAATGAAAACATTTCAAATTTGTAAGCAACACATTTTTCATTTCACTAATAGTATGCAGTGCTTCTTAGCAAGCAGTGTTGGTAAATAAGAAATTTGCATTAACAGCCTTGCTGATAACTTACTCCGATCTGCGCCCCCCCCAGGAACACTGAATCAATATAGTGCGTTAATTACCTCTTGACTGCAGACAGTAGGTTTGAAAAGGAACTTTGGACTAGTCAACATTTTCCTGATTTTGTTTTCCAGCAAATGTTCCCCAGTAATTGTCAGTGACAGAGCTTAAGAAGCAAGCATACTTCACTGCTAAGCTTCCCATAGAAAAAAAATAAGTATCTGGTGCTTTTAAGTTCAGTCTGTCAAGGAGAAATGTAAGCCAGAAGCCTCAAAATGTTACACGATAAGAAAAAAAAAGAGACCATTTATAACAGTGAAACATAAGTGGATTGAACAGTACTTAAAGTACAAATATACTCTGAGAAGTGACTTTAGGGAAAGTCATGGTCTGACTGAAGAGTTCTGCTATTCAGACTCATTCAGAGTCCTGTCCTGATTTAGACCGAAGCTATGCGTAATTTTTGCATTACTTTAAATATATGTTCTTTTCCTAACATGTAATTCAATAAATATACTCAGTGTTTTAATATGAACACATTTACACTGGTAAAAAGTTATGCGTATACCTAAGCAGTGTCATTGAAGCCCTAATTTTTTCCTGCTATTATATGTACCTTTCCATACATAAATATTTGCAAATATATATATTATATAAAGTTTATAAATTGTGATAACTGAAGTGGCACAAAAGCCCTGATCAAATCTAGTGTAAATAATATGGCTATGAGAGACGGGTATGGCTTTTATCATAGTACCAGCAGAAATACTGAGTCTCATACCCATTCTTCTCAGTTACAGACAGGTCTATGCAGAGCTGAAAACAACTGAGATGAGAGCGAAGGCACTGCAAGCAGTGTGGTCAAGAACATGCAGATTTCATACGGTGTGAGTCAGCAGAGAAATAGCCAGCTCGCACTTGTTCTCAAGCAGAGGAGTTAAGTCATACACATGTCAAAACTTGAGTACATGGTACTTCCACTGAACTGGGTAGAGTTACTCACGCTTCTGTGGCTAGGCATATCCACAAGTATCTGCTAGAACTGGGATCTAAGTTTCAGCAAAATAAATTCATAGTATGGATGAGTGGAGGGTTGTGTATGTGTGTGCGTATGGGTAGGGGAGAGCCAGGTGGACAGTCGTTCTGAGCACACTCACTTTGGAAGGTATTTAAAAGTAATTAACTGCAGACGTTCCAAAGTATTTGATCCTCATAAAGTGCTCAAGCTCTAATGCTCAACACAATCAACTCTTTTGTTACTACACACTTTGTAGTTACCTAAAAAAAAAAACAAAATCAAAGTATTTTGTAGACTGTGTAGCTCTCTTAGTGAGCAAGGACCGCCCTGGATTCGCTTTTACCTGCCCACGTAAGACTTGCTCCACAAATTCAGCTTATGCAAGTCAGCAATGCCTTCTGCTGGGCTTGGTTAATGCGCATGAGCTATTTGACTTATTTATCTAATAATATAGTAGCTGCCCCTTGTGGCACAAAAAAAAATATCAAATGTGTCATCCCAAGCCCCTAGTGCATTTGTGATGCCGTAGGGTGTCTGGGACATCCACATAGCAGATGTGACACAGGACATGCAGGAGATCTGTGCTCTTCTGGTGCGGCAGCTGGTGGCCAGGCAGGATGCCTGAGAGCATTTCAAGGGCTCTGAAGACTTATGTATGTGCAATTGGATTGAACCTTCTGTATTTGGATAATTTCAATGTTAGATTGGATGAGAAGGACCAATCTCCATTCTCTTAACTTCATGTGTGAAACAAGCTCTCCATGCTAAGCTTCAAACTGCTTTGGACAGAGTGAATTGGCATTGCTGAATCTGTCCAAGCAGATGTATCTCAATATGTCTTGAATTTAAATATCAACTTCTACTAGATCATTAAAAAAAAGCTGATATCCCTGAATGCAAATAAAGCTAGAGAGTAAAATCAAATTGTTGAACATATTAAACGCGATTATAAAGCTCCCACTAACATCAACAGAGTAAGTAAGTACAACTATCAGAATTTTTTTATATTGCTTAAACCCTATATATCCAGGCCTCTCAACCTCATTTTTAACCAACAACCCAACACAGATATGTTGACTTAAGCTTAATTTGGATGTAACAGATTCATCTGAGGAGTAGCTAAGGCAACCAACTAATTGCACATGCCAAGAGGCTGAATTAAATTTTACTTCCCAGAGATTCTCAAGTGATTTCAGAAGCTTGAACTATCAGATAACTATGAAAATGTTTTGCAAATAGTAGACATCTTTCATCATAGCCACTCAGTGCATTTGTAAGTTGGCATTGTTATTTTCAACAACAATGACATAAAAATTGAGGATTATTTCACTGCAATTTCTATCTAAAATGTTCCAAAGACTCTTTAAAGTCAGCAATGGAAAGTGTCTAAACGTGATTTCTCAAAATTCAAATAAATGAAGAGACATTCAGCTGAGATTATTGAACCCTGCTGTACAAAAGCTGTTTTATTCTTTTGAGAAGGCAATTTAAATCTGGCATGTATATTGTGTGAAATACTCTCCAGCTCATCTGTAAGATGTCTGCAGGAGTCACGTCCTGTCCAAAGCCTGGGAAGAGCAATTAGTGTGAGAATATTATCCCTAAGAGGGTTCTAGCTGCCTTGGGGTCTTGTATTCTGTTTACCCCATTCTTTTTGCTTCAAGAAATATAAAGAAATCTTTTGAGTAGAAAAGCATCGGTCAGTTCAAGTATTAAAACTTCTTCACACATCACCTTCATAATGACTATGTTACACCACCTGTGCTACAGTATGAAATTGGGCATGGGAGAGCAGGAATGAACGTCTAGCTTAGCTGAAGCTGCCTTTCCCACCCTCCAGAACTGTTCTTCAATGAGATGTGAGAGGGCAGTAGGCTACCCATGCCAACAGCTGGGGCACTTGGGGGTGCCAAGCAAGGTGCTCAGCTCTCTACGGAGTGGGGATGCTCTCGGCACTGACTCCTAGGGCACCTGGCGCTCTGTTCAGAGATATCCTTGACACAGCAGCCTTGCAAACTGCAAATGCTCCCAGCCATGCTCATACCTCCCTCCCATCTGTTCCCATGGCTGCCAAACCTTGGATGCAACACAGCACAAAGCACTTTTACTGCCTTTTGCTGCAACATTAACACAGCAGGATGCACCTAGAGGGTATGAGTCATCACACAGGGCATTTTGGCAGCAGCTCTTGAAGTCACAATCCTGCAGGCAATGTACTTCTAAACCAAATACAGGTGATGCTACCTCTGAGACCTGGAGAGCCTCCTTTTTCATTCACAGTAGCCGTGGCAAAAGTGTCTGTGCACATCATTACAGCCCTCCTTGGAAGGCTCCTTCAAGGGGACAATGTGGGGAGCTTTCCTCGACTGTGTAGACAGAGGAAAGTCAGGGTTGCTTAAGTCAATTGCCAGAGTGCTTCAGGCTTTCCAGTTTTGAACTGGCAGTCCATGGCTATCCTGTTCTTCCTTCTCCTCATTCTCGTTCTGCCCTAGCTCTTCTTCCTCAAATCAGTTACTTGCATCTCTCTGACATGCCCATATTTCATCCTTACATATCGGTCTTATTAGAAACAAGGTCACCACAGATTGCCTGAGCTCTCTGCAGGTTTAAAGCAGTTTAGAAATGTGACCTTTTGATCTTATCTGGACACAGTCCCAGGCTAATGTAGTGACATATCTATAGGACTGAGGTGATTTTTTCCCATGTGTAGATATGCCCATAGTCATATTGGGATACAGTGTCAATGCAAGTACTGGCCCAATGGGATTATAAATCAAGCATGATATATCCATATGCTTCAGATAGGTATTCCAGCTTGTTAAACTTACAGTCCCATCTTAGAATAAGTTTATAGTAGCCAACAGTGAAGTCCTAGCAAACAAATCACTAATTGCCTACCCAGCTCTCCCACTCCACTTCTTCCCCCTTTCTAAATAAAAGGAAGGGTAGCAGTTGAATTTTCAACCTTTACCAAATGAAGAGCCACCTTGCAGCAAGTGGCATCTTCCTTAACAGTGACTCCATTAACCATGAGTAGGCTAAAGCCTTCCATTTATCTATCAGCATAATAAACCATGGTTACACAAACTGTTGTACTGTTGAATTCTGCAATTTATGAACAGGTACAATGCTCACTACCTTATCCTTGCTTTTTCTGTAGAGAATTCCTACTACTGTTCTTTCAGTTTATACATAGATTTAACTGTTTGGTAGCCCAGATAAATTAAACAATCCAGGTTAAAAAAAGAAAAGTTGGCACAATTATGGGTTTATTTGGCTCTTTTCAAGATAAGCACCACATAATCTCGTCTCTGTTCTTACACCCATCCACATAAATCTATTATATCTGCCTGGCAAATCTCCTATGCACTCAGGTTGTGTGTTCTTCTCCACAGACTTCTCTGCTCAGCTCTGCAGTATTCCCAGCTCGTCCCATGATCCTGTATAGCTACATTGTAAGATTCAGACCATTCTGCCTCAGAATTCCACGCAATGTAAGGCAATGGTAGCCAACAAGTCAAATTCCTCAGTGTTGGAGAAAGAAGTGCTGCATAGTCCGTTGACATCTTTTCAGAAGAAGCACCCTAGAGAATTTGATTTTTCTCAGTCTTGAATTTTTTTCTATTTACTGAGTCCAGGCTAAAACTCTGCCTAGGTGGTTAGGTGTTTCATAGCCAAAGATACCCAACTTGATCAAATTTATCAGTTCAATACTGATCTGTATGAAGCCATACTGTTACAAATCAGAATGGGAAATTAAAATGCCGTCATTATACTGATGTAATTACAGTGGCTTACTATGGCTGGAACAGACTGTGGTATACGGGAGGGAGTACATCTGCCTGTCCAGCCTGACCTCTGCTTCTCCTGAACCAGAGCTGCCTAGATCCTTGTCTGTTCAGAAACACATACTCAGAAGACATACATCTTTGTAATCCCCTACATGGGCATCCTCATTCTGCTGGAAGATTCCTTTCCCCTTCATCTTCCCTTTCCATTTTCTCCTTTTCTTTTTCTTTTTTGTTTTCTTTTTTCTTTCTGTTTCCCTTCCTCTTCCCCTTTTTTCTTTTTCTTTCTCTTTTTGTCACCTTCACACTGTATTCATGCTTGTGACTGTGTGAATAGACTGTGTTCAGTCTATTATGTGTACATACCACATCATTATATATAATGACAGCAGTATAATTATAATGCTACAACAGAAAACATTGGCTGTGTGGACAAGGCCATAATAGCAGCCTGAGTGCTGTGAGTTAACCCACTCACTCTCCTCCACCACCACGTCTGGGCCTTTTCTTGAGAGAATTTGTGTTTTGTCAGTCATGTTCACCCTTTCCCAAAGACAAAAAATTAGCATCTCCTATTAGCTAAATCAGACATTTAACTTAATTCAGGAATTTATCAGCATAAACAAAAATAATTTCAGCACTGTTCGAACAGTAATGAAACTACTTTGTTCATCTCTATTATGGGATACGAGCTGTGATCTGGTTTTATTCCAGTTAAACCCTATGTGTTTTCTAAAACCTTGTCTGAGCTATGTTGGCCTCTAGAAGTTTGTGCAGGTGTTACACCGTACACTTTCGTATAGCTCTAGCCCCACTCTTAATTGGGTCTACATATATATTACTGTCATTGAAGGGTTTAACAGATCACCAATAGCAGCAGTCCCAGCCCCTCTGACTCTCTTCGGGAGTTAACAGCTCTTGTTAACAGCTGGCAGACTATTGCTGCAGTACTCTATTATCTTATCTAACAGAGGATTTTATGGCTATATTTAGTTTAATTGAAGACTGTCCTAGAAAAGGACTAATGACAAGTTTCATTATCAATATACCCGTTCACATACAGACAAAATTTTAAAAAGAATAAGGGAGGAAAAAAGTTAATTGGAACCAGAAATTACTTCTGGCAGTGAAAACCCTTTAGAATTTTGTTGATATGTAGCTTCTATCTAGTCCCTGGATGATATGATCCATGACTAGATCTTTTTCTCCTAGTCAGTTTGAAACTAATGGTCACAAACACGCTCACTTCCATTGGATAAGCATTTATCTACTTCAGTAATCCCAGCAAAATGACATTAATTCCCCATGGAGGCAACTTGTTTACAAAATCTGACTTCTAGATAAAAAGGCTTTACTTTGCCCTGTACCTATGAGAAGAAGTGTTCTCTTCAGAGAAAAAAAATAGCAGAAATTGGGCACGTGTTTTACTGGTAGGAAGTAATTTTGCCTTTTCATTACCAGATTTCAAAATGGGTTGTTTCACAGTATCATAGGATAATTCAAGTTGGAAAGGACTTCAGGAGGTCTCTGGCCAGCCTCCTGCTCAGGGTCAGCTCTGAGGTCTCGGGACATGTCTTCACAGGATAAAGTGTGAGGCAGAGATGAATCTAACCTGTGGGCTTGAAGCTGAGTTAATGTAGTACCTTGCCGGGGTTTATTAGCCTGGCTGAAAAGGAGTATTACGTTAATGTGACTCTATTGCTTCTGACTGAGAGCTAGCTTAGGCACCTCAGCCGAGCGCAGCCATGCTCTATCTTGTTTTCTAACGCCAGCACCTGTGAAGGGGAGCTACCAGGATGTGCTGGTGGAGATGCTGCTCAGCACACCTGACTCTGCAGTGTCTCCTCACAGTAACAAATACCATTCTTAACACTATGAGTAAAAATGTGTTACTGGACCTATGAAGCAATGTGCATTTGGCTGGGAAAGGCTGGTACTGGCCGATCTTCATGGGTTTGGACGCTTTTTATAGCTTCTGTGGATGGACATCTGCAAGCATCTTAGGCCTTCTTGATACTCTGGAATTGTTGCTTTCATCTTTTTTTATTTGTTTTCCCTGAGATGTGGCTAACTGTCTTGGATTTTGCAGGCTTTCTGAAGAACACACACTGCTTGCTTCTGTAGTAGCTGGGTTTAAGTTCATGAACCCCATATATCTTAGGAAAGCTGTGTTAGCTGCGGCAGAGTTTATGCTCCAGGACCAGTTACAATGTCCTCCTGTTGTCAACTCATTTACGTACCTCATGAATACCATTTCTGACCCAGCAGGTGTTGTGCTATTCTTGTTTCATACGTGGAGGCAGTTTTTTCCCCTGCTGATCTTACTTAGTGGGAAATGGATGAAAGCACAATGAAAACTGTTTGGACACTTGGTGATTTAAGAGCCTGCTGGCTTGAGGCTCATGCTGTGAAAATGTCGCATATCCTAATCCTTGAATCTCCGGCATCTACAGCATCGCAACACAGAAAAGGAAGCACCACTGTTTGAAGCCTGGCTCAGGTGAGCAATGAATTGCCATTAGCAGTCTCATTGCTGGTGGAGCTGCGATGCTTCCTTGTCCCAGTAGCCTTACCCAGCTTAACGCTTCAGTCCTTCTTAATGTCATTTCACAAGTACCAACTACCTTTTCTTTCAGATTGTCTAAACAATTAACATACCCAGTCTAGCACACAGAAGTCTGCTAACTTGCATTTGTACTCAGCTGCGTTTTGCTTTAAAGGCTGTTACTTCCACCTCTGAATTTAGGAAGAGCTTTTGTGCCTAAAAGCTTGTCTGGTTTTTGTACCCGTTAGTGCTAGTGTTTTCATACAGCGGAGTCTATTTAACATCACCCAAAACAAACTTTTCTTTGGCTCTGTGGTACTGCGTATTGCTTTGCCACCACACCCTAAGGAAAAAAAAAAGTAAACTGCTCTTTGAGTAGCGTTAGAGCTATTTTTACTACCAAAAATCTAGAAAACAGCTCTTTTAAGAATATTTGTCATTATTTACTGGAACAACTGTTCTGTCTTTACTGAAAAGGGCTATCTGAAGCCAAAACACTATTTACATTTTCAGTGTACCACTGCCAGGTCATGTTTTCACCACCCCATTGAGGGCAGACATCACCACTAAGTCATACCGTAAATGTAACCGCAAGCAAGTACACATACAGTGTTCACCAAAACCTAACTATAAGCCTGAGCTTGTTCTCACACCACGATACAAAGTCTTCTCTTTGAAACCTTGAAGTACATTAGACAAGCGTGGCCGGTGGCCCCTCTGCCTAGCCCCTGGTGCACCATCTTGTGGGGCAGGCAGCCATTTTCTGAGGAGGAGCCGGTCACGTACCCACTTTGCCTTTAAAGGGGTGCCAGGCACCCGGGCCAATCAGAATGACCCACAGCACGGAACAGGGACACGTGTGGCAAACAGGGACACGTGTGGTGCACTGGCTGCGTCCCCGGTGGGACTCAGATTGGAGCTGTGGTTGGGGTGTGATGCTGGGGCTCAGGGGTGTCTCTGCTGCCGGCTGCTGCTGTGGGAGCCTGAGCAAGGCCTGTACGTCTACTTGAAGGTCGAGCTGTGGTTGATGCGTTGCAGTGACCCCATACACAGGGGACCCTGGGTTAAAATACAGTTTTGATAGTAATAGCAGCACTGCTGTGTCACGGTTCTAGCGAGGATCTGTGACACACCGGCCTGTTCCCATGGTGCTGGGGAACTGAAAAACAGATTTTACTGTGCTTCACTGGTATTCAGTCAAAGTCCCTGTTTGTCTTCTCTAATATCACTGAGGATGTTGTTTCGAATAACTCCCAGGTGTAGCTTTAACAGAATTCTTGGGTATGGTCATGAGAGCTTTGATTATCAGGGTACTGTGTTCAGTTTTGGGCCCCTCACTACAGGAAGGACACCGAGGTGCTGGAGCGTGTCCAGAGAAGGGCAACAAGCTGGTGAGGGGTCTGGAGAACAAGTCTTATGAGGAGCTGCTGAGGGAACTGGGGTTGTTTAGCCTGGAGAAAAGGAGACTGAGGGGAGACCTTGTCACTTTCTACAACTACTTGAAAGAAGGTTGTAGCGAGGTGGGGGTTGGTCTCTTCTCCCAAGTAACAAGTGATAGGACGAGAGGAAACAGCCTCAAGTCATACCAGGGGAGGTTTAGATTGGCTATTATGAAAGATTTCTTCATGAAAAGGGTTATCAAGCATTGGAACAGGCTGCCCAGGCAAGTGGTTGAGTCGCCATCCCTGGAGGTATTTGAAAGACGTGTAGATGTGGTGCTGAGGGACATGGTTTAGTGGTAACTTGGCAGTGTTAGGTTAATGGTTGGACTTGATGATCTTAAAGGTCTCTTTCAACCAAAATAATTCTATGATTCTGTGGTATTCCCAGCTTTGCACTGGTTTTTAATGTACTTCAAAAGTTAATACTGCTTGGAAAAAAGCCTAGAACTTGTGTGAAAATAATAATATGCTTTGTGAATCTTACACTTTTCACTGCTTGTCAGTAAAACGCATTGCTTAGTATCAAACAAAACTTCTAAGATTTAGCTTACACAAAGGTATGCTTTGTATATCATCTACTTACTGAAGGCTTCCTGGACCCCAGAAGAAGAGAAAAAAGCTGGGGTTGAGTGGCATCTCTGTAGAAGCTATTTGGATCAGCTGCCTTTAAAAATTTTGATGTGATAATAACCCTGATAGTCAGAATGTTTATCCAGCTACATAAATATGAATGCGAGCCCTACATTCAGGCATAAATAACTCTCTCTCCCTGGAGTCTTCTTCTGTGTGTTGTCAGCTAGACAATTAAATTATCCATGTATTTGTTTTGTGATACTAAACCAAAGCAAGACAGGGGATGGTGAATATCAGAATGTGGACATTAATGGTCCAAATTCACTCTTCCTGAAAGATAATTCAGCTGAAGATTCACCAAGAATTAAATTATTCCAACAGATACAGGAAATTTTCTCTCTTTGTGGTGACCAAGTCCTAGCTGTGCATCACAGGAGTTGGCTGTGACGTTGTTGTCTCCCAGAAAGTACCCATAGGATCAGACTTCTGGCAATTAAAGCCTAATTCCCTGTTTCACCACACTTGTGGTCACAAAGCAGGGACTGTTACGTGTAAGTGGGTGGTAGGAAATGTGAAGGATGAGCTGTCAGGGAGTTTAGCATAAGTGAGCTGCCTTCATGTCCCCGAAATTTGCCTGTCCACACTGCAGCTTTATAGAAGCTACAGCATTATGCCAACCTTTGGCAATTGGCAGTGACCCTCAAGGGAACAGGACCAAGCTGAGCATAATCAGAGCAAGTATAGCAGTTTATATTTTCTATTTCCAACCCACCCCACACAGTGGAAGATTGTACTATCGTGTATATGGGTCTTCTGGGGAATCTGTGCTGGTGCAGCCATTCTCTGCCCCCTCTAAGGAATAGGTGGGGAACATAGTCTGCCTGTAATTGTCCACATGAAATCTTGTCCTCAGAAGAGGACGTTAGTGTGCATACAAATGATAAGTCTTCTTAACAGACAGCAGGCTTTTCACATAGCTATCAGCGACACAATCTACTCTGCGTACATTTCAAATAACAAATGCAAACTATTAGATTAAACAATGCTAAGCAAAGGCAAAGGTGGATGATTTTAAAGTCATATGAATTGCTCTATAAATGTCTGTTATCCTCAGCGAGGCTTTTATGTCAATACAAAATGCCATACAGTGTAGCAGTGTTTGTTTGTTTCATTCTGCAAAGGCCAATTCTCAAGGCAAGGCAAATGACAGATGAGCGGATCCTTGTAGCCAAATATTTGCCAAAAGGAAAATCAATCTTTTTTTCTTTTCTTCTCTTTTTTTTCCTTGTCTGCAATAGTTCGCTTCAAAGCTAAGCAGAAGCCTGAAGTAATGTCCGTTGTTTCCTGTGCCCCTGTTCAGACAGTGCAATACCTGCTGCAGTAAGTCAGGCCCTTAACTGTTCTAGGAAGTCTTGTTGATTTATGTGGCCAATAACATGGTTGATAATAATGACTCACCAAACACTACTTTGGTACCACTGTCAAAAGGTGAGTCGTGGAAATCATCCTGTCCCCAACCTCCCCTCAGAGGGTGAGTTTCTTCCTTGGAAGGATCACTTCTTATCCCTTCAACGTCTCCATCTGCTCTCTCACGTAAAGCAGGATCCAACTGCAGATGCCTCCATGCCAAGCGGAAGGCTTGAGATTGCATTTAGCTGGCTGTGTTGCAAAGGGGAAGATGATTCAGGAAGTCTTTTTTCCCCTCCTTTTAGTGGTGCCCGATTCCCTAACCCCTTTACAGAAAGCAAAACATGATTTGGTTGAGGCTGAGCTCTGCTGCATGTGCAGTGGAAGTCGGGAAGGTGGCTGGCTCTGGGAAAGACGCAGGTGACTGACTGCAGGCATGCTCAGCCCTGTCACCAGGGTCAGCGGAGTCCCAGCCTGAGCAGTAGTGAAGACAAGATGAGCCAGGAGACTAAGGCTTTCTCAAAAGCAAACTCCATAGATTTGGCAAGCTCAAAGGGAAATGCATGAGCATTTGCACATTTACCATCTGTATAGCATTTGACAAAAAAAAGCCGAGCCTTCAGGATTAGAGCAACTGTTACAGTTACTAGAAAGTGGTGAAAAACAAGCAAACAAAAAACTCTGTAGCTTTGTGTAATTTCTGTGATTCTTGGAAAGGTATGCTTAGTTTCCCCTCTTATAAAAGGTATCCAGTTCTATCTCACAGGTTAACCTTGCAGACATTTTATTTATGACATCTAATGAATCTGTCATTCTAAATTTCTTTTGGAAAGAAAGACAAGGGCAGAGATGTGCTTGCCAAATGCAGATTAATTCAAGGTATTACCAGTACTTCCAACCCATTTATAATGAAATGGCTTAATATTAATCCCATCATTAGTAGTGTAATTCTCTAAAAAAGTATGAGAGAGAAGACAGCTAAGAAGAGCAAAGTTTCAGGGTTTGGAAGTGAATCTTATAAGCAGTAATAGCCTTTTAAAGCTGTTGGAATTTAATTAGAAAAATGCTGATAATGTAAAATCACCTATAGAACCTGTATCTCTTTGTACGAGCTGAACGTGGATAGCAAATATACCTGAGAGGAAATCACTTCTGTTGCTACCTCTTTGGAAATGTCTGGACACTTCGGGTGCTCCTTTGCATATCAGTTTACCCATGTTTGAGTATTAATTAACCCTCAGCAAGATGCCTCTTCCTGAAATAGGTGCAAAGAGAAGAAACAGACCATCCTCTGTGGTCCTTGTGTTTGGGAAGCCCTGAACGCTATGAAGGCTCAACTAGAATGAATATTCTACATGCAGGTCTGGGTATTATCTCATGTTATCCCACCCAAATATGCAATATTTTGAAAGAAAAAGAACGGAAGCTTCGCACAATATATACTGAAAAATGTTCACAAATATTTTCCACAATGTAGCTCCTATGAGAGGAAATATATCTCACATAGTAAAGGAAATTCAGCTCAATACCAGATGCTTCTAATCTGAATAAGTGAGTTAAGACCTTGCTAGCACAAAAACAAGCTGTATTTTTATTACTTTGTTGCATTCAGATTATGTAATGCCTTTTTTTAGAGTGTCAATACCAGGGTAAGTGTTGTGAATTGGATTCTGGGTTTGCCACTTGGAAATTATTTTATATTTCTCATGTCGTGATTTGTAGAGAAGCTTCCCTCCCTCCCAGACCTCTGTCGCACACTTCCATTCTTCGCCTCCATTCCTGTTCGAAAGGAAACATTTCTGAATTTGAGGCAGACTTGCCCTGCGTGCATCTGGCAGGGTGTGAAGGGACTTTCTTAAAAGCAAACAAAAGGGCTGCATAAACTATCGCTACGGTAGGCAGGGATCACTTCTTCCTCCCACCGCTAAAGAACATATAGTTCTATGAGAAGGAGTAGCAAAGCGTGGCAGAAAAAGCAGCACCATGGAACAGATTAGGACCACAGTATAAACTGTGCCTGACTGAAAACACAGCAGTAGTGTTGATAGATTTGCCTACCTGCAGATGTTAAAATCCTGCTGAGTTTTGGGGTTTTTTACAAGCAACTTAATTGCTTTAACAGTGCTCTGTTCCGTATTAAAATAATCTTTCTCAAGATCATTGGTAATTGCCCTTATCTGTTTTAGTTCAGTAATTATTTATTACTGCAGTAAGGGAGGAGGCTTGATTTTGTTTGACTTGGTATGCCCCACGGCAAGGCCCTGTCCCTACCCCAGGAAGTCGGTAAAAGCAATCTTCTTTCTTTTGCACTACTGTCACTTCACCCCAGCTCTGACAGGATAAGAAAAGTGGGATATTGCTTTATGACTTGCAATTATTAAATTACCACAGCTTAGCAAATTTCTGCTTGCAACTGTGTTCATGCTCGTTTTAACCCATTTGAACCAAGAAGTAAAATTACCTTAAAGAAACTAAGCACTCAGTTAGCATATGTAAAAGGCTATGAATTATCATGGTACCCAGCTGATGTGCAGTAACATAAATTCCAGTACTTTGGATTATATGACCACAGACTTACACTTGTCTTAGCAGTTTTTGTGCTGGTGCAACTATTATAGCCCTCTGTGGCTATGATAGTTATGTGTGCATGTTTATACTGATACAAACCTTAGTATGGATCCTTTCAGTATCTGTCAATACTTCTTTCTTTACCCTATAGATAATAGTAGTAATTGAAAAAACTTCTATATGTCCAAGTAGCTGTGCTACAGGAAGGAATCTGCTTCATGTGTTACTTTGTAGTGAAAGTGGGCGCAATGAGTGTGAAATGTGAACAAGCCATTTAAATGGGAGCAGAAGCAATGCTTTTTAAAGCAGAAGCTTGACTGTTAAAGCAGCACGAGCCCCTTGGTGGGAAGATCCTGCAGGTCTTTGCAAAGCAGAGGAACATGGCTCTGCCCATGCCCCAGAGGGGGAAGTTGGGGTACAGATGAGCGAGGTGGGTGCTGAAGGTATTTGAATGCTAATGGCAAGGCTGAGCAGCAGATCAGGTCTCCTGAGCCCCATAATTTCTCACTATAGAGCTTTGTGAAACCTGGTTTGTTTGTTGGTTTTGGGTTTGGGGTTTTTTTACCGTTTTTGTGGGCTTGAGGTCTCTAAAAATGGAGACTGGTTAGTATCCAGTTCGAGGTTTAGCCTCACATGTATCGGATATCACGCATACATGGTTAAGCTCATGCATATCTGTAACACTGACATAGCAACTTGTGGCGCTTTTTCTATCTACTAACATTCTTCCTGTTAGTAAATCAAGCTGGGGCTTGATTTTCTGTTTTCCATGTCTTTGCTGTGGAGCAAGGTGCTTTGTGTGGCAGTTAGTTTTTATGAGGTCTAATTGTTTTTAGGCTGATGAATCTCACAGAACTCGCTTTCTCCTAAATGGTACCATATAAGCCACACCTATGCATAACATGCACTGTGGCTGAGGAGTGATCACTAACCAGCCCTGAACAGCAAAACCAACTTTATCCCCAGTTTTCTTCTCTCACCATCTTTGACAGTTGCCATCCCAGCAGTAAATGCTTTGCAGCTGATAGCGTCCAGAAACACTTTTGAGAGGTAGGTTTTAGAAAGGGTCCCAAATACTTTCCTCTGCGGGTAGCACCACCATCTCAGCTTCTGCAACAGAGCCTCTGAAAACTCTGTTCACCTTCTTGAAAGGCTTTAGACTCTCTGTAAGTTACTTTATTAATAATGCATAATTTAATTTTTCTATTACTGACTTAAAGAAATAAAATTTTAAACGCTGCATTAATGTGTGATGTATGAGATGAAAGCTGCTCAGAGGAAATTCATTAAGACTCGCCATTCATTTTCTACTTTTCCCTGCTGCCTCCATTTTGTATTGCTCATCATAAGTAATACCGACCAAACTTTCAATGACCAGATTTTGTCATTGCCAACAGCGACAGGTACTATTGTCAGCGGCGGCAGCAGCTGTACAGATGAGCAGAGGAAAGGGGAGCTCTGTCTGAACTTCTTCATCTTAAGCTCTGTGCTTGGGCATAACATAGCATTGGGATCTATCCCAACCCTGATTCACAGTACATCTTGCTCTTTCTAGGACATCTTTTGCAGGGATGCTCAGCCTCACCAAGCTGCCGGAGCACTTAATGCTTTCCACTTTGTCTTTGCTGTTAAATGAATCGGGATTCAATTCCAGCTACCACAGCTGCAGCACAGTACAGGCACAACACTTTGAAATGGTTTGTATACCATAGTCTGAGCGGGCCTGACAGAGCACGATGAAGTCAGAGGTGAAAGCTACTTCAGAGACTGTATTGATTCCTGGGTTTATTTTGCAAGAATTGGGCCTGGTAGCTATTGAAAGCAATAGAAAAGATCCTCTTCAGCAGACAGTACAACAGAGCTTGCTGTGTGAGGAGTCTGCCAAGTTGATAGCTGTGCAGACCAAACCCTCTCATTCATAGGAGTAACATCATACACTAGTACAGGCAGTATGAGCTTTTCCTTGTCTTGCCAATATGCTGTGGTCCTCACCCAAAGGGCATCACTTTGCTGGGAGAGTATTTTGCGTGCATCCTAAATGCAGTCCTGAGTATTTTTGCTCTTTGAGAGGCCTAGAAAAAGAGTTTGCTGTTTCCCTTAACAGGACACTTTGTTTGATTTTAATGGCATGTGCCTGAGTTTCCTGTAATTCCATGTGATGTTGTATAATCCCTCAACATCATCCTTTCACTCCCTTCCACCAAATACATTTTAAAAAAGAGTTTTCCAGCTCCTTATCCTATTGATTCTTGAGAAGGGGCCTCCAATCTTCTGTCTTAGTAAAAGCTGATACTTAATTACACACCTCCTAATCTGATTAGCAGGGGTGAAGAGGACTCAGAGATGTTTGGAGTATTTTTCTTGAAATCAACAGTCTGAGAGTGCAAGCTGTTGTGCAATAAAAGCTGTACAAGGTGCAGTTGACGGCTATGGCGCACTTCCAGCGCTGTTGGTGCTGACGTACAAAGGGGTTCCTATGTTCCACCAAGGGGTTCCTATGTTCCACCTATCAGTCAGTTACCTAGAGATAAACTCAGTAACAGACACGCATCTTGTCTTCCTCCAGAAATGCTTCTAGAAATATTACTTCTCACAAGCACTGACCTTTCCCTTAAAGAAAGAGATAGTCAGTGTTGATGCCCTGTAGTTGACTGGTTTTGTACTGCTTGTAACAAATGTGTTGAAGTTACATCTGGTACAGCTTAGTGATGACAGCAGTAGGCTTCAGTTATTTGATCCCAAAACAAACCACCTTATAGCAATTCACAGAACGGCTGATGTTGGAAGGCACCCCTGGAGAACATCTGGTCCAGCCCCCCCTGCTCAAGTAGGGACAGCTAGAGCAGGCTTCTGAGGATCATGTCCTGTTGGGTTTTTAATACCTTCAAGGATGGAGACTCAACAACCTTGCAGGGAAACCTGTGGCGGTGCTTAGTCACCCTCACAGTAAAAAATTTTTTTCTTAGGTTTAAACAGGATTTCTTCTGTTTCAATTTATGCCCATTGTCTCTTGATTTCCCCTTCATAAACCCATGCTGACTACTAACCATCTTCATTGTCTTCCAATGAAACCATGCAATTCCAGGGAGCTTACCCTGGTTTCCTTTCCAAGCTGTAACGTGGCTTCATGCTCATAAAATTCAACCCAGTTTTGCTCAATGTTTTATGAACTTCATTCAACCTGGGAACGAACTCAATTTTCAGACAGATAACATAATACCTAGATAGACAGTGTGTGGGTGGGAAGATGGATATGTGGTAATGACACAGGTTTTCATATCTGTTTGAATTAATATTTTAGAAAACAAGAACATTAATAATAGCTGAAAAAACTAACTTCAGAATCAGTTTTATTCAACATAGCTTGGGTCGAATATCTGCAGCCCAAAGCTTACAGGAGCTTCTGTCTTTGATGCCACTGCCTGGAAACCAAGAGTGAATATTCAGAGTGCATCCACAGAGGGACCCACTTCCTGGCACTCCGCCATACCCACTCACTCTTCCTCGGTAGCTGAAACTTCCACAAAAGAAATCACATGTTTTTGGTCAATTTATTTCTGATAGATGATAAAATCTCACTGTCAAAGATGGTGAAAAAACCTAAAGATATTTACCAAGCAAATAAAAAGTACAGAAGTAAGGAAGTGAAGGCTGTGGGAATCCTGTCAGCCTGGTACTGGTAGTGGAAAGCTCCAGATAGATAGGGTATTTCCAACTTATGCTCTACCTCTTATAGCTGCTCTGCCAAATTGCTCTTTCCTGACGTTTAATAGTCAGATGAACTGTAGTTTAGGGCTGTATATTTTCTTCTCTCTCTCTCTCTGTCTATTGATGACGATAAGGAGAAAAGTGGTGCTGCTGTACTTGCCAGACCCCAAAGTAAAGGGACTTCTGGTCCCGTGGCTGGTTCAAATCATAGGGCCCGTTCCCTGAACAGCTGGGTAGCGTTGCTTTGTGCTGTTGCAGGGCAGTGGCAGCGGACTGAGAGCCATGTAACCCCTAGAGAGCTGGCGTGTATGTGGCATGTCTGTAGTGGTCACTACGACTGATAGTTGGCATACCTGGGCGGAGCTCAGCCTGTGAAAAGAGCTGTGGTTATGTATATTCAGCTACTGATTAAATGTAAATTCGCTATGTAAATGCACACTCTTCATAGGGCATTTTCATTTGCTGGTTATTTTCTTTGGTTGGAAAATCATAAATCACTGGCATATTAAAAATCAGTTAATGTAAATCATGTGAAATCCTTCATGCAATGAAATTTTCATGCATGAATTTTGAAAATTATATTCATTGTCATTAGGGCAGTTTTTCCACCATGAAATCATTTTTCGAATGACTTGACTGAATAGACAGAAGTAGCAGTTGCAGTAATAAGGCATTGTTCGTGTTGCAAGAGCTGATTGGAAAGTCTAAAGACAAGAGCTCTGTAATGTTTTAAATGATTGAATTTTGAATTGCAGAAAAGACCGTAGCTATTTTTGGCTGTTACAAAACAAGCTGGTTGGTTTTTTGAGGTGTATTCTCAAATTCTTTCCACACTTCATATGTAAAGTATATTAAAACCATTGCATCCTGATTGAAAGAGAACTGTAGCTTCTCTTGATTACTGAAGGAAGCAAAGTTGTCCTTCAGAGATTTTTTTTAAACTGCAAAAAATGTAAATTTACTTCCAAGTTTTCCTTCACTTCAATGTCATGCAAAATTTTGGCTTTTAGCATTCTTAAGGAACCATATTGCAAGTGCAGGGGAAATGCTTTTTTCTTCCTTATGAAAGATCTGCCACTGTTTCAGGGCCTTTTTTAACAAGTTGTTTTGTCATGGTAGGGGAAAAGGTAGCAATTCATAAATAATTCAGTTGTATGTGTTTACACAAAAGCTTAAGAGAAATTAATCAGACGTATCCAAACACTTCCAGCATTGCTTCCACCTCCATGTTCCAGGGCAAAATAAACGTGTGGGTCAAGCTTTTATGGGTGCTTGGTAAGAATGATGCAAATGTGCCAGCTGCTGTCAGACCCACCGGAGGGGTAGCATTGCTCATCAGTTCTTCCAGAGCAGGGCTCGCCTGTCACCTGCCTTTCACCACCACCTAAGGAAGTAAAAGCTACTTTGTGCTTCTTTATTCCCTCTCTGGGGGCAGCTGACCTCCCCTTCACAGAAGAGCAGGGCCTGAGCTCCCTGCAGAGCTGAGGAGACCAGAAAGAATAAGCTGGGCCACAGGTCATTTTCTCTGAGAAGCGAGAGGGGGGAAGCCAGAGAGAGGACTGTAATTATAGCCCAGCTCCGGAGCAACCTGGTACCATCTTGAAGATGAGAACACTGAGTCATCATTTTCTTCATTCATTCTCAGTATCTTGGCACACCTTGACTCAGACTAAGGCACAACTTAAGTGTGGTTTCAACCAAAGAGCAAAAATGATATGTAGTCTGCAAAACAAAATGGTTTTGTGGATGAGCCTATAGTTTGGGTTAAACAAGGGTTTTTCACACTTGAAAGTCATTTCAGATTCAAGTGTGAATGTAAAATGAAAAGGCCATTTTTGAAGCAATGCTCTATGCAGATGCTCTTGTTCTGTAACAGGTGCGCACACTTTGATATTGAATAATCCTTTTCAAAAGTATATTATATTTGCATGGAAAGAACAAGGGAAAGGAGCTAGTTAAGAAACAGCTACTGCACAAGGGCTTCTTTCACAGTGGCTCTTTGGCTGAAGTCCCGAGGCAGATAGGCACATGCAGCTTTACTGGGCTCTCTTCTGGAAGGCTATTTGCTCTGTCTTTTCCTGTTCTGAACGAAGCGGCGGTGCACACCCGACACACGAAGGAGTTAATTGTCAGAGTCAGCCCCGGGAAGTTGCTAAGCAACATTGCTGGCCCTGGCATCCGCTCAGCCACCAGCCACTTCTGCTGCCACATGATGCCTGTGGTCCAGCACCTGCCCAGCACCATGCAGCCGGGAACTGCTCTGAAAACTTACCTCACTTCCTCAGATCCTGTAGTCTAATTAAGCTCACTTAACGAAAACAACTATTTTGTAATTTAGGCTCAGTTGCTTAAATATTATTCCAAGTATAAAGTTTGTCTGTACACTGAAACCAATTTATTCAGTTAATATCCATTCATTTTAGATGTTTCAATTTGTCATTCCTACTTCAGCTGAGCTGATTGGCTTTTATGATTTTAAAGTATTATTGCAATAAGTGAACATAAGTATTGACATCATGTAAGTCTGAAACAGGATAAACATCTATCCAGTCACTGCAAGAAGTACGCTTTACAGAATTGAGCCTGACATTTTCCAATAAATTACCACATATTTTTCAGCCTGGCATCCTAATCAAAACCAGTGCTATCGGGGAACTTGCAACCTTTGGGTAGATCAACAAGTACTGATATCATTACAAATGCAGGACTTTGTACTCTGTCACTCCAGCCTGATTACAGATCGAGAATTCTGGGCTACATCATTTGCTCTTCTTAATGGAGGCATAACACTAGTCCACATGCACTGTGGATTTTGCCCTCTGTGTGGAAGGTTAAAGACCTGAATACCCTTGAGACAGTAGCAAAACTCCTAATCAGTAATACATCTGTTGTTTATCTATTCTCAGAACAAATCATTCTGGGACTGCCAGAGGTAATAAAAACTGCATTTTAATGGATTAGTGTCCTGCAGTGATTTGGAGGTCTGACTGAAGACAATGGCACTTAGTGGGTTTGCTTTCTGTGTGGATTCTTTGATGTCAAGCAAAGTAAAACTCACAACTGCAGCCTCTGCCCCTGGCCAAGGTGCTTGTACTGTCTTGCTCTTTTTACCTGACTGTGCTTACAAAACTTCTAGGAATTTAGTTATTGGTCAAGTTTGGCTGAACTTGGACTGCTCAGAAGCTACTGGTGGAAAGATAAGATAAACAAGCACACAAGAACTATGAGTAAACAAATTTCTTTTCCTAAGGGAACCAGCCTAAAATCTTAGTAACTACAAAGAAACTGTTCTTGTAGAGGTCCCATATATATTAAATGTCCACGGATTTCAGCCTGAGGAAGGTACCTTGAATGAATCACAGGATCATAAAAAGGTTAGAGTTGGAAAGAACTTTAAAGATCATCCAGTTCCAACCCCCTTGCCATGGGCAAGGACACCTCCCACTAGACCTGGTTGCTCAAAGCCCTGTCCAACCTGGCCTTGAACATTTCCAGGGATGGGGCCTCCACAGCTTCCCTGGGAAACCTGGGCCAGTGTCTCACCACCCTCAGAGTGAAAAATTTCTTCCTGAGATCTATTCTACATCTCCCCTCGTCCAGCTTGAAGCCATTACTCCTCGTCCTGTCACTACCTGCCCTGGTAAAAAGTCCCTCTCCAGCTTTCTTGTAGGCCCCCTTCAGATACTGAAAGGCCACAATAAGGTCTTCCTGAAGCCTTCACTTCTTCAGGCTGAACAACCTCAACTCTCTCAGAATAGGTTTACATCCAAATTCTAACCCCTCATTAAAGTGGTTTGCTACTCAGTTTTTTGTGTATTTTGCATAAATATTTATAATCCTCATTTTCTAAGTCCACTTATGACATCTTGTTAGCAAGTTCAGCAATATGACTGTTTTGACATATTTGATTTTTTAACTTCTGTGAATTTTTGGATTCTCAAAAACTTCCATGGGCAATGCAGGCATCTGCAGAGTGAATTTATGTTTACTGGCAATAGAAATGCTTTACCTCATTGCGTTTTCTAGGTTTTCAGGAATAGTTTGTGGCACTGTAGCAGTTTGCAGGCCACAGGTAGAAATGGCTACTCTAAACTTGCCCTTTTTTTTTCATTTGATTATATTGTCTTTATATTCAGCCACATCTTGAAATTATTCTCAGCTAAAGTCTGAACAACATTCTATAATATTTAGGTAGAATTTTTATGCATCTTTTGATTTTCAAGCAAGTCTGTACTCCCTTGGTCTGAGTCAGGTATGTGTGGTGTTGTGGGAAGTGGAACCACATTTCTGGAAATCAGAGCAAAAGTAAGAAGGGTAACAGGAAAATATTTCCAGGATCAGTCACATTTTAATGATGATTACAGCAGAGTATAGCACTGACTAGCATCTTGTACAGTGATAAGTACACAAGACTGCTGTGGAAGTGATTCTGGTCTTGTTTAGGTTAGTAGGAGTTTTACCATTGACTTCAGTGGAATCAGCATTTATGCTTGATTTTTTTTCTATTATTGTTTTTTTGTATTTGCACCACTAGACACCATAGGAGACTGACAGAAATCCAACATACTCTGCTCTTGTTAGTATTGCTGTTCTTCCTGTCTTTTTCTCTAAGTGTTTTTTGAAGTTTAGTATAACGCTTCTCAGCTAGCCTTTATTTAATTTCTTATCTTTATAGACAGACACCATGCATCCTGTTACTGTTCACATAGTAATTACAGACTTCTTTTCTTCTGAGCAGACACTAAATGTATTGTTCTTTTTGTGCTTGGATGTCGAATCAGGAGTAGCCCTGGGGTCATCCAAGACCTGTGAAGGAGCAGCGATAGCACTGTGCTTTGGCTGGCAGCTAAAAAGTGTTCTGCATCAGCCTCTTTAGCACAGAAGTGGTTAGCTTGGGGGACTGGTAATGACATAAGGAGCCTTTTCCAGAAACGTGCTGGAAGTGGGCTCATGAGAACAACTTGTTAAAATTTCACTTTTATAAGTGGAATTTTCTTTGCTTCAGAGATCAGTCCCTTTCCACGTATCATTTAATCATGACTATGAAAGATGACTTATCTCTGAGGCTAATAAAAATATTTTGCCTTCTGACTTACATCATATTGTATTAAAAACAAAAAAAAAAAAAAAAAAGAAAAGAAAAAGGAGGTACTATGACACATAAAAATTCCCAGTGAAAGGAATCCAGTTGAATATTTTCCAAGAACATTAACATTCCCCAGGTAAAGTCTCTGTCTAATGTCACAAATTAGTTCATCAAGAACACCATCAAAATGAAGAGTATTTTCACCCATAAAATGCTTGCAGATCGGTGGTGTTTTCTTCATTGGTTGTGGCAGGGAGATGACAGAAAAATTCTATTATTAAAGCTAATAAATGGGGTAATCACTGTCGCCACAGTCCTGCTTTCACCAAATAATGGTAAAAAATAAACGAATCCCCTTTGTACTGATCAACCACTGATGGCATGGTGAACATTAAACTAAGCAAAGAGAACATACAGGGTGAAATCCTGGTCCCACTGGAACCACTGGAAGTAGTTTTACCCCTTCAGAAGGGTAAAACATTGATCTTTTGTTTGGGTCTTTGCTCAGGGATTGTGCACCTTAGAGGCTAGCAGGCATGGCACTGAGAAATGCATACTTGAAGTTAGGTGCCCAAGTGCCCATTTAGACCCTGAAATAAATGGCCTAATTTTCAAAAGCATTGAGTACTTACCAGCCTATGCTGATGAGACCATTCCAATGAACAGTACTGTAGCTCATTCTAACATACACAGACCAGTGAAAATTTATTCCAAGTAAACTGTGTTCACTTTTTTCTTTTTGCATCTGTCAAAGATGTTGCAAAAAAACTTTGAGTAAAAAAAGTAACAAACCCCCAACTTGTCAAAAAGGATATTGTAGAACTGACCTTTTTTCTTTGGTATTTTTTTCTCCTTATGTTCAGGTATGAAATAAAATGAGGGTTCGAAACTTGACTGCAAAATTACAAGCAGATGAGAATCAGCAATCTGTTCCCTGCTGCATGGCCTAGATCCTCCACTGGGAATGCAACAAAAAAACTGACTCTGGAGCATGACTTGAACATACTGGTGAGAAAAGGTATTCAGTATTTTATCAAACTCTCTCATTTTTTTTCTTCTGTGCATTGTAGGAAAGCATTCTGATGATCAAAACTATTGGGTGTTATGTGTCCTTCACAGGCTAAGATGATCAGTGCTGCTGGAATATTGAATATGAGTTTTCCATGAGTACGAACAAAAAGTCATTGTGGCAATGGGAGGATGTTGAACATATGTGTAAAATATAAGTAAATAAAGACAAAAAAAGGATTGATGGAAGATATTGAATCCCTTTAGAAGTAGGGTCAGTTTTATAATACAATGATCATAGGTCAAAAAAGAAAATTTTCAAGTCAGCATCTTAGTTGATCCTTGGTAGTTTTGGACAAATAGACAACCTCAGGTGTGTTCCATAAAATTTAACTCAGATTGACTTGAATCTCCTGTTCTTTGAAAAGTGGCTGTCATCTGCTTCTGTGTGTGGTTATTTAGTAAGACCCAACCAGCTATTTAAAGTGTTGCAGAAGTGGTTTAACTGAAGTCTTGTTTTAAGTCTATTTAAATTGAACCATTGCAGTCTTGTGTAGAGGCACTTAAAACAATGTATAGCTGCCATATAAAATTCCATCCTTTGAATTAAGCTAAATCAACATAAACCAGTTGTAAATCAATTTAACTGTGTCCACATGTGGATTTGCTTCATGTTTAATGAAATTGATTTAAGGAAACAATCCCAGTGAAACCACTGCCACTTTCTTTTGCAGGCAAAGCCTATATTATGTTGATTTATTTGGAACTAGAACTGTTCTGGCATACATATTGAATAGCCAGCATAGCTCTGCAGCTGCACTGTTGAACATCAACCTGAATTCTTGGTCTTGTTACGGATTTGGCTAATAATTTTTCTTGCATGAAGCCATGTTTCTCCCTTGGTGAGATTTAACCCATGCATTTGTCTTCCCAGATGGGTTGGGATTTTTTGTTTTTAGAGTAATCTAATTAATTTAACCCAAACAGGATTTTACCGCATGTTTTTGTCCTGCCAGAAGTAGCATAGGCTCCTCATATCAACAGTTATGTTCTTAACTAATAGTCTAGCTTTTCAGTTTGATTTATGAACACACAAACAAGGAAAATTTTAAATTCAATCAGAACAAATGGCCATGTATTGTCTAGCCAGGATGTTCTGGTAGGTTTCTATTGTATCTAGGAAATTGATGCTTCCATGAATTTATGGCTTTAGATGACAGTGGTCTTCAGATTGGTCCTGATTAAATAACAACATTAGTTCTCGGATTGTAGCTCCAACCATTTGTACTTCTGGAAATTGTGTAAACATTAATTCATCCTCGTGCATATGTTTATCCTTTAGTGAATTGAGTTTTGTTTTCCTATCCGGAATTCATGTGTTTCTTATATTTGTGATTCATTTTGGTGAATACCTTCAAAAGGCAGCAAGAAAGGAAGTTCAGACTTGCGTATCCCAATTCCTAATATCTTGTCTGAAAACCACACGTTTACATCCATGAAAGATATATATAAAAAAACCCAATGGGTACCTATGATTTTGTCTAGACTTTTTTTTTCCCAAATATGCAAGTTATTCTAATAAAAGCTATTACTGCTCCCTGCAAATTTTACCTGGCTGGTAGCCATAGACAATTACAGCTACAGTAACACTGCTGCTAGTGTTGTGCTCATCAGTGTCATGTGTCCTGCACCCCAGTCACAAATTCAGTGGGAGCATTGGGACGCTATGCTAAAGAAAATTTAGTAGCGGTATGGCCATTTGATCTGGAGTAATTTGTACATCTAATTGCAGTTATTTTTGTACATACTCACTATTTCCTAACTGTACGGCAGGGCAATACTAGATTTCTTATTTCACCGTCCCAGATCCTAATGAATCTTTAGTATATAATGTATTATTTGTCTGTGGTAGTCTCTTCTTCATTGTCCTAACTTGTAGTTTTCTGTAAGCACTCTAAAGGGAACTTCAGTAAAAACAGATCTGGAAAGAAGAAAACAGAGACAGCACAAGCCAGACCCTCAACTCATGCTAGACATATACCAAGTGCAAATCTGTCTGCCAGCCAGTGCCCTCTCAGGGCTGTCATTCCCAGCATAGTGTGAGCATACCATTCTCAGTATAACACTAACACAAGCATGCAAATGCTTTGAGATTTTTAAGGGGGAAAATTAGGAAAACAGTCTTGGATTTGCGGTGAGTACTTTCTTAAAACCTGCTTTAGCACAAGTTAACTTCAGTAAAATATCCAGATGAAAATACTGAAGGAATGTGACCAAGAGAATAATCATCATAGAGTCATAGAATGGTTAGAGTTGGAAGGGACCTTAAAGATCATCTAGTTCTAAACCCCCTGCAATGTGCAGGGACACCTTCCACTAGACCAGGTTGCTCAAAGCCCCATCCAACCTGGCTTTGAACACTTCCAGGGATGGGGCACCACAGCTTCTCTGAGCAGTCTGTTTCAGTGCCACAGATAGAGTTACTAAGTTAGCATGTTTTATTACCAAATATGGAAGTTTTCAATCCAATTTCTTGTTTGTTGGCATCAATATTGAGATTCCGACCACTATAGTCTCTTTCCTTATTCTGAGCTGTTCCTACCTGTCTCTGATCCAGACCTAGCTTTCCCAATCCCTTGTTCCTTGTCCTTTATATGCATTTTAGGCCTACCAGCTCAGTCTCTCAAATCAAAGCAGCTCACTATCCTACGTTCATCCCCTGTTCCCCATGTTTCTAGTCCCTACTTCCCCCTGACAAGACACAGTCACCTCTCCTTATCCCAAACTTACTGCCCAGCTCCTGCTGCCACATCTTCCTTCAGTCTTGTGCCCAATGGAGTCTCTAAAAATGGTTTAATTTTCAAATTACTGGTCCATGAGACAATGGTAAGTGGTCTATGAAATAATTTCCCTTTCAGATAAAGTGTGCTTTAAATTCAGATAGTGACCCACAAGGAATTCGGATGGTTGAGAGGCTTTGCTGAGCAGAGGACTTAGGAACTCCTGCTCTAAAAGACATTTCCATGGTTAATTTGACAATCAGCTTTTTCTTGCCACATATGTGACTTTTAAATATGTAAAAAGATTTTTTCAACTTCAGATTTATAATCCATTGGGTTGGCAAAATCTTCTATGAATTCCTTAACTGTGCACTTTGGCATGACTTCATCTTTCATCCAAACCATCAATTCTATTTCTGTTCCCCTAACCCATCTATTTTTATATGAGGACTTTGTGTGTTACATTCTGCACTGTGCTGGCCATCGCACTCTCAATCTTCCCTTCATTCAGTCACGCAGTTTCCAGAGCATTGTATTCCCCAAAACTTCTCTCTCCCGTGACCCTGTTTGCAAACTAACAGCTTCTCTTCTCAGTTCTTACTTACTCCAGTGCTATTGTCTTTAGTCTCTACCTGGCACTTATCCCACGGCTTCCAGGCACACACATCTTCTCCTCGCCTTTTTCTTTTGCTTTCAAAAATATTCTTTCTCTTGTTACTGTCAAATACAGCTCCCTCCTTGTATAGGTTCTCCTGCAGAATCAGAGCTGTGCTTGCCTCTCTGTTCCAGCACCAGCCTTTGCCGTGCTGCTTGTTTATGCTGCTACTCACTGTTCACCATCACATTCAGCAGAAGCAAAGTATCTCCCGGCGACAGCAGTGTAAAAGCATACACTAATTTTTTTAAAATGACAAACAAGGTTTATCACATTCTCTTTAGAGAACTTGTACTCTAGCCTGTTTGGAGAAGCCTTTTAAATTATTTTTTCTACAAAATGAGAACAATGAATGAAAAGTTTTGTTTTGTTTTGTTTTTTTTTTATGTTCCCAAATGCTGCATGCTTCTCAGGATTGCAGCTAGAACTGTGCAATTAGGCAATTTTAAAGCTTGTCAAAGCTGCAGACAATACAAGGCCAGACAATACAGCATAGGCATAACACATTAGAGTGAGTGTTACAGATATAAAATAAGAGAAGATGTGCATAATAGGGAAAGGAGTGAATCAAGGGCGGGTGGGAAATTGAGGGCTAAAATTCCTTCAGCAGTCTCAGTGGTTCTTAAACAATTGCATCTAGCTGCATGCTCCAAGTGGTTTTGAATTTATCTCATTGCTCTCTAGGGTGGAAAGCTGCTGTTTCTGCGCTGTTCCTTCAGAGCAGCCAAACACCCTTTTTTCCATTCTGGGCTCAGGCTCTGTTTTCTGTAAATTCATGCACTCGATGCAGGCATGATCTCTGCAGCCATTAAAACCCAAAGTCATTGTGGCCTGATGTAATACATTCCAGCAAATAAACATAGTGAATGTGATTTTTCAGCAGAAGTTTGTCTACTAAAGACCACTTTAATTCTAGGGTCTCTCTCTCTTCCTGCAGCTGCCTGACTGCTGAACAGTCCCAGTCAATAACTTACCAGTGCCCTATTTTCTTTATTATGGCACTCTCAGGCATTAGAGAAAAAGGCCTTTGCCAGCTCAAACTCCATAGCGTGTCTGATAAAGTTGATATTTATATTTTTGTATGAAGCTGTCTGCAAGCCATAAAAAAAGTCTCTTATTGCAACATACGGTCTGCCACTGGGACCCTTTGAAGGGTGACCTGCTTTCATAAAGAGCTTCAGGCTGGTGCAGTTGTTCATTAGCAAAGTGTTGTAGGGTATTCTGGGACCTGTGACAGTCCAGGAGTAGCTGATCTAGTTTCTTAATTTTAATTATCGCTACAGTAGTAAAGGCAGCAATTCAGAACACTTTAGCATTGGAAAAGGGAGAACACATTTGCCACTTTGCCTATAATAATTTGGATTTCTTCAAACGATAGACAGGGTGCTAACCACAGTTGCACAGGAGACCTTTACAAACGCTATTAATCTCTATTTAATAAGTTAGGAGGGTATATGCAGAGACGCAACAGAAAATACAGAGATATTTATGTAGGACATTTGTTTTTTTACTTAAAAATCTTTCTGCAGCATCTCAGGGACAGATGACACTCCCTGTTCACCTCACTGGGGGAACTCAGGGTTTAAATAAGGCTTCTCTAGCTAGTTAAAATTTCTTGGCAGTTTATTACCTTGGTCCTTAATTGCATTCATTTCCCTATGGAGATTCCTTTGAGAGAGATTCTCCATTACATGGCTGCTGGGAGATTTCCAACAGTTTGCATTTTTCCCAATTAATTTCAGACTCAAATATTGACTCATTTTGGGAATGAGGTGATAATAGGACTGAACTTCTGGTTTGGAGAGTTGGATATATGTACCATGAGGTATTAATCAGTATATACTATTAATTTATGTCCCATTGGATGACTCTGTAATGTCTGCTGTCTAGCTGAACTCAAAAGTTTTTGCTTCAGAAGCAAATCAAAAGGAATAATGTGATGATGACTTAATGCTTCAGAAGATAATGAACGTGTCAGAGACTCTTTAGCTCATGACGTGAGAAGCTGGTGGGAATACAAGATCTGAATGCTGGAATTAAACACAGACTGAAACCCAAATGTTTGTAGATGGTGGAAGATAAACCTGCTTTTCTACATGTAAACCTAAAATATCACATTATGATCACTGGATTGCATGCAGGGGTGCAAATACATTGTCAATGGCTGTCAAAGTTTTTAACAAATCCAACTTGATTCGGATGAAAAATGGAGCCCCAAAGCATTTTCAGGCTCATTGCTAGGACTTCATTCTGCTTGTATCCATTTTTAACCAGTCTTCTGACAGCACTGTTGACGTGAGATATCAATTTGAAGTTAAAACATAGCATGGTATCCCTGCTTTAGTCAGGGAGCATAACAATATTAGGGCTTTCCTCAATGTGACTCTCCAAAAATAACTCTTAAACTGTCCAAGTACCTTTTAAGAAAAAGAGTTTAAGGACTGGTGTGTGGATCCCTGTGACAATGTCCTCCAGGCTTTCCCTACTTTCAATTTCTTAACATACTGCCCTCTCACACGATGATGAAAGCTTCCGTGCTGCGCTACCATAGCTCCTGGCAATTTTTGAATAAGTAGCCCCACTGCATCAGTGTGCTTATGCCCAGTGGGTCCTTGTGTTCTGAGAATTGAAAAGATTCTTTCATTTCATCAGAAATCTTTGGACCATGTTAATAATTCACCATTTTTTATTACAGAGGGCTACTATTCCACCCAAAAGGGCTATTTAATCAGACCTTTCAACCTTAATCAGCTGAGAAATGCCTGCTTTTTCAACTAATTCCCAGAAATAATGCCTGTGCATAAAAGAGGAATTCAGCCTGACATGAATGTACTTTTTGGAAATCATATTGCTGTGAGCCAGAGCTTGCTACATATCTGGAAATAGAGTCTGCAATGTCAGATCACAGTCATTTGTATTTTTTTCTCAAGGTCTCTTAAAATTTCTCCATAATGCTAATTTAACTCTTCAGTAGGGCATATCTGGTAGTCTACATGTTACACGTTGAAGGGGGGCTGCTTCTTTAGTTTTCAGTAGCAAGTTTATTTTCCTCCATAAAATTTTTGAAATGTGTATCTAACAGAAGTGTATAATCCCCAGAGTGTCTATTCGTTGGATGTGTTTCCATTCAGAGCATTACAGATGCTCGATCAGAGAAAACAGTTGTAGCAATAAGGAGGCAGCTAGAAAATTAACAAGCCCTTGCAAAGCAGAAAGAAATCTGCACAAGTACAGAACCCAGATAACGGCAAAAGTATGAATAATCTCCATCTGTTGGATATATGAACTTCCAAGTATTACTTACCTGTACGTCTTTGAAATGTAATTCCAGCACCATTGTAGTTTTGGCTGGTTTACGAGTTTGGGGCCAGATGTGCCCATAAAGGGAATACATTAAAAATATACAAAAAAGTTTTTTTAAAAAAAGGAAAAAGAAAAAAACCTGGAAAGGCTTTTACATAATAAACATATAGATCAGCAATGATTCATTAGTTCCATTTTCACCTTGATGTCAGGGCCCTGAGGGCATCACCAAGCTCTGCAACCTCTTCTCCCATCCTGGGGTTTTGGCTGATGTGACACAGGCAGGTGAAGTTGGGTCAGGCTGCTGGAAAAGCAGCTAGCTTGGGAGAAGGAGCTGTGAGAAGCCTTGCTAGGGGCTTCCCCCTCTGGCTTGGGAGCCAAATTTAGCTCAAGCCTCAGCCTTGGTCCTTGTTTGAGATATACTGCAGGAAGGCCCTGTCTGGCCATGCACCTCGCTGATCCTGACTTTGTGTGCATCACTTGACTTCCTGACCTGGTGCCACGGAGCTGCCCCGTCGTTGTGGATGTGTCTAGAAATCATGGGACTCTTGGCTGACCCTGGTTAACATCAGTAGACCCTCTCAGCTCCCTTTGCAGTGGTACCATGGTTCTGACACCTTGTTGGTGAGGACACGGCCCCAGTTTGTCTTACAGCTGCACTCGGTTCCCTGCAGCCTGACCTTGCTGCTCCTTGACATTTGGTAATATGTCTTCATTCGTCTGCTAAATATCACATTTCAATGAAAAAGAAGCACTTAATACCTCAAACAAGTGAACTAAAGTGTATCTGAGATGGAGGCAGGGGTGGGACATGGTGAGAAGATAGGACATCCTGGTCAGGAGTTTTTCCAGCACTTAGCACCTTCTGCAATCATTTGGTCTTTCTCTCATGGCAGCATAGCAAGCACTTTGTAGGGACATGGAAAATGGAGACTTCGAAAAATTGGTGGTTTTTAACTGATGTCAAAGTATTCGTTCCTGTTATTGCTTCCTCATAATATGTTTGCCAAACACAGCACGTAAGTACATGTAACAGAGACTTGGGCTTCAACTAAGGTATTTGATACTGTGGGAGCTGTATCTCATCACAATGAGACTTTACATGCAAAGATTATTTCCTTTCCCATATCAAAGGCAGATAGAAATGTCTGAAGAAAAATGAGCCTATTGTCACAAATCATAAACTTCTGTATTAAGACTCCTCTTAGTACATTTCACGTGCCACATTGTTATACTCAAGGTCTGAGCATTTTTGAGGAGCTCTGACTAGAAAGCAGGGACAGGAAATCTCAGATCCCAGGTGAGAGGGGGTAGGAAAAGAGGAGAAAGGACTGGGCCTGTGGAAGAGCAGGGACTGGTAGGAACAAAAGGGGAGCATTTGAGGGGAAAGAAAATCAAAAGTAATGAAAGAAAGACAGAGAAAACCTCTAGATGAATAGAAATCACAGTACTCCATAGCTCAGCAACCTGTATTACCTTTATTTCCTTTCAGCCCCTCCCCTCACTGCATCGTTCAGGTTATTCACACATCACATGGTACCATTTTGCAAAAGTGTCTTTTTTCTATGCTTCCAACACGTGGAGTCACGAGCCTCTGTGGACTCTGAGAAACCAGACAGGATGGCACAGAGGGGGTTTCTGCAGGCACTCCTTTTCAAAAACAAAGTTAGTGCTTTCCTGCAGGGAAACCATGTCTTTGGTGTACTTCAGTGCTGAGATAACATTGTACTCTCTGCAAACAAATTATCTGTATTGATCTGTCCAGTTAGGCGTGCCTGCCAACATGTCATTAACTCCCTGCTCCAGCTAGAGGAACCAAAGACACCTCATGTAGCTGATAACATGATTTAAATGCATCCTTTGTACCAATATTTGATTCCCCTAAGAATTCGATACTCCTTTTACTCTCTTCCTGGTCCATTTCACATTCAGCTGTGTAGTAAACTTGCTATACCTATTCCAGGGGATAATAAAGCACGCGTTTGGAGCAGAAAAGGTTACTAGATGTGTTAGTCACAGCCACTGGTTAAGTTTTAATATACAAATAGCGTAGACAACTGTAACAACTAGAAGGAACTTGGTGTGAAACAAACAAACAAAAAAATAGTAGAAATATTAAAACTTCTTTCTGGTTTCTGCAAGAGATGCACTTTGTAACCAACTTTGAATTAAAGCTGGGCTGAAAAGTTCATGGGGAAACATGGTTTCCCCTGCTTAGCATATTTCCTTGAAAAGTCTGATCTCTCTTCTTGCTTGTCTTTTGCCTTAATCTTTAAAAATAATTGTCTTAATACTGTCTTAATACACTGCGTTCCCTAACATAGTTTCTTTTTTTATCACAGGCTAACTGCATCTGTTTTTTTTAAGGGGAATTTGAAAAATGTTCCAATCAGTTCCTGAGGTTTAGCATTCAATGTTGGTTTAGAAGACAGTAACCTATCAAAATTATTTTTATTTTTATCCAACAGGGTAAAAACTTCTTCAAGGTGGGGGAGGGGGGTGGGCATAGTTTCAGAGGCTGCATTTCTTCATCCTCTCACTCTTACAATTGTAGAATGACCTCTTTTAAGTTCTCCCATATGTCCAATTTAACATATCTCTGCATGTTTCTCTTCAGCTAGCTACAAAGCTCTTGCACTTGATCAATTATCAATGTTCTCCCTTTGATGTCATTCTTCCATAGTATTGGTGTTTACAAGGCCTTTTGTGTTTTAGCTGCTTCTTCTAGCTGGGCAATTGTGTCCTCTTGAGCCTGGAAAGAGAGAAAAAGGAGGCACTGTTCCCCAAGTCTTTCAGTCACTTGAGAGCTTGAAGCAAATAGATACCTACTCACCCTTCAGAGGTTTCAAAGGAGGCAAGGACCATCAAGGATTCCTGGTGCTGAGTGCAAAAGGATATGGTATAGAAAACACCACAAAATCAGAAGAAACAAAGGGAAGTCTTAAAAAAAGATGCATTTCAGCAGTGAAATTCCTTGCCCCAGGAAATTGTGGGTGGCTACTGTTTACACAGGTTAAAGAGGACATTTGACGGGTTAATACAAGAGAAAAAAAGTTGAAGGTGGTTAACTACAAAGAATGCCCCTGAGCCACAGACTGTTAGAAATTGGAAGAATATTGCAGGAAAATGTCACACCATTTTTGTTCCAATACTTGTGCTCCCCCATAGACAGGTATTTCTGGCTATTTTTGGAGACCGGGTACTGGCAGAGATGGTCCTTTGGTCTGACCCAGGACAGGTGGTCTGGTGTTCCTGAGCAAGTAATCGTCTTAACCACAGTGGGAGGGTGGGGTGTTTATTTTTGGCTTGGTGTCTTTTCTGGGATGGAAGGTCAGAGGCCAAAATGGGACGTAAAGAATGAGGGATAGAAGTTCTATAAGGCGCTGGAGTTTTTTTCTTATCAAAACTTCAAATACAAAATGTGCTTGGGTTCTTTAAACTCAGCGTGTTTTCTCATTTCATCTTGCCTTTTTTCCCTTTCTAATCTGAATTTACCTAACTATCTAGAGAGTCCTGGATTCCTTTTAACTAACTCCAAGTACCTAGATAAAGAATCTATATGTGGATCAAGGTCACTGTAGGGTCCCTTTGCAGTCAATGAGGAATGCTAGGCACCTCCAGTGGGTGATTCATATCATAGGTGGGCTGCATCTCCCTTGGGAAGCATGAATTAACTATGTCGGAAGCCTAACATGACCTTGTTTCCAATTTAAGTGCATCAGCTAAGTGTCTAACTTTTCAAGGCCTCAAGTTAGGTAAGAACAGACCTTACTATCCTTGTACCTTATATGCTTTTAGGGATTTATTATGTGCACGTGTCATGAAAAGTCACCAGCTCTTTCAAACATCTAATCCACAGAAACCATGTCACAGCTGTCATGACATGAATATAAAACG
Source organism: Burhinus bistriatus (assembly GCA_013397275.1). Lineage (NCBI taxonomy): Eukaryota > Metazoa > Chordata > Aves > Charadriiformes > Burhinidae > Burhinus > Burhinus bistriatus. Next base: position 29,674 of record VYXH01002349.1, on the reverse strand, counting down.
AAAATCTACAATAAACAAAAATAAAAGACAGATGCTTGGGATCTTCCATTTCCAGATAGTTTTCATATACAAAGAACAGTATCAGGATAAAACAGAACAAGTTTAATAGGCAGAATAGAGCATACATAATACCACTTAAAACATTTTTGCACTATGCAGCCAACAACACAGGTCCTGCTATAATATGTGATTAATCATTCTTCATTGTCTAAGTGCAGGAAGAAGGACCCATAAGGATTTTATTTGCCATACTATTGTTATATCTGTTTCTGTTGGAATTCTTTTCTGATTTGGTAATAGAGCTAATTTTGTACACAATAAAATGTTGTCATGATAACTTAATTTTGCATTTTCCTAGGAAAGAAAAAACAGATGCATAAATGAGGTTTCCTGTAAGCAGTCTAATGGAAATGAGCACTTAACAATCCTTACTTGTAATACATACAAAGTAACAATACAGTTACTGTAGCTTTCCTTTTGGAAGCATGCAAGAATTTACAATATTGCTTCTACCACAAGCAGCAGAACTCTAGAAACTATTATAACGAATTTTACTTTTCTGAAAAATTTCATTAGATGAGCGAGAGTGGTCTTGAGTGCTCAGTTTTGGCAATATCCACATAAAGAGTGTGAGAGTTAAATGCTGTTTCTCAAGATTTTACCAATTCAGTTTTCATTTTATGAAGGAATGATTCATATATACTTTGTGCAGTGTTTTCATAGGTGGTTTATCCAAAAGGGATTTTTCTCAATAATGCTTTTATGTTTCTTTTGTCTGGAATGTTCCGAGTATTCTCATTTTGCAGATGAGAAGAATCCTGTTCAAGTATCCTCAGATTTATATGCTGAGGCTCATCTCTGTTTCTTCATTGATATTGGCAATTTCTCTTGAGATTGTCACAAAGCACCAACTGGCACACACCTTCACATAAATACTAGTGGTCACACTATAAAAATTATCTGGGAAGACCATGTTAGGGTCCACTCTAGTCCCTCCAGAATAAACTTTTTTAATGTGTAGTCATGACTTTTCATCCCAGAAGTAACCTGTCATGAAATGAGGCACAGCCTCGGTTTAATAGTGGACCCCAACTCAAGAGCAGTAGATCTCAACCTTGACTGTTTATTGCGTAAGTTGATATCTATCAGTGCAGTAGTATACAGAGATACCTGAACTAGATACCTGTGTCTGTCCTACAAGCAATGTAGTTTCCTTAGCCTGATACTTCACTTGGGCACTTTAGCACTTCAGCACTTCATTTGGAGACAGCTGAGGCATGTCTACACCGTGTTGTGTGTTACAGCTTCAACCAGTCAACACAAAAATCCTTCCCTAGAAAGCCATAAAAACCAGGAGAAGTTCTGATTGCCCCAGAACTGTTTGTGGGCCTTCCTTCCCAGCAGTCAGTTCTCAGTCACGTACTGAGCATAGAGCTGGGACAGAAAGAGTGAACAGTCTTTTTAATTCATTAAATCACAAAGGGAGCTTAAGGAGCAAGAAATGTTTGGCCAACTGTGAGTATAGCCAGGATGATGATATCCTGAACAATAATCGGAAGTGGCTGGAACCATGGTGTTCTGTCTCATGCTGAAGACAGCAGTTCTGTCATTTTCCGGCTTTTCCACTGTTTCTCAGCAAGTTGGTATTCTCCAAAGGTCTTCTATTCCAGCACCGACTCGGCTTTACCCAGTTTTAGTTGGAAGGCCTGACGGCAACTCAGCCATAGCCCTGGAGTAATGCCAGCTCCTTTTAGCATGTCTTGGAATTGTGTGTGAACACCAAGAGAAACACATGTTCTTATACAGCTCCCAGAAGGAAGACTCACCAGCAAAGACTAATCATAAATCACAAAAACAGAGCTGCAAAAGACCTCAGGATGTCGTTTAGTTTATCACTTTGCCCAAGGAAGAATCAACTGTATCTACCTCATTCAAAACAAGTAGTGGTACAACCTGTTGGGAAACACTTCCAGTGATGGTTTCAAACATACAGCCTGCCTTCCTACATTCAAGAAAGTTTCCTTGAAATCTCTTACTATTGCAAATACAGATTGAAATGCAGTGATTATTGCAGTATGGTGAATCGAGCACCAATGAGCTGCTGACTCTTTAAGCATTTTCCTTAAAACACTTTTTCTGTAATGGCAGACAATGTGCATTCAGGTCAGTGAGACAAAAATGGCAACTTCATTGTTAAACTTTTATGGTTTAGAATGATCAAAATCAGGGGTTTTAATGGAAGTCAAACAGGATATTGAAAACTCTTTCAGACCATGGCTATTCTGAAGCTCCTATCTCACTCACTTTCTTTTCTTTAGAAACCTAAATGCTCTGTTGTAGTCATGTAGAAAACCTTCCCATGGGAAAGTAATCAGTCTTTGCTAGAGTAATGGGAAGTGAAGGGGTTTTCCTGTCCATTTGCCTAAGATGCTACCTCCCTTTTAATACTCAATAAATAAGAAACTTTCCACAAAGCATTTTAAAGAATTGGAAACAACGTTGATCTGTGGTGTCAAACATTAATTAAACGGACCAGTCTCCTGCTTCTTCCTGGAAAAAGGCTCTTGCCATACTGAAATGTGTCTCTTGCTGCAGATCTTGTTTTGCTAGTGAGGTACTTACTTGCATAAGTAAGTTGTTGCATGAAGGGTGAGATGCTACCTAACAGAACGGTATCTGCTTTCTTGAAACAGCTTTTCAACACACTCTGTGTGACTCTGTATGTGATATGGCTCAGCTCGTTATCATTAACTAATGATAATAAATAAAGAGAATAAAAGTTAGTTTGCTTAAGAAAGAGCTAAACATGTTCTAATTTAAATTTATTTATACACAATCTGTGCTGCCAGCAACAATTTCAGATTTTTTGCAGGGGGGTGGTCCTTGGATTCAGAATCCAAAGACCATTATCTTACTAGATTATTTTCTTGTTAATTAAAATGAAAGGTAAGAAATTAGCTAAATCTCCTTTCCTTCATTTTTTCCTCATGTTCTTCTCTTATTTTTCCTTTTCTCATAAAAAGCTGGATTACTTTTAGCAAATAAATATTTTTAAAGACAACTATATCCATTTCATTTTCATGCCAGTTAGAAGAAAAATAGCTTTCCTTCCTCTCAGATTTCCATGTAATTACTCTTTTTAAAAATAATTTTTTCTCCCTTTGTGCCTTTCTTCCTGGAAATTCTATTGCAAATCAATACTTGAAATCTCCCAAAGATTCCGAATAGGAAAAAAGAATAACTTGTTATGGTAAATGTCATCCAAAGAGATTTCTTTTTATGGGAATATAAACACAGAACCTTTCATCAGCATACTAAAACTCAGATCCTCATGTGCCTCTGAGCCTGTCATTATTTATAAAAATAATGAAGCCTTACCTATATCATGGCAATACATTCCTGATTTCATTTCCAGTCATAAGCACTTCAGGTACTGGAGGTACCAGCAGTGCTTAAACTATGAGGTTTTTGAGAAAAGTGCTATTTTATTTGGTCTGTGATTGTACAATGCCTAGCACAGCCTGATCTGGATCTGTTGCTTAGACTCAAAACACAGTGTACCAATACATATAGCAAATTACTATGAGAAAACCACTCAGTTCACTTAAGGCTGAAAGCTCTCACCCGATTCTGCACCAGCATCTGAGCAGTTAGCATCATGCTCATGGACACAGAGGGGATCCTTGGCCTAGTAGCTTCACCACATTTGGAGCTCGGCAAATGATGAACTAGTAAGTGTGGTTTGTCTTTTCTTTCCAGGAAGGATTGTCTTGCAGTAAGGCATCACAGAGGGCCTTGGGAGATGTTGGTTCAGCTTCTGATCTCTTCTACAGGTTTCTTGCAAAACTTGAGAGAAATCATTCACTCTGCCTTTGTCTCAGCACTAAACTTCTAAAAAGCAGATTTTGGCATTTTCTTCTTCTACTCTGATCTTTTTTAAGCACTCTTATTATGAGTGATTCTAAATGGGGAGATTAACTTTGTTTGCCCAGACTCCAACCCAATGGGAGTCCAATATCAGTGGGGATGTTAGGCTGCACTGCAGTAGAAATTATGGAAACATTACTGATTATTCATTAATCAATCGGTTACATAATTAAAGGTTAGATATACACTTTACAAATAGATGAAAGTGAGACATTTCTAACCAAAGAATGATCTTAGTAATTTATGACACAGAGTATCTAGAGTGGAGTGATTCAGACTCATAAATTTTACTAATTATTTATTTACCAAAAATGCATTTGTTCAACAGTCAGAATTCTTCACTGATTTGGCTGATAGTTTAAAACTGGAAAAAATATCAGAAATATAAATATGCTGCAATTCATTGTTTTCAAACAATTTTTTTCAGTTTTTGCCTTCAAAATTATTTTAAATTTGCCAACATTTAATTTTAAAAAAAGGATTAAGGAATGAAGGATAACACTTCTGTTCTGGTCAGTCAAAATATTTAGTAATTCTGAATTGTTTCTTTTACAATCTGTGTTACTGAAAAAAAAAAAAAAAAGAAAAATGTTGAGTTTAGCCCAGTAAAAATGTAAGGTAGCAGACACTCAGCTGGCTTAAAACAGGCCATTAGCAGTGAAGCTGGCATATATTGTTGGTTGGACTATCTAGCTGGCTTGATGTTCCTCGATTTTTTATAAGCCAAACTATTAAGAAACTGCCTCTACAGATTTCCAGAGCTTTATTGCCATGAATATAAGAGCAAATGTCAAGAATAGAGTCAACTTTCTCAAATAAACAACAGTGTGTCAAAATGTATAAGGAGCTCTGCTATTGTCCACGTTTACAGTTCAATGGGTGTATTCAACATTTTTTTAATACCAAGGATGAATTGGATTCTCATTTAATATAGTGTCATGTTCCTTCTAAAGGACAACATGGTAATAATGTGATATTGCAGTTTATTTTCATATTCCTGTATTATTTAGTATTTCTCTTTCTGAGTCACTTATTATTTGACAATGCCTAAGTGTATCAAGTAATACTGCCATTCAATCAGAATTTAAAGGCTCTGTTCACTTTGACCAAATAACGAGCTCCTTCTATTGCCAAACATAGCCCCATACATTTTAATGGGCTCATATTGATTGCAAGGGCAGAAGACATTACTGAACACTAGTCAGCAGAAATTACAGAAATGTTATGTAGGAGAAGACAGCATGGCCAGAGAGACGATTCTCCCAATACATCTTTTTGGTGTCTTATTTCCTGGGCAAGCACAACGGCTTCGTTTGTTATGTCTTAAAGAAATGTCCTCCTCTGTGCTCTGACGATACACAAAAGATACTCTCTCAGTATAAATCATCCAGTTTCTGCCAGAGCCTGAGGTACTGTGCACATGCATCTTACATAAATGAAAGTGAATGAAGTCAGTCATATTATTTCGTCTCCCTAAGTGAAAGGTAAGTTCAATTCATTCAGACTGAAGCATCACCAACATACCCTAACTTCTTCTTTCGTCTCTCTAACTGGTCTAACACGGAAGAATAAAAATGGAAAGTAGGTTTAAGTACTGCATGCTCACCTTGTTGTCTCAACAAAACCCACATCTCTCCCTTCTTTTTTCATTTACTGCCACTGTGGTTTATGTTTGCCTGCCAATGCACAGATCATTTGTTCTTCCAGACTGTAGTAAGCTGACATTTTGGCAAAGCAATTTTTTTTCTTATGAAGGAAGGAGCCGGACACCTTAGCAGCTTTTTGTCATAGATAGTCAAGGTGAGCTACAAACGTGAATTTATTTTGAAGAATGTGTATATTCTTCACAGGAGGAAAGGCCCAACACCAGACATGGCTGTTTCTTGAATTCACATCTCAGTTTTCATTGTGATGACAATTTAAGCTCCCACAGGAGCAAAAAGAATGAGATCAGCAACTAGATTTGCCTGTAGATGAAGTGCATGGTGTAAGTTCCTCCTAGACATGAACCATCAGACTCACTAAACTATGAGTATGACTTATCAAAAATTATGATTTTGTGTAGCCTGCAGGTCTCCCTGCTGATTCTACATTAGTAATTGTATCTTTCCAAACCTAAATAGTATTTCAATTGATGTTGCTTTGAAACAGCTTTATATATATATATATATATATATACATATATATACAAAAAGGAAAAAATTAACCCTAAAAATACGTGTCTTAATAGATGATAGAAGCTTCCTTCTGTCTGGTATTGCTGAAAATGTAGTCAGGAGACTTATCTTGAAGGGAAAATAGGGACATCATTTAGGGAAGACAGAGAGGGGAAAAATCCCATTAATGACACAATATAATACAGCAACCTTAAAATTAAAACATCCATCATCATTTAGACTGGAAATAACACTGAACATATTGATTTCAGTTTATGAATGCAGTAAGACAGTAGGGGAATGGGTCATCCTACTGCTAAAATAACACTTGTCAGGAAATTGAAGACATTTGAAATCAGAAAGTCCTTTCTCAAGGCACTGGCTGAGAGCAATGGATCTATGCTCTTGTATCACTTGGACACATGGATCTAGGCAGATAAAGACCAAAATCTGGATTTTTGACCTCTTCCCTCTTGAGTGATTGTTTACAGCTCATCAAGCATAAAGTACTTGAATTGACAACATTCTACCAACTTATTTAAGGAAGAAAAAAGGTGGAACCTTTTAGTTTGTCAAAGAAGCATAGTGAAATTATAGAGATGGAGAGAAATCAAGGGGCCACCTTCTAATCTTCTAATCTTATATATGTTGATGTATGTCATGAGTAACCTCACTGAAACCAGAGAGACAAACTGATAGTAACAAAGGGTGAAGGAGGGTCACAGAGCGGACACGGTGAGCTAGCTAGTTTGGGATCTTCGCACACCCTCAGTTTAATGGTATACCTCTGTATAAAATTGGTCTGTGACTTACACAGCTTCAGATGGTTTCGCTGCCTGGTCATGTCACAGGCAATGCCACCACAATTACCGACCCTATGTAAGTGAGAATGGTCTGAAGTTTATGTCAGCTTTATGCATCTACAACTGACTTCCACAAAAGATAAGCCAGACACAAATCACTAGTCTATGGCTGTATTACCTTAACAACTGTTTCTGCTACAGAAAACTAATAAGTATATTCAGGCTTCCAAAAGAAATAACATCTACTGAGCAGCAAATATAAGTTGTTTTGAAACGCTGGTCATAAAGCTGAGCAGAAAGCTAAAACTGTTAGGTCTTATTTCTGTAACATAGTGTTTCATTATGATCAGGGGACCCTTTGGGGTTTTTTGCACTGGCACAGCCACACAGACTTTTGCAACTTCAGCTTAAGGGAGTGAAAATCCAATGTGGCCTTTGTTCCTGTTCAGAAAAGGTTAACACTGTCCCCACCAATGGGAAAATACTTCACGTTCTGCCTGGAAGAGGGCTTAGGAGAAGTGTTTGTCCCATGGGCGACTTACCCATTTTGCCTTTATCAGCGGCTTGTGTGAGTTTGTTCCCCTGCGCGTTAGGGAAGTAGCTTTTTGAATTCCTCTTGTACTGTTTCCATGAGCAGCTAGTATACTGGAGAAAATATATTGCATTCTAGGGTTCAGGGATTTGGATGGCACCATCACGGTGTTTATAGACATGTGTCGACATGTTATATATTTTTCATTCAGACACTCTTTCTTGTTCCTTTTGGAGTATAATGGACCACAGCAAGCAAGCTACTCGTTTTGAGTTAGGTAAGCTGGGAGAGGGGGAAGCAGCTGGAAAAATAGGAGAGGATGCAATTTCATTATAGGATCTTCTTCTTGAATTCATTTAATCATTTAAATTGCATGGGTGTCAGACAAGGTGGTATTGAGTGTCTAGTCAAGGAGAATTTTCTCAGTGTATTGAAGTTCTCGCACAGTACTTAGATGTTTCTTTCAAAACCTGTGACTGAACAGTTTTCTGAGAAGGTACATTAAATGTACTGCTCCTCCCTTCTTCCTCACTTAGAGACACAGAGCTAGTTAAAAGCCACTTGCTGAAGCTTTTTTGCTGAAGACAGACAGAATAAACCATCATAGTAACTGAAAACATTAGGAAGATATAGATGCATATATACATGCAATTCCAAAGGAAGTGACTATCTTTAATAAATATTTCTTACAGTATTTGCAATTCAAATGTTATATTGGTGTGTGAGTGCTACAGAGAGACCTAAAATGAAAATGACTGGAAAGTAACTATTTTTATTGCAAACAGAAAGAAATGTACAAGGTAATCAAACAGCATACACAATGAAAAGCAAATTAGATTTCTGAAACTCTTCCTGTTTTTAGTGACTTCCACGTAGTATTTGCAAAACAAGCAAGCAAACCTATTTATTTTATAAATAGTAGGCCAAATCCTTACATCCTCCCCATTCTCCTCATGCCACTCTAACACCATAGGTGATGATAACTTGATTTAATAGCTGCTTTCTCAGCCAGCCTGCAAAGGGATGTCATCTTCATTCAGCTACATCCAGTGTAGCGGGTGAGCTAGAGGAAGGAGGAGGGTGGGTCACGAACAGAATGTAATTTACTGGTTTGAGCTGGGCAAGGGGCAAATTCAGGCACAGCCAGCTGCATGTGAAAGACCATCATCTCTGGGCTGTTCTGAAATGTCAAGGGGGAGCTGAAATATGGTGTAGGCGAAGAGAACAGAGATCGAGTCCACCTGGCATGTTAAGACATAATTCTTTTCCTTTACAAAATATAAGATACTCTCACATTTTAATCACAATACCTGATTAAATGTGAGATAGGTTCGAAATATTGCCAGAAAGCAGGACTTTATACCTCAGCAGTGATATATATGCAAATTGATCACCCCAGACAGATTGCCTGGGAGCCACTTTAACTAATGGCTAGCATTTCTCACTATTCTTCAGTATTGCTGTTTTCTAAGTATTTTTGACTTTGTAACATCAAGGAATTTGGCAGTGACTCATGTAATCTGAGTTCCCCCCCTGCCTTTCCCATCATTTCCCTGGGTGATCCTGAACAAGTTACTTCATTAATTTTAATTGGATGCTGTCATGAGAAAAGGCTTGTAGGGCTGGACTGCAAGTCTGCAGTCATTCAATCCTTGTTCAGGCAAATTCCTATTAAACCTAGTGGGAATTTTCTCTGTGTCAAGACTGCACGATTTGCTGCAACTGCATGTGCTTAAAAGGCTGCAACAGTTGGATATTGTTTCTGGTCACAGGAAGGTTTATTAGAATCTGCTATTAATACTTATCTTCGTCTTTGCCACTTGAACAAATCTGAAAAGGCCCTTCCTCAGTCTTTACTGGCTGATTCCAATCACGGCAGGCATTGTCAAGTGAGTCTCTATTTCTGTTAGCAGCTCTGCCTAGTCCATTCAAACTCTGGGCAAGTCGTGGCAATGAAGGAAAAAGCAAAAAATAATGTGTAATTTTTTTCCTATGATTGTGCAGCAAAAATGAACAAGTAGATAAAGCTCCCCAGAAAATCGTATGTTCTTGTTCCCATCTCTAACCGTACTGTGGACAGCCCAAAAGAAGGCCAGGCAGGAGAAATCCAGCCAAATGTGATTCTTCAGCAGAAGAGACCAGAGACAGTTTAAATAATTCTTAGAAGATGCTTCAGAATATAGCAAATAAATGGAATGTGGAAATACTAGATTAGAGTGTGAGTGTGCCTGATTTACATAGCTTTGTAGAGCGAATGTTGCTATTATAATTAAAGCAGTGACAGCTACTGATTAAACAATATCCTTTTAAATGCATACAGGAGTACTATGAAAATATAAGAAGAGTCAGAAAAAGTTATTGGAACTGTGTAAAATAAAGACAAAAATTAAAACAAATATTATTATTATGTTCCACCTGCATTCTCTGCAATTCCTCTGACATTTATTTCTGGTCCTCAGGAGGCTGGGACAAGCTCTTGATATGTGGGAGGGAGGAGGAGGATGTATTTTTGAACGTTTACCTCCAAAACTGAGAAACAGCTCTGAAAATATTTGTGACTTCTTTTTATTTACTCATTTGTACATTTTTCTTTGCAAGTGTTTTTGCCTCAAGAGAGTTTCCAGAATTCCAATGGGCATGACCAGTCATGCTGGTAGCATTCACTGGCTGCCTTGAAAGGGCTTTAGTATGAGAGTCAACACAACAGGATTCAGAAACCCTGACATGTAAATGCCACCATGCATTCGGGTAAGAAGCAACCACTGTCACTGTCACCATGGTTGGCATTAAAGACCTCCAGCCCTTTAATTATGCACACACTTTATAGAGTAGCCCTTAGATCCTCATAGTGAACTGGTTCCTGTTTCATCCCTTACAGTTCCTTGTGTGTTTTTTGTTGAGTTGCTTCTCTTCTTCCTTCTTTGATTCTCCTTATATTTCTTCCCTTTTCTTTTGCAACCTCTTCTTACCCACTTCTCTTTTGACACTCTGAAACACCTTATCTTTCCAACCTCTGTTCTCCACTAGCCCCAAAGTAACCCCAAAACTGACATTTCTCTTTCCCTGAGCTTCTCCCCCACCACACACTGCCCTGAAGTCCAGATGGCTCTCCCTGGTTTTGCTCAGTAAGCAACTCAGCACAACGGGCATTACTTGGTGAGTTAGGCAACCTGAGTATGACTCAGTACTGACTGATATGTTTTCTGGCAAAATATAGTTTATTCTGTGAGAAGGAAAAAGAAATAGTTTAGCCAGGATAAATCGAAATGTCCCCAAAAAGCAGCATGCAAAGCAGTCGTTTATTTTTATGAAAATTATGGAAATACGAGCTTAATATTATGCCATCAAATGGTTAGTAATTACTACTTGCAGACACTGATATTGTTTAATGCATTTCATCCTGGAAAAAAATTCCACCAGCCATTGCTCACAGAACACCATAGATATGCAGCCATCATTTAGCAAGGGACAAGAAAAATGCAACATCTTATTAGGTTTGTGTTGAATAGAAAAGGACCTTTGTTTTAGAAGCTTCACTTATAATCCCTTCCTGTAGGAAGACACACAGAGCAGTATTTATCTAGCTCAGACAGAAATGGACAAGTTTCAGCCTACGCTTCCAGAAAGAGCAGGAATTTCTAATGTACTTAGGTCACCTCTACTTGCCTTCTCCCTGGGTTTGGCTACCACCCCAGCAGTCAAAATGGTTTCTTCCATTTTCTGTTAGTGATATGTGGTGTCTTAACATAGGTATGCCACCCCCCAAAAAAATATTTTTTTCCTCAAAATAAACAGTGGCCCCAGAATGCATGGTTAAGGGACTGAAATACAAAGTAACCTATTTCTGCTTCTTTCACTAACAAAAAGGTGTCTGGTATAAATAAGCAAAAAAGGAAGGAGCAGCATGAAGCAAGCAAATTTGTATTGAAGTTGCACTTCAAAGTGAAGATAACGTTTTCTAATACATCTGTGACCCAGATCCTCAAGGATATGTATCTGGTTTACTCTGATGCTTAAATAATTTTAAGGATATGGGCACAGAAGATTTAGAAGGACACCTAAACAACTGTCCTCCAAACTGCCTGTGGTTGGTGTGTCCATTTTTGCAAAGGTTTGCAAAGGAGAAAATGCTGAAAAGAGTAGAATACAGTGCATAGCAGAGAAATGAAAATGCTGTATGAGCTCATGGGAATTTCTTGAAAATACCCAGACCCTGGTGAAAGCACTGGTGCAGTTTGGTACACTGGCTCTTTACACATTTCTGTGAATGGTTGCAGTAAGTTAAGTGCAGGAGGGAGGATAAAGCCATACAGTGAGGGAGAAGCATGCCATCACAGGGAAGGTGACCGTATCAGTTTCCATTTCAGGCAGGAGAATTTTACAGTGGAATTAAATTTTTCCTTTTCCAGTCCTTCAGTAAGAAATACTAAACAGGAGGATGGAATACTCTTCTAGATGTAATCACTTATTAGTATACAGGGGATTTTGATTATGACCATGCCCATTAATAGTAAAGGCATATTTATTGTATGCAAATCCTAGCCCAAGGATGGCAACCTGAAATCTGTGAACGTGGAATAACGTGCAAGAGAAACCTATTTACATGATGGTTTTATAGTTTATTTTCTCTGTGTGTCTGCTCTGCACCGACAGATTCCATGGAGACTGAATATAAAGGAAAACATAAGCAACTCTGCAAAGAATGCTTCAGTCTCTGGGTTCAGCTCACATTAAAAACCCTTTCACCCAGCTTTTGCAGTTCATTACCATACAGTTGAAATATCCCCTTGCTGGCATGCCTCAATGTTGCACTGCATGTTTCTCATTCAAATACTTTCTCTTTTTTTTTTTTCTTTTTTTTTTTTTTATTTTTTTTTTTTTTTCTGTGAATACTAACTTCAGGGAGTATTTCCAGTGAAGTGCTGACATAAATGATGTAAATCTTTATTATAGTATAAAGAGTAGGGAGATCTAACATCTTGGCCTCTTCTGTTGAGCAGTCTGTTTTGACACTTTCAATGTTTTAGGTTCTCTCTGTAATAACAAGGATTAATATGACGTGCCTACAAAGAGATTAAGTGAATGAATTACACAGGAGATTAGGGGAAAATCTCATTTTGTGCACCCATCAAAATAAAACCTTTTCTGACTCAAAGAAAAGCAGCCTGCCTTTTCTCCCTCATTGGACCAGATCCTCAAATGTCCTACAGCTATAAGAAGACTGAAACAGACCAGTAAACCCAAAGCTAACCTATATTGCCAGCAAAATTCTAAACAATCTATCCTGCAAAGGTCACTTGTGCCAGCTAAGAAATACGAACATGAGTCAGTCCCATGGGTCTCTCACGTGTACCACCCTCCAAACCCCATAAAGTGTGCGTGCAGTGAGGGAGTTAGCTGTAGAAGAGCTCCTGCTGGTTTATAGTAAGCAAATTACAACAATACAAATTCCTCTTCGTTTGGAGAACCTTAAAATACTTTACAAACAGTACGTGCCACAGCACATCTGGGAGACCAGCTATTTTTGTGTTTATGTTACGGATAGCTAAACTAAAACGTGTTCTACTTGTCAAGGGTACCCAGAGAATCAAACCCCGATTCACAAGAATCTTGTGCTATAACTACAAGAAAACCCATCTTATTTGCTATCCTCCCTGCTTTGGTTTAGGATTTCCCAGTAAAATATAGTCATCGCACATCTGTGTAGCTCTTTCCATGTCAAGCATCCCAGACTCCTTTAAAAATTGTGAAAGATACAATTCAGCAATAACAATCCCACCCCTTAAGTGTAGCCATATTTGGAATGAAATGTAGCCACTGTTCAACAATCCAACTCTGTGTAATAATCACTGACAGAAAGTGAACAGTGACAAAATGAAACTTGTGGAAAAACTATTAGCTGATATGCATTGTACAATAATTTAAACCGTAAATTGTGGAGAATATAAAATTTGTCCCAGCATTTGCTCTCTTTTCTCTTCACACTTCCCATTTGTTTTGCATAACTCTACTTACATTTCAATTGTTCTTCCATCACTTTTTTTTCTTATTAAGGATTCCACATCCAAGTCCAAATACTGCATCTAGCTGCATCTCTTTTTTCATAACTGAAGGGTTTGGCTGGACACTGTGGCCACAAAGACCTACTTGGATTTTGTAGAGCCAAATCCTCTTTCTTTCCACTTCCTCCCTCCTCTCTCCATCAACACAAAGTTATAGAGTCCCATCCAACCCTGACTCTTTTGGAACCGGTACCTTCTCTGCTGTGCACAGAGTAATTCAGAAGGCTGGGTTGTCTTTGAAAAAAATGGTGCCCTTACATAAAAAACTATAACGATACCTTTGCTTTTAACGTCAGACAGGAATGCTGCTTCAGCTCTCCACCCTCTGCTTTACAAGTCCATGCTAACACAATCTAAAAGCACGGACCTGTTAACCTTTTGGGAACAATGGAAATCATACATTTTCTCCTAGGCAGTGGGTAGAAAGTAAAGTATCTAAAAAGCAAAGCAAAAAGCAAAAGAAAGCAAAAAGTATCTAAAAAGATTGAAGAGAAAGAGAGGCTGGGGATGGCCTCACTGAGCTATTGAGGGATAATCCACCCATTGCATAATATTTCTATGACAAGTGTTAATGGGTTTTAAATGTCAGGTATTGTAGCATAACCCACTGTCTACACAAAGAACTAACCAGTATTTTTTATTTGCTTACGAAAAAAATAGTCACCCTCCTGTCTTTCCCTTCTGAAGAGCAGCTGGCTGGGGTGCATGTGAGTGGGAGAGAGGTGCTACAGTCTGACTTGCTTGGCAAGCAAATGGAGGAGAGAGCATCCTGAATTCACAGTAGGCTGCTCTGTGGGAGGAGGAGTGAATGTCCTTCCCTCCTTGATAACAGGATTAATGCCAATCCCACACATTTGTGTGTGTTCTGAGGTGGATTTATCGGTACAAGCCCTTACCACAAGCTACCACGGCAGAGGCATCTGCACTGTGTAATGTTGTGACCCATTCTGCTTCCCTAGATGTGGGCTTGAAAGTGAACGTGTATATTTGTGGACGTGTGCCTCTATGTGTGTGTAAATCACACAGCTAGATGTCCTTGCACTACTATAATTAACTACTGGTTTACCTCTGTTATTTTCTTTTTGGAAACCCCAGCTAGTTAAAACAATAACAACATGTTTATGCTGCAGCTAGTCCTTTCCAAAGTCATGGCTCCAGTAACGTCTACTGAAGTATATGCCAGTGTTTTTGGTTCTCATTCACTTTTTAAATATCAGTTTCTTCTTGCAAATGATACATACATATATATACACACATATACAGCCTGGACAGCAACAGTAAGGCCTGCCCCTGAGTCATTTCCTTGACATTTAGCTCTGCAAACCATCTTTGGCAATCTTTCAGGACCACGTGGTAGCCAGGGCCATGTCCAAACCACCTGAGTTTGGACTTCCCTGTTTGCAGTCAGCACTGTGATTGTTAATTCACTACAGATGTCAACACTTCTCATCTGGAAGGATCTACTGCCTTGGGTGTACCTTGTTAGCATGCAAGTCCCTCGCAAAAAAAAATCCATGCAAGTTCCCCTTAGATAATATTTAAAGATGAGTTATGAAAGATGGCTGAAACAATACTTGAAACCACTCTTTTCCAAATACTATGTGGAAACTGTGCATTTCAGATCATAACAGTCCAATGAAAACTATGTAAAATAATAAGAAAGGTGAATTAACCATTTTGAAAATGCATCTGGTACTGACATGTGCTATACTTCTGCGCTTATAATGCATTACTAAGATTTCCTGACAAGGCCTAGGAAAAAAGCTGTGTGTATGTTAACAGTTAGACAGAGGGCGAAAGCGTGTGGAATTCCAAGGATGGAACAATACAGCCTTGTTGGCTTTGGCAAAGTACAATCCTTAGTGATGAAAACCTGAGAAATTTGGGGTCAGTCCCACAAAGGCTTACACATGTGCTTATCTTTATGCATAACTCATGCGTGCAAATTGTTACAGCATTTGGCCTCTGACATGGCTGCTTCAGCACAGAGTTCTGTACTGGAAAGCCTAGGGTGTGATCTTGTCCTTACTGAAGTCAGTGGGATTTTCCGTGTGAGTGAAGTTATTTCTGTGAGCCAGCAGAGCTGGCCCATAAGTGGCTAAAATAGTAAATTAGCTACTCAGATGCTGTGAATTTTAAAATACTTCTTTCCTCTAACTTCAGAGGGAAATAAGGAATCTTTGAATAGTGGCTCTACACTATTTTTCATGATTATATTATTTACTGTGGTATCGTCCCAAGGCCCAAGTGAGGTTCCCATTCAAGGCTTCTTTATACCACAATTACACAAGCAATCACTGCCTGGATTCTTTTGTAGTTTTATATAGAACTTCAAAACTGAAACTTTGAAGTAGTATAGTCTTAATCAGAAACACTGCCATACTCAGCAAACCGGGTCCTAATACCAGTTCCAGCACTGGTTTAGGCAGGAGTGATAGATAAATCACTAGTCGTCTGTTCAGTGTTACTTTCCCTACCAGGATGTGGACTTGAAGTTTACACAGCGATAGAAGTCATGATTCTAAACAGCTTTTATTATATGAGATAGGAGTGCTAGAGCAGGACAACTTGCAGCTATTTTTAAAAAAATAAGAAGAGTCTACCAACTACCCAAAATATAAAATCAGTTTTATTTTATATTTACTGCAAAAGAGCCATACAACATCAAGCAGATGATGATGAGGCTGTTGGGACACCAGCATTTGGTTGCTGCATCTGGCATTAGCATGGGATGGCAGAATCACTGATCGCAATTTAATTTTCATTTCTTGTCCTAATTTGCATTTCCTATTACTGTTTGCTGCATTTCAGCCCTGTGGGTTTGGGATCTGACCAAAAGCCAATTGAAAGCTCAAACCAGTAAAAAACTCCAGCATTTCTTTCTTTCCTCCAAAAAGGGTCGAACAAAAATAAACACCCTGCTCTTTCCCCTCACACATATACCCACTCGAAAACGTCTGCTCCTCAGGAAATAGGCATGAGTAATACAGAATCATTTGTGTCTTATTTAAAGGAGACTCTGGCCATAGCTTTTCCTTTGGTCACTCACAACAATGAAATGGATGAGGGTGAGAGTGTGTCACTCTAATAGAAAGAGAAGCCCGGAAAAAAAAAGGAGTCGCTGAAGCCCGAGTTCCCCACAAGAATGGCTTTGAATCTTTGTGTCCACATGGGAAGACCTTCCTTGATACCATCTGCTGAAAAAGAACAAAAAAGGAAAAACAGGCAATAGAACAGCTTATTGCCCTTGTCCTTTCAGGGTTTAGTGAAGTTGAGAAATCAGCAATACTACAGAATTATAAGAAGAAAACAAACGGATGAACTGGTGGTCCACCATTCCTGTGCTCTGTAATTATTTTATGAAAAAATAACAGCAGCCCATCTAGTCATAAGGAGTTTTATTTGGTGTCTGTAACAGAATTAGTCCCAATGGGACAGTGTAGCCTAGTTTTACGTGGCTGTGTAATGAGACATCCTACTATGAGAAATGTGCACAACCTGACAGTGGACCTTGATTTCTGTTTGAAATCGTTCAACTCTACAGTTTTTGAACAACTAAATTTGCTAATGTGAAGAAAATCGGACTTT
Organism: Burhinus bistriatus; assembly: GCA_013397275.1. Lineage (NCBI taxonomy): Eukaryota > Metazoa > Chordata > Aves > Charadriiformes > Burhinidae > Burhinus > Burhinus bistriatus. The sequence goes on along the minus strand of VYXH01002349.1, from coordinate 12,606 downwards.
ATATTCTTGCCTGATCTAAGAAGTACATCTACAATCGCTCCTTTTAAGAAGTACATCTGCAATCGCTCCTTTCCACATGCAACACCTGTGCAGAAAGTGCATTTCACCTGCTTGAATATTCAAAACATGCAGTTTCACACAAGACTGTGTATGAATTAAAACATGTCAGAGAGAGAGACTTGGTTTAAGAAATGATGCTTTATTATTTCTTCCAGGTCATAATTATAGGGAAGCAGTTTAGAACACCCAGATTATGTTATCAAGCAGCCTAATTTAAACATAGCTACATAGCTCCGTCCCCAAACAGTAAATAATGTACATGTGGTGGGCATGAGTCATCGCTCTTGCAACAGTGTCTGTGGAGCTCCCTGCTTTGCGTGATTTACACATTAAAATGTAAATGAAAAATAGTTTTTATTACAATTTGAATTCATACGAGAGAGACCATTTACAGACATCGGTTTAGAGCGGTCTCCTCTGAGGTCACGACCACCTGTTGGCCTGCAGAGCTGTGGCACAGGAGGAAGGAGGGGGGATAAGAGGAAGCTTTAGCCATTTTTAGGAAACTGAGCCCGTAAACCAGTGTACACCGTCCTCTTCCTCCCTCTGAGCTGCTTCAGCCTGTGGCTTAGAGGGGCAGTTTCTGCGGCTGGAGCAGCGGCAGCAGCAAGGGCATCCTGGCTGCACAGAAGCCCACCTCCTGGGCGCGGAGCCGGCCGGGCTCGCACGGCTCTCGCTGTGCGGGCTCCGGCCGCTGCGGGACATGCGCCCGCTGAGCGGCCAGCCGCCCGTCCCTCTAGCCAGCCCCGGCTGCTTTAATTCGTAGCGAGACGCAGGACTCCCAACTCTTACGCGATTACTAAGCCGAAGCTGGGGCTTGCGTCACGCCGACTCCTAGGAGATGCCGTGCCAGTGCCCTCACCCACCCGCCGGGCGCGCTCCTTCGCCCGCCAGCCGTGGCGACCACCAGTCCGCCGCCGTTCGCCGGCACCTGTGCGAACACACGCGGCCCGCACCACAGCCGCCGGCCCGGACGGAGGGACG
>VYXH01002349.1:0-10501 GCA_013397275.1 Burhinus bistriatus | reverse complement strand
CGGGGGGGCCCCGCCCCGCCGGGGAGAGCTCAGCGCGGGGAAGCCGCCGCACTCTCGCCTCCCGCCCCGCTGTGAGAGGGGCTTGAGGCCGCCCGCTCGCCAGTGACAAGAGACCAACTTCACTGGGCGAAGCCGCCCCGCGGGCGTCGCCCGCACCTGACCCGCTAATTCCCCCCTCTCCCCCCTCCGCGCGNAGCCGGCGCGAAGAAAGGCGGGGCGGCCGCTCCTGCGTCTTCATCTGTTGTGGCGGGGACGCGCGTGGGCGTAGGGAGGCACCTGGAGAGCCGGCCCCAGGTGGAGGGAGAGCAGCTGGTTGGAGCGGAGGCGGGGGAGGAAAGGAGAAGGTGGGGAGCGGGGAAACAGGCGGGGACAGGAGAGGACTGGGGAACCGCAGAGCGGGGAGATGGGGAAGGAGGTGGCGGTTTCTGAGCAGCGGCGCCTCGTCCCCCGGCTCCTGGACTGAAGCACCGCGCTCAGGCTCCTTGAGGTCTCGGCGGTGCCGTCANCGCCGCGCAACTGTTGGGAAAAGTGGCTGTGCCCCGAGAGCGACTTAGCGCAAGGTTAGGGGTTGGTTCGCACGGGGCTTGGGGAGAGCGGGCGGAGGGGGGGGTCGCGCATCGTGCTTCTCTGTTCGCTCCCGGGCGCTGCCTGAGAGGAGACCTGCAGGAAACGTGCCCCGGTTCCCCGCAGCGCTGCGGCGGCTCCGCCGACCGGGAGCAGGGCAGCGGTGCTGGCCCGGCCCGCGTTGGGCTGGGCGGCCGCCGCCTTTCCCCTGCGCAGCATGCCGGCAGCTGGCGTTTCGGAAACTTTGTGTGCCTCCCGGTGTGAAAGGAAGCTAAGGCGGTCTGTAAACAGCGCGGCTCGGGGACCCGGTGGAGAGCGCAAGCTGCGGGATGGCTATCTGGTTTGTTTGCCCATTATCTCAGTTGCTGGCAGTAGGTTTATTATGTGTGTGTTTGGGTTTTGAATCAATATTTATTTACAGGACTCAGGTATTAATCACTCATGTCTTAGAAAGCTCATTAGTGGTGACTTGTTTCCATGACAACAGGACCCCTCTGAGTCTTCAGGGTTATCTATTTGCCCGATTTCATTTTTTTTCTTTTTTATGAGGCATATTCATACTAGTATCATGTTTTGTCACTGAGGAGAAAAACAAGCAAATAAAACCTGCGTGATCCTCTGGCCGCTATTCAGTGTTCCTCTAATGCTCAGTTATTTTCCCATCCTTATTTAAGGATGTATGGATAGGACTAAGCAAGCGTGTGAGTTATACATGATTTTGTAGTACTTGTTTTACTGCCTTACCTCCTTTAGCTGTAAAGCTCAGGCTAGGATATGGTTTGACTGGTCACCTGTTCAAAGTACTCCTTAGACGTGTTAGTACTGAAAAGCGTGAATCTTTTTATCTTTTTGGTTTTGTATCATTTAGTAGCACAAAACCCTTTGAGAGGTATTGCATTGCAGTCTCTGTAGTTTTATTGCTACAGCAGAGCTGGGAATCAGGAGTGACTTACTGTGTAAGTTTGTCACCTTCTTGTGGTGTGACCTTGACAGGTCTCTTAACTTCTTTATATCCCACCGTGCCTCAACAAAAGGAAATGTTGTCCACTTGTACCTGTGAGGTGCTCTGAGCTAATCAAGCAAAACAGTTTTTCTAAGATGGAGTACTGTTAAAATTGAATGTATTGTTTTATGTTATGAGGAGTAAACGTACCTTACACATCCCTTTTCCTTAATGATATAGGTGAAAACCCCCCTTTTTAACTTGAATCTTTATTTAACATAGCACAGTCGTGTTAACTCTTTAAATGATGTGTACTGTTTTCATCCAGCTGAAATCAGTGATTCGAATCCCGTTTCTGCTAATTACCAGTCACTGCTTTCCTGGGTTAACTTCATCAGAGTCAGGTAAAAAGGAGCGTCTTTAGCAGTCTTAAATTTGTAGGAATATCTACTATGACAGAGTATACATCCAGCAAGAAGATACAATAGTAAAGAAATAAAAGACTGTAAAATTGAACAATGGTCTTGACCCCTTGCCTTAGCATGGTAACCTGAAAGGGACTTAAAATGCTTTTTTTGAGAAAAGAGAGTGAGCGAGCAAGGACGCACTTTTAACTTAACTATATATCAAGTTAAACATCTGGAACTGTTCTATGAATTTTCATCATTTTCCAAGAAAGATTTTAATATGTAGTGTTCTGTTGAGAAACATTGGGAGTGTGTAAGACATGTTTTAGAATATACTGTTCTAAACCAAAGTACTGCCTGAGAGATGTTCAGTTGTGACCATTTTAGATGACAGGAGTAGTAAGTTATAACAGTAGAGGAACTTCAGTAAGAAGCATGTATTTTTCTTTCTTGAAATGCTCCTTTTAAATGAATAAACTATATCTGTTATAAAATAAGTATCTCTTTCATACTGTGAGGAAGAGTCTATCTCCAGCTCAGTTCAGTTCAGCAAAGTGCCAAAACATATGCCTCATTCCAAATGCATTAGTGTTCTCTAATATCAGTAGGCAAATTGTGCCTCAAGCTTTTACTTAAATATTCCAAAAAAATCAAAGCCTATGACCTTGACTTTTGTATTCTGTTTGGTTTTTTTTTTTTTTTTTTAGCAGCTTAGTAGTGAGACATCTGTCTGAAAATATTTCTTGGGAATTGAGGACTGTCTGACCATTACCAGCCCTTAGTTACCAGTGAAGTAATTTTATGACAATCCCATGAAGAGAAAGACAGAAAAAGAAATGACATCTTAGCATCTCACCTCTTTTGCATGTCATTGACTTAAATTTCCATACTGAACTGTTAATTTTTTTTTTACTTAGTGCTGCACAGTTAATACAGGTAGAGAGAAAGTGATCTAGGTTTTACTCTGTGCTTTACATCCTCTGCAAAGCTCAGTCTTTTATTACTGGTGATAGTAAGAACAGATACTCCAGTTCAATTCTCAGACTCTAGTAGCCATTAGAGGAAAAAAATCTTTGTTTTATTTTTTTAAGACTGATAACAGGACAGCAAGAAAGACCATACATAAGAAGCCTGTATTACATTTATAGTTATTTTTCAGAACAATAATCACTTAAGATACTAAGAAGGCATCTGAGAATACGACCTGCCACAGATAAAGGTGTTCTGTTTGAGGGAGTGGAAAAGAAGTACATAGATGTGGTCTAAATCTATGGGTATGGGTGATATTGTTTTATGTTGTATTTTACTCAGTGTTGTACCAAAGTAATTTGGATATAATGTACACTGGTTTTCATAAACAAAAATACTTCTAACGGTGTTCATATTCAAGCTACATATTGCTCAAACTGCATATTACTTAAACTTTGCTGACATGTGGAAATAAACTTAGTATTGTTTGTTTCTCTGGTGTTTGAAGTCCCTCAGCTGGCTTGGTGAATAAGGTACTGGACCAGTATTTAGTGGAGGTGGTTGAGCTCCTTTCTCTGTAACTGATCTACTCTGGACAAGTCACTTTACCCCTCTATTTCATCTTTTCCCGAGTCATCTTCCCCTTATGTATCATTCATTCTTGCTTATTTGGAGTGTAGGATCTTCAGTGTAGTCTTGTTATGGGCATGTATTGTGCCCAGACAGATCTCTGTTGGAGTAGCAAAAATGTTACTGTGGTACAATAACAAGAAATTATAGCCAACATTTTGCCTGTATCAGTCATGACGATCTTTGCGTGATCACTAGTTACTGTCTGAGAGGCAGTAAGATTGTTGCAGATCAGTATGAAGATGTAATGGAGGAATGGCTTCTAGTGCTAATTCCTTAAAATTCTTTTTGCTAATTATATTTGAAGAAAAGAGCTTTCAGAGAAAAAGTTCACAGACTATCCTCCAAGGACCAGAGAGTTAATAATGGCTCATTCCTGCTTTTCTTGAACACCTATGTTTGCTGTCAGGTTGAATGTACTAGTTTTCTGGATGTAAAAATAAGGCAATCATGCCAATGGGCCAAAGCCCATGCTATGAGGTTCAACAAGGCCAAGTGCTGGGTCCTGCACTTGGGTCACAACAACCCCATGCAGCGCTGCAGGCTTGGGGAAGAGTGGCTGGAAAGCTGCCTGGAAGAAAAGGACCTGGGGGTGTTGGTTGATAGCTGGCTGAATATGAGCCAGCAGTGTGCCCAGGTGGCCAAGAAGGCTGGCTTCTATCAGGAATAGTGTGGCCACCAGGACTAGGGGAGTGATTTTACTTCTGTACTCGGTCTTTTCCAACCAAAATGCTTCTGTGATTCTTGGAATTTAAAATATCTGTATTAGCAGCATGGGACTAATCATGAGCAGAAACCAGCACTAAAGATCCGAAGTTGAATCTTGATTTTTATTTTTTAATTTTTTTTTTCCTTTTTTCCTTTTCCAGTGTTTTTAGGAGGCAGAAAAGCAGATGTGTTTCCAAGTATACTTTTTGAGCTTATAAAACACACGGCTGCATTTGACAGGAGTAAGTAATGATATTGGGAAGGTATGAGAGCTCTTTCTGTATTATTCCAGTTGGGAGCTTAATTATGTTCTTCATAAACTCCTATAAAATGTTTATGCTTCAAAATATGATGTACTTGGTTCAGCTATGTTTTTTTTTTTGTTTGGTCTTTTCAAAACCACTATGCTAACTGATACTGATGCTTTCTGGTAAACTATGCTTTTAGATTGAGGGAGGGTTATTTCCTATGAAAGATTTACAGATGAAAAATGGACTTTTAAAGTGATCTCTTTTCTGTTATATATGGTAGATTTACTTCTGTCTTTCATTGAAATTTAGCTGGCAAAATTATGATGAAACAAATAATGTATTTTCATGTACCAGTGGAAGGTAAAATAAAACTCTTCTGTTTTGGTCATTTTATTCTTCTTAAAGATGAGACTTCTTAAATATTAAGCTTCTTTATGACCTTTCATTTACTGGCCATGTTTCTAATGAATTGTGTACAATGATTTCAAAATGACTTAGACTTTTAAGGCCCTAATTTGAAACAAACCAAAGAAATCTGTTTTTTAAAAAATGTGTTCTGAAGGGAAACCTCCCTCAGGTCTCTAAAATGCCTAATATTGCACACCTGCAAGTTGACATGCACAAACTCTCCAGTCACTTTTGAGGTTTTGGACCTGGGTGTATTTTCTACTTACAAAACAGATGAAAAGAGACATGAGCTCAAATTACTTCCAACTCTTTTTATTGCTCAAACCAATAATGGAGTTTGGTAGTTGTAGAGCTCTGCCAATGACCAATTTGTGCATCACTGCAATGTAGGTTATAGGAAGTCTGAAGAGCAAAGTAAATCTTCCTTCTCACAGACTCCCATTGAACATGGTGTGACCTCCTGCACGAAGGAATCGAATGCATGAAAGTTTTTATAAGGACTTAAAAATTCAGGAAGAAATATGGCACTCAGTGAAGACAGGCATTATAAAAGTTATCCAGATACTGGTGAATTGGTTAGTAATAGTGGTGTTAATACTCACCAGAAGCCCAGTAAGAGCAGAAGCCAAATAACAGTTGTTAGAGTAGATCAAATCTGAGCGTGAGCAGACTGGGCTGCCTTACTGCTTTAGAAACACCAAACAAAAGGATTAGTTTCAAAGGCCGTGAAAACAGACAGAGCTGTTTGCTGGCCTCTATAGATTCTGCAGTATGAAGTCTTCATTATCTGTGTGCCTCTGCCTCGATTGTAAAGAGTTCATCCCCTGGTGATGGAAAATATCAGTGGTGTAATTCTGATTCAAAGAAGTTGAATAGTGTCTAGAGACAGAAGCAAAAAACACGTGGCAAATGGTTTGTCTTTGCCACATCGTATCTTTGCGCTGGCATCTGGATAATATCCAGTAGACTTCAGAAGCCTCTGCTCTTGGGATAATCCTTGCATAGTGCAGCCTTTGGAACAGTTCAGATTTAAAGCACTGGAGGAAAAAATTTTTTGTGTTTCCTTTTCTTTCTGATAACTTGAAAAATGTAGGCAAATTTATCTGCTAGCAGTTTGTAGGACAGAGCGTAGATTTCTGCTTTGATTGGTACCCCAGATATGCATATACTGCTTGCCAAAATGTAAAGAAGGAAATCAATGCACAGCAGGAAAAACAGATAGCATGTTCCCTACTTACAGCTCAGTACCCTCTGTCAATATATAATGCCTCCAGAGAGGAGCCACTGAGTACTTCTCTGAGTTCAGGTGGAATCTCAACTGTTAGATGCTGTTTCTGAGCTGCTTTTTCTCTTCAGCTGGCATAATATAGCATTGCTTTTGCAGGAGGACTGGTTTGCCTGGGCTGTTTCACTTGCAGGAGATACACTCTGAGCACAGCAGTTGACAGGTCTGCCTGGCAGGGTGGAAGCCAAGGTGCAGATTTGTGATGTTCTCTGGGGATAAGGCAGGGAGAGACTTCGTCTCTGCATGTGCAGCAGTCCCAGCAACAGCCTGCGTGCTTCTCCTTTTGAGTCTCTTGATTTGTAGGCTGACCTTTTCACACTAGTGAAGCTTAGCAGGCCCACCCAATTTTGTCACTTTATGCCGCATGTCTGATGTTGCAGACAGGGAGTCTGTTCCTGCTCTGTTTGGAGTCAAGGGCAGAATTCTCAGTGATTTCCATAGGAACAAGATGTGTTCCTAAACATACTTCAGTAGCTAGAAAGAAACTTCCTAATAAAGAACCAGACTGTAACATTACACAAAACATCAAGCATTGTTCTAGGCTTCAAAGCTCTTAACAGTAACATGCTTGCAGATCAAGTGCTGCAAACAGCAAATCTCAGGGCATTCCTGGAAGGACTGTGGAGGATTGCCAGCTCTCATTCTGCCCTGAGAAACAATTGAGGCTCGATCGTGTTACTGATAAAATCCTACTTATTCTAATGGACACTCTTCAGGCCCCTTAGATTATATCGAATGGAATTCTAGAAGCAGTGAAGTGTGACATAATAGCTGTTACACAAAGGAATTACTATGTCAAGCAGAAAAGACAGTGGGATTTCAATTTACCTGAAGAAGCAAAATACCCTTTCCCACACTGATGTGGAGACAGTTGGAAGTTACCAAGGAAGACTTTGGACTGCAATTCTGCTGCTTGGAGTTGTTATACTTCAGTCAGACTGGTTGACACTCCTATGTTTCACTTAACAGAGGAACTTTTTCAGTTACAGGCTTTTTCTTTAAGAGGGGTTGAAACAGAGTACCTATGGCCTGTTGGAGATTGAGGTTTCCAAAACGTAGCTCGTAAATATCTGCAGTTCCTTGTTTGCTTTCTGAAATCCCTGCATTCCATTAATTTTGCCACTAGAAAGCTGCTGTTCTGTCCAAATAAAGCTGTCAAGGTGCAAGGAAGTGCTGGGAAGGTAGTCCCTTGAGTCATATAGATTGTTCATTTGCCATTTGCGTAGCATTCCCAAACATGAGAGCTCCAGGGCTGCTTTTTCAGACAATATTCAGCTTGTGGTACTCAGAATACCATTGTCTCTAATTACCAGGTGAAGCCTGGTTATCTCCTGTCTTGGATTGGTTTGTTGTTGTGGTGAACATTTGGGAGATTGCAGTTTTTTTCCCTATAGTGTCCTAACAGCATCAACATTTATTAAATTCTTCTTCACCTACTCCCCTGCCCAACAATTCTTACTCTTGCGGGGGGAAAAAAAAGCTTTGTCTTGTAAAGCGTGTGGCTGACATGCTTTCCCATTATGTCACTTCTCAGGTAATTAATATTTTAACACTCAAAAACACAAGCAAAATTCTATACGGAGGTAAACTTTTCCAAGGAAATTGTGTCTACATCAGACCCTTTATCTTGAATGGCTAATATGAATGTTCGATTTCCGTTTTAATCCAGAGTGCTAGCAATGTTTTACGCAGTGAAGGTTGGGTTCTTTGTTCCTGTCTTGTTTTTTCAGTATAACCATGGCATGTCATTTGGACAGAAAGCTGCCAAGATGATAGACCAAACTGTTTGTTTTGCCAAGATAATAGACCAAACTTTCTATTCTAAAGGTGCAAAATATCCCAAAATGCAGGACTTGAATACAAAGCTGTTTGAATGATTTACTTGAAAGCTGTAAAAGATAACATGACTATAGGCAGAAACGGTGTCAGCCCAAACTTTTATAGTGATGAGGAACTTAACACTATCCAAAATGAGGGAAATGTCGAGCATGTGTGAATGGAAACTGAACATCTTCATAGGACGGTCTTCATTACTATTTGGGGGCAGGGAGGGGAGGGAATAATTAAGACTTTCATTCTTACAAATATTGTATTGCCAGTTACACCAGCAGTTAAATTCCCATTATAGATGTGTGGTGCAGGAGCCGTAACCTAAATAAAACACTGGTTGCATATCTGGCTTCTTGGAAGAATTGCTCACTGACAGATTGGGCTAGAATTTAAAAGTCATGAGAGAAATCAGTGACTGGCTATTCTCAATATTGAAAACATTTTTATGAAGCAAGTTCAATATAATAATGCTTGTTTATCTTTTGATTGTGTGGAGTTTTAAGAGTAATTCATTGTGATCCTGTTGTAAAGCGTTGTGACACAGCAGCATTTCCTTGATTAAGATATTGCTGAAATTTCATTTTTAGAAATACTATTGGCACGGCTTTAGAAACCTGGACTCTAGCCAGAAAATAAACAATCACTGAAGCCAACTATGCAAGGAGATTCTATACACACAAGTTGGAGACTGTTAATTATTACTATGAGTTGCAGACTTTGTCATCGTGTTTGGGCAAACCTGTGAATTCCTGCCTGAAGTAACTCGGTAGCTGTGTAACTGGCCACCGAGGGATTGCTCTAGTGCAGGGGCATTAGCCAGCACAATGGTTACTGAGCCCTATGCTGTCCCATAGCCCTTCAAGGACTGGTGGCAAATGGAAATGGTCCTGTAGTCTTGGCGCTCTTCTGCTTCTAATCTGTGATTTGTGACAGTCTTCAAGTTATTCTATTGCTAGAAGAGTAGCAGGGTATACAAATCACTGTGTGGTCAGCATCTTTGCTCAGTCACTCTTCTTCCCATTTCTGTTCCCTTTTCACTCAGGGTGAGCTTCGCTCTTCATCTCTTGACTCTAGTGTCAGTCAAAAGCAGCTCCCTTGAAATTCTAGAGGTGTATAATTTTACATAAGAAACCAGCCCACATTCTACATTGCTGATGATGATTACTTTTTAGGAGCCTCATGCGTAGAACTGGTTATATTAATTACAAGCCCATCTTGCAACAAAGAAACAATTCACCTTTATTTCAGGGTGGAAGAGCACAGGTGAAGAGTTACTGAACAGGGCTCAAATATTTCTTTAGTATGAAATAACTGGTTTTGAGACACATATCCCACTCTTATAAGTCCATGGGCAAATTCCTATTTATTTGCATGGAAGCAGGGTCAAGCCTCATGTGTCTGAGGGATGCTATTGTGAAAGCAAGCCCTTGCTGAGTCCCCTCTGCAGGACTTGGGACACGCTTCTCGCCAGTAATCTAAATATAACCATGTGAAATTTATGAGGAAAGAAATTGGCAATAGTAATACTACTTTTGCCTTTCTACTCTTTATCATTAGCTTCCCGCACTTTTGGGTCATTCTCAGCAGAGAGCTGTTCAGTCCATTAATTGTCTTTGTTAGACAGTCTCTGTCGTCTTTCTCAGGGGAAGTTCTATCCATCATTAGTCATTTAAGCCCTAAGGCCGTAGTCCAAAGCTTGCTTCCTTTTTTTTTTTCCCTAGAATCTATTATACATAAGAAAAATGAATATGTATCCACATGCACACATATAGGCATGCATGCATAGCTCTCATTAAAATTAATTTGCATTATGTGTGTTCATTTTATGCTTTTGTAATTGGTCTCATCTCTTGATAATAATATGAGGGGTACAACAAGGTTAATGCTTATGGCTATGGTCCAGTTTGTAACCCTTAACTATTTTCTAACTCCACCTCACTTTTCCCTAAATATTCTGAGTTTGGACTGCAGTGGAAGATTTGCAGTAGCATGAGTCCAAATGATTGAGACCTAGTAAGAACAAAATTTATTACTTTACCTATTGAACGTAAGTAACATTGTTCTAAACGTACTGCAGTGAGGGAAATGAAATATGAAATAAATATGTTCACAAGGCTTCACAGTTCTAAACATTTAAGAGATTATTTTTATCTTTTATGCTTCTCTGAAGTATGAAATTTAATCTAAGAGTCTTAAATCAATGGTAATTGTAGTCCAACTTGAAAACATCAAGCAAGAATTCCAACAACACAGGCATGCTTTTCAGAAGTGCACTGTACTGCATCTGTCTCACAGTAAGCCCTAATCAAGGCTCTTGGTGCTAGGTGCTTTTTAAGGAAAGATGAAAGAGGAACAATATTCTCAAGGAAGTTGGCACTTTTCTTAAGCAGGATGTGTTTATATTGTTGTCTGTTTTGATAATTAGGCTTTAAAAGCAAGTATTGTTTTTGCAGACTTCTGCATAATAGTTTTATTTATCTACAACAATTAGAATCATAGAATTGTT
>VYXH01002348.1:275837-442181 GCA_013397275.1 Burhinus bistriatus | reverse complement strand
CTGCTGCACAATGGCTTCCAACTTATCCTGTTCATTGCCCATGCTGCGTGCATTGGTGTACATACACTTCAGCTGGGCTATTGATCCTGCCACCTTTGTGAGGGGAGAAGCCGTGATTCCTACATGACCGTTCTCAGGCATTTCCGTGTTTTTTAACACATCAATAACTCCTGTGTCTTTGCTGCTGCATGGATCTCCATCCCTTACCTCCACTGAGACGGCAGACAGAAGGACCTTGCTAGCACACTGCCCCTCAAGCATGGGTGTGCTGCCCCCAGGCTTATCTCTAACGAGCCTGATTTTACACCTTTCCCCCTTCAAATCTAGTTTAAAGCTCTTTTGATAAGCCCTGCTAACTCCTGTGCAATGATCCTTTTCCCCATTTTAGACAGGTGTACCCTGTCTGTTGCCAGCAGGCCTGGTGTCATGTAGACTGACCTGTGATCAAAAAACCCAAAATTCTGCCGGTGACACCAGGCTCAGAGCCAGGTATTGGTCTGCTGGCTCTTCCTGTTTCTTCCTTCATCATTCCCTGGAAGTGGAAGGACAGAAGAGAACACTACTGTGCTCCTGCTCCCTTCACCAGTTGTCCCAAGGCCCTGAAGTCTCTCTTGATTGCTCTCAGACTTCTTGTTGAAACTTCATCGCTGCCTACCTGAAAAATCAATAATGGATAATAATCCAGGCACCGTACTAGGGTAGGAAGCTTTCTCTTCACATTTTTAACCCGGGCCCCAGGCAGGCAGCAGACTTCCCTAAGAAGTGGGTCTGGTCTGCATATGAGGCCTTCTGTTCCCCTCAGAAGGGAGTCTCCTATGACAATGACCTATCTTTTTTACTTTATGGAGGCGGGTTTGATGCAAGGTGTAGGCTGACTTAGCCTCGGCCACACCTCCAAGCGAGATGAACCATCATCCTCGTTATTGTTCGGTTCCACTTGCAGAGCCTTGTACCTATTATGCGAGGGCACCTGGGAGGGTGGGGTAGTCACAGAGGAGACGTGCCTGCTGCACCAGGCAGGAACTTGGTGCCATTCCCTCCTATCCCTTAAGTCACCGTGTTCAGCCAGGTGGAGAGAGGATAGGGACTCCTCCGTATCATGCGTCCTGTCTGCCTGTTGGGCCTGTCCCAGGGATGGCAGAGAAGACTGTCTAATATTCATGATTAATATAGCTAGTAAAGAAAGGCACAGCTGATTCTTCCTTTAGGCATAAGCAGAAACTTGATCCATGCCAGTTGAAGAGATGTATTCTAAGGAACAAACCTGTGCCACAGCCATGGTGCATTCTGCCATCTGAGGACATCGGACAGATTTTGAACTACATGCGCTCCATTATTTTTGTTTGAAGAAATCGGTTCCAGATGATTGTGAGTGAATTCAGATCCAGGCCCAAATCTGAATCCAGGCATTACCAGAAGGCATGTTTGATAGGAATTTTTTAACTCCAAACAGGGGCACCCCAGCCCCAAATGCTGGAAATCTAAGAAATTCTGCAACCCATGCAACACTTAACAGAAGTTCTAATGTAGTCAGCTAATAGTCACAGGCGACACAGTCAACCTGCAGCAAAATGGTAGTGGCTTATAATGTTGCTACTGCTAACAAGAGCATTGAGAGGATTAACCCTGGCACTGCCTGTGTACAGGTATGTGCAATGCACGGGTATGAGAAGGGGGCAACTAGTGACTTGAAAACCAGTAGGACGTGATCTGAGCTACCACTGAACTTACTACATTTTGAAAGAATCAGTCTGGAATCACCTCTTTGATTTAGTTTTCACTGAGAGCTGAGAAGAGAGAAGAGAATGTGGGTTTTGTGAACAAATGCACATCTAGCTGTCAGAAGTGCCAATGAGAAAAAAACCCCAAACCCAGGAAACTGCTTCTTTTACACAATACTGAACTGTATGCTCAAAATCAATACTAACAGGAATAAAGCAGGTGAGCCTGATTTCCAGATGTTCCCTAAGCCAGGGTAGGTCTGCTCAGATGAGTGGATGATATTCAACGTTGTGTGCAGTGCAAACAAGGAAGGGAGCGAATAGGAACTTGGCCTGCTGTAAAGACCAGGACAAATGCTACCACAACATTTGAGTTGCATATCAAAGAGAAGAGGCAGGGGGATGGGTAAGCAGGGAATCCAGCCAGGTTGAATTTGGTGAAGGTAGGATAGGAAGGAAGAGACAGTGTGAGGAATAACTGACCGCAAATATGAGTGGAGAGAGGTGAGGATTAGCTGAGAGCAGAAGTTTTCCTTTGAAAAGGCTTGAAATCATGCAACTTATTCCACAGTTTTTTATAAAGGCAAACACAGAAAGCCTTCACTGTAACTGCCCTAACTGAAAAGTTTGATTCTTGTTTGCAAGACAGAAAGTTTCAAAAGCATAGAAATGCAAGCCTGTGCAAAACTCAACATGTAAAACGCTTAAAAACATTATGTTTAATCTTCCTTTGTGACTTCAGTTTCCTTTGTTAAAACGGGCACTGCTCTGTCAACACATACACAACTGGTAGGAAATGTGTAATGATCCGTATGAGTCTTTTAAGATACTAAGTCCGGAAATTCACACAGGGCCAAATGTAGCAGTCCTTCTTAGGCATAGTTCTCATAGAGGACAGTGACAGAGCTGTATTTGAATAAACTTAGACTGAGCAAAATGATCTTCTTTTTTTTTTCTCCAAACAATTCTTGTGCTTAGGGGCACTTGTCAGGGACCATTCTTCTGGACACTGTACAAACGCTAAACAAAATGGCAAACTCTACACTAAAGAGCTTACAATCTAAGCACAATAAAGAAAATATTAAATGGCTACAAGCAGATAGGAGAGTAGAAGCAAATGTTTTTCTACACTGTCTTTAGTGAAGCTGTTAGTACGTTGAATCTAGAATATCTAACACAAGCAGATATTTTTCTTTTTAAATTACTGGTTTTTTTATAGAACAAAATCCGTCCTTAATACACAGGTGAAACTGTGTTTACAGAGGTTACATTCCTTCCAGTAATGCAACATTTTAGCAATTTACTGACTGATTTTCATAGTTTAATTCAAACCGCATTTTTTATGAGCATTTCTAATGAAAATGGAACATAAGCCTTATCCTTTGTTGGAACTTGCTGATGGGTTTGCTAAATAGCAAAAGGCAACTGCAGTGCAACATATACTTAAATGCACAATAAAACATTTCACAAGGAAAAGGGATTAGTCTTACATATAAGAAAAGGCATTGCATAAGGCATTAGTCAAGTGAGTTTGCATCTGATTGTTATTTGAGATGAACATGTACTGAGTAAACAATATGATCATAATATGCTCTCAGTTTTTCTGACTAAAGATAACATTCAAGCCAGGAGTAATTTATCTTTAGTAAATAGTAGATGGTATATTTGGAAAATTCTAGAAATTCTTAGAAATTGTACACCTCTAATTTGCTATTGCATTTTCTTGAATGACCCACTGTGCCTAGAGAAATAAAGTGTTGAAGACAAAACTATGTATTCTTAAGTCAAATAATTCAACAGCAAGATTTTAGATTACCTTTGATTTGGCATTATTTCTACAAGCCTTGGAATACTACGCTGTGATTATATCAGAGTTCCTCTTCAGTTGTTCCACTTGAAATTATATCTCCCATTTTCTCCAAATAACTACTATAAATTAAAACCAGCTCCTCAGAGATGATATTTACTGAAGCTCCAAATCATGGTAATTAAACTTTTACACCACAACATACTACCATGTGTTTCCAGAGATTATTTTATAGAAACCAAAGGCAGGCTTTGTCGTGTTATTTTTCCAATATTTTTAAAGGAAGATGCATATGAAAAGAAGTATAGTTGGGTGGGAAAGGCTTTCCACTCCACAAAAATTCTGGGATCTAAAAAATTTTCCTATTCCACATAAGGAAGAAATTGAACTCTTTCGAAATTTTCCATGAAGAAAGCCACAGAGAGACCACCCCAGGATAGCTAATAAAGTCGTTCTTAGGACATTTACTTGGGAAATGGGAGACTTAGGGTCAAACTCTTGCCTGACAGATGAGGGACATTGACCTGAATATTCCTCTTCCTAATGCAACACCCTAATTACAAGACTTTGGAGTATAATGATATGAGGTTTGCTGTCTGTTTCTTTTTCATTTGGACCAGAAGTTTGAGTTTGGACCAGAAACTTCATGTTAACTAAAATTTTGTCAAAACTGATAATGTTTCTGAAAAAGCTTTGCTTTTTAAGAAATTGGCATTTGCCAATGAAACACAGCTGTCCCTGATCAGCTCTTATTGTACGTTGTAAGCCAGAGGTTTTATGGCCAAGATCTATGGATTACTGCATTATTCACAAGTGGTAAAGCCATGCATAAATTAGGCCTCTAATTCCAATTAAGTGCTAATTCTGTATATCCTATGAGTTATGTCCTGGACCATAGTACATCCTAACACAATGCAAACAGGAATGAAGGTAACTTAAGACATAGTATCTTAACATCTGTTTTAGTAAAACAGTACATGTATAACTAGCCAAATTTTATCTTCTTAGATTTAATGCTAATGATTAAAAACTTGATAGTAATGGCTAGAAATAAGTTTGTGGACAGAAATAGATGTTTTTCCTGTCACTAAACGTAGTGTAATATCAGTAGTGACAGGGTTTTTCCTCAGAGGCTCTCATGTTACCAACTTCTTGTTCTCTGGGTCTTCAAACTCCTTCCCGTTTTAACCTAAAACCTAAAGACCACCTTTCATCCAAGCCAGCTTAAAGCCAGCTGCTGTGCAGCATGAGACATATCCCCCCTTTCAGGGGATGGGGGCTGAGGGAGTAAACCTCACGATGGGACACGGTGTTCACCCACTCTAATGCTGGGAGTCAACCAGAGGCCAACTGCATGTCAACACGGTGCAGTTTTCAGCACGACTCCTTGCTTTCTGGGACAACTAATTATTTACCTCTCTGACTGATGTCCTTTGCTCCCAGCATTCCACAAAGTCTTTACTGCATGTCTTTTACTGAAGTCTTTACTGAAATCTTTACTAGAACAAGCCACTTTAAAAAAAGAAAAAGTTAAATGAAAGCTGCTCCAGCTATTTTACAGCAAATACTACACTTGATTAATAAGGTTAAAATCAGGGAAAAGTGTATCACAGCCTCAACTCTGAACTTTGCCTCTTACTTTTTTAATGAGTAAACTGTAGTGTCATTTTGATTGGTATTTTTATTTAACCACACCGAAAATAAGGTTTAATACAAATACAGATGAATAAACTATAAAAGGTAATACTCAGTTTGTATTTATTTAGACCAGGCCTTTTTTGCAGATAGCACTTTGTTTAAAATGACTTCTTTTTCCACTCAATATATAATCTATTTAAAGATTAGTTTGATGGCACAAAACTGCAGACATAACAACACACTAAATATTTGTATGCTCTTTTGCATTTTTAAGGTTTTCTCCAAACTACAGCTGATGAGTTTTGCTTTTACTATGCAAGAAAAGATGGTGGTGTATGCTTTCCAGATTTTCCAAGAAAACAAGTGCGAGGGCCAGCTTCTAACTCCCTGGACCACATGGAAGAATATGACAAAGAGGAAGAGATCAGCAGGTTCATAAAGATAAATGCTGTTTAATCTGAAAAAAGACCCTAGCAAAGCCTGTGGTTTTCACAGTGAAACAGCTCAGTGTGTGCTTATGCTCAGCAGCTGTGTTTTCCAGATGTTACTTTCTTTTGCTGCTGCTAGTGTACGTCAAAAGAGAAAGTTACATTAGCTTCAATATTTCAGTGCCATTTGATATTTGTGTTGCTGAAAAGGTGTTAGAATCCTGCTTTGATCCACCCTGTGGATCTTGGTTACAGTCCACCCTGTGGATCGTACATAGTTCTAGGAAGTAATTTCTACCTGAATTTAATATTCCTGAACAACTGCTACAATAAGTTCATTAGTAAAGTATTTATTTCTTTATTTTCAATTTATTTCATTCATGTATTTTTCATTGTGAAACTAATTAAATTAGATTGTCCCATAATTTTTAAATGTGTTTTAGAAGCCAGATTATGTCAACTTGCTGGAATTTACTGTTTATTGTACGGTAGAATATTCATCTATAAAATTGTAGTTACAAATTGTTTTCTCTTCTTTTTACCAATTTTTTTCTCTCCTATTCCTCTCCATTTCAGATCTAAGATGAATTAATTTTCTCTTGTATACAAACCAAATTTTGCTCAAGTGACATTCAGATTGATTTTCAGTATTATCTGCTTGCATACATTCAGGGAAATAATTTATTCTGGATTGTATAACTGTGATTTTAATATCACTGCAGAACAATCATTTTATCTTTTAGGGACATTGTTGTGTCATGGTTATGAGAAAAAAGAAATTTCTCACTATTTTTTTTAATTTTTTTAGAAAACACAAGCACAACTGCTTCTGTATTCAGGAGGTTGTGAGTGGACTAAGGCAGCCTGTTGGAGCAGTACATTGTGGGGATGGATCCCATCGTCTCTTTATTCTTGAGAAAGAAGGATATGTGAAGATTTTCAGTCCTGAAGGAGACATACTCAAGGAACCTTTTTTGGATATACACAAGCTTGTTCAAAGTGGAATAAAGGTTGGATTTTTTACTTATCTCTATCTGTTTATATTTTAGCCTGTATATGGGGGAAAAGGGAAGAAACTTTTTTCAGAAATGATTTTAATTTAAATAATAAAAAATAAGAGCAATGACCACAGACACTACAGTTGAAAACTTCCTTGTTTGAGGAAGGGAAAACAGAGTGTCTTATAACTGTTGTCACATTTTTTCTCTTTCCCTTCATTTTTTCCTCACTTTAAATTCAGAAGAAACTATCCAACACCAGCATCCCACAGCATTATCTTTGTATTTTCATCCTTTGGGCTCATTTCCATCCCGCTGAATTCAGCCGAGTTTTGCTGTGATACCAGTGGGAGCAAGTTTGGCTCAGGACCTCCCCTGACCCGCGGGTACTCAGCGATGCCCCGGGAGCCGGGGACAGGAGTGTCCAGGAGACAGGAGTGCTCGGGGACCCCCGGGAGAGGGGCAGTGATGCTCAATCCCTCTTGGTTCAACCTCAAATGTGGCACAAGCTGGGAGGTTGCTTTAAAACGGCGTGTTTGAGGTGCACGTAAAACGTGACTGACCCTCTAAATTCAGACATGCAGGTGGGTGGGTGCAACAGCTTTCATCGTGTTTAATGGGAAAACTTTCATGGTTGGAGGAGGGAATGGTGAATGGGCAATAATGGGAAGCCATTGGAGGGTGGAGGTAAGAAATTACATGTAGGTATGGGGTAAGTACTACCGGGAAACTCATGAGTCTATTGGGGGATATTTTACTTTGGAAATGTCATAAGTGTTGTTCTGTGTTGATTTCTTGTCGCATTTTAGAGTGGTAATGCAATTAAAATCCAGACATATAAAGCAAATTTAAATTGTAATCAGGTTTTTCCTAGAACAGCCAGGACTGTATATCATAAAGCCTTCATGGATATAAGATACATTGACATACTCTCGACAGAGTAATCTTAAATAATAATTGTGACAAACTTTATTGATTTAAAATGCATAGCACATGCTAACTAATCATTCTGTGTTTCAGCTATAAGGGCAATAAGCCAATTTAAGATAGTCTTTTCCGAGAGGATATCTCAGAGATTTTTGGTTTGTGTTGAAAGAGAGAGAGAAATAAAATCTATGACACCTTTTTCAGGAAAAGAACCAATTTGTATGATCCTGTGATTTCCTGAACACTTCCCTTTCTGCCTCCATAGGTAACCATTATGTTCAAGATAACCAAAACATAAGAGACTTATCAGGGGTATTTTTGAACATCACTATAAGGCTGTTTCGTGTTTCTTAACTGAAGATTCTGATAGTTTGTACTTGTGAAAAACTGACACTGAAACTTTCCACAGAACTGCTATCAGTCTCAAACAAACTTTTACAGCTGGAACTTAGAGGCAAGGCTAAATGGGAAACTGATTTTCCATGCTTCTGAATAGGCAATAGCCTGGTTGATAAGGCTCTCAACAGCTGCCCTCGGGTTCGGATTCACCTTTTAGTTCTGTTTTGAATCAGTGACCTGATCTTTTTAGTCTTTATTACCCTAACCATCATATAATACTGTAAACTCTGTTTCAGCTGTAACATTTTGTATAAATAATTTGAAGTTCTCTAAGCTAGAAACTCTAATTCAGTTCCCTGAGATAACAGTTCAGTGACTGAGGATAATTGTATTGCAGTGTTTAATACAGGCTGGCAAGAATGGAGGCTTTATTTACTTCACAGGTAAGGAGAAAGGGAATGTGCCCAGCAGCAATATTCCAGCTCTTAAACAGAAAGGGGAAAGTATAAGAATTTGAGGAATGAGTACATTATTTAAAATAATAAATAAATAGAATAAAACAAAACCCACGTAATCCAAATGGTTGTTTTAAAACAAGGGTTCTTAAACATTTTTATGTTTATCCCCTGCAGTCTGATTCTTATAATCATTGTCCATGGTCTTTTACCTACAAGGATGCAAGATCACTGTGACAATGGTAGCGGTTATTCCATCAAAATAGTGCTTGAAGGGTATTTGATTTTACTTACCTGTTATACACTTCAAAACTAGAAATCAGTAATGGAGAATACTATGTGGACAGACAATTTTCCAGCAGGCAGTGCAGATAGTGTACAGCCAGCAATTAAAAAAACCCAGCTATCTAAAACACTGCATCCACGTGCAAAGTGTGAGAATTGTTGAATGTGTCCTCTGAACCTACTCAAGAAATGCCTGTAGTATAAGGTAGATGAATTTGTACGTATACATTTTGCTTGACATGCCTGATTCTTCTCATATAGTGGTGTAAGTGAAAAAATAAAATGAAATCAATGAATTTTCAGTTGTCCCTGGTCAAACTTAGGCCCGTATGTTCCAGTGAAGTGTTTTGCCTCGGTAACGTGTTGCCTTTTTTGAGTTCTCTGTTCATTTACGCCGATTCATAGATATTAACCCAAATATCTAGTCAATTCCTGTATAACATCATCCGTATAATGTTATTCTTGAATTAACATAGAGACTCTTCATTGAAGTAGGCAAAAACTGTTCAACTCTTTTCCAACCTTGAAGCAATGGTAGCAAGAAAAGGCAAACGATTCTTTTCCCCTATAAATAAGTGTGAAAATATTCTGTCTTATACCGAAGTGTATGAGAATAGTTTCTGTTAATTTTTTGTCTGTATCTGAAATATGAACAAATACTTAACTCTAGTGACAATAGTAAAAATATTTGTTTTGAACTTCTATAGATATATGTTGTATCCAGTAAATAATAATAATGATGATCATGCAGCTGTGGTTGAATGAAAGGTAATTTAAATTCATGCCTCTGAAAAGCATTTTGGACAGCTATCCCAATAAGATATTTTTAATGTTCATAGATACAGTAAAATAGTGGTGGTTGATTTTCTCTTCTTTTTCTAATGTAAAGAGGAAATTTAGGAGTGATAATATCATTATATTGTCACAAAGCAGCAAATCTGTTGCATGATGATTTTTCAAAGAATATACTTATAACTATCTTGAGGCTGATATAACCAAGAAACAGGAATGACACATTTCCTTCATAAAAATAATCCTGGACTTTAGTTCTGATCTCACTAACATCATTTCACTCATCACAACACTGGCAGTCAGATAAAGAAGAAAACAATATACAAAAACAGAGGAAGAGCGGTGACTGCATTGTACAGCAGTCAGCTGTGATACCCTCCTGAAAGGATGCTGTTTTGTTCCTCTAATGGAACTAATGGTCCCTATGCTGATGAAATTCAGCCCCTAACATTGCTGTGAGCAAGCTTGCAGGGCTTCTTCACTGGTCCCGCTAACCTGAGCACATAAACAGGATTATCTTGAGTTGCTTCTTGTCAGTCACCCCTGTGAAGGTCTGTGGATATAAATGAAAATTAAGTAAGAAGAGTGGTACAATCTGGTGCATATGTTTTATTGGTCCATTGGCTTTTAATGTTCATTGACGTCACTAAGGTCTCTGCTTGAAAATTGTTCCTGCAGTAAGATCAACTGACAGTTATGTGATTTAATCTTAAGGAGTTCCAATGAAAGAGAAGAAGTGATAATTTTATATGCAGCTGGTATCTCAGAAGGAATTCGCACAAGCATGTAGAAGTATTTCATAACAAAGAGAGATGCCATGAGTGGATGATGGTAGCTTGTGCTTCCTGGAGGCTCTACTCAAGAGAAAATTAGATACAGGATTCCTGAAGATTAAAAAAAAAAAAAAAAGCTCTGAAGAGTTTAATAAAAAATTTTTCTCTGCACATCTCCCAATTTCTAATCCTCTTGACTGCACAGTTAGCAGGAATGCTTTTTTGATCTATTTTTCAACTTGCCATGAATGCATCTTAATGAAGAAGCTGCAAATTCAACATTTGTGGCCCTCTCCAATGTATTTTATGTCACGCTGGCCACATACGTATCATAGTGTGGATGGATGGATTGGGTGCTTGGCCAAGTCCCTCCTGTCACCCTTAGCCTTTTCTTCCCTATCTCAAGAATGTGGTGAAAAGAAGGAACCTGTGCACCTCAGTCTTGCCCCAAAGTTGAGTAAGGACATGAGTGCGACATGCACCTGTAACTCGAATCTAGGACATGCACCTGGGCTCAACTATTTAGGAATATATAGCCCAGTGTAGTGGAGAAAATACTGATTCCATCACCTGTGCCTATTAATATTACAAAGTACCCTGAGTATGTGGCATGTATGTAGAAGAAAAGAATAAGCATTTACCAGAAAAATACCCTGAAAGTCTGCTTCCCTGTACTGGTGATTTACTGCTCCATTATGTTGTGGTGAAGAGAGTCGTTAGTTATATCTTACAGTTGTTCCTTCAAAGTTACATAGCAAAGACAATTTTTTAATGAAAATATTAGTACCCGTTTTTTCGTTCAGACTGATTTTCACTACCATTACTTTCTTTTTGTTTTAAACTGTTGCCAAGTAGAAGAGAGGCAGAAAATTTGAATGAGAAGCTATTGAACTAACAATGGTAATACTTTGATTTCAGTGGCATTTAAGGAGACCTTAATCAATTATCAAGAAAAAATAGTCCTGATGTATCTGAATCTATTGTCAAAAAGTTAGGCAAAATAATTAAATGCTTAAAAGTATTGGGCAAATACGATTTTATCCCATGGTGCACTCAGCAGAAAAAAAAAGAATCAAAACATTCTAATCAGCTGAAGCCAACTGCATGAGGTTTAACAAGGCCAAGTGCCAGGTCCTGCACTTCGGTCACAACAACCCCAGGCAACGCTACAGGCTTGGGGAGGAGTGGCTGGAAAGCTGCCTGGCAGAAAAGGATCTGGGGGTCCTGGTGGACAGCCGGCTGAACGTGAGCCAGCAGTGTGCCCAGGTAGCCAAGAAGGCCAACGGCATCTTGGCCTGTATCAAGAATAGTGTGGCCAGCAGGAGTAGGGAAGTGATTGTGCCCCTGTACTCAGCGCTGGTGAGGCCGCAGCTTGAGTACTGTGTTCAGTTTTGGGCGCCACAGTCTAGGAGGGACACTGAGTTGCTGGAGCATGTCCAGAGAAGGGCAACAAAGCTGGTGAGGGGTCTGGAGAACATGGCTTATGAGGAGCGGCTGGGGGAACTGGGCTTGTTTAGTCTGGAGAAGAGAAGGTTGAGGGGAGACCTTATTGCTCTCTACAATTACCTGAAAGGAGGTTGTAGTGAGATGGGAGCTGGTCTCTCCTCCCAAGTAACTAGTGATAGGGCAAGAGGAAACGGGTTCAAGTTGCGCCGGGGGAGCTTTAGGCTGGACATAAGGAAAAAATTTTTCACTGAAAGAGTTATCAAGCATTGGAACAGGCTGCCCAGGGAGGTGGTTGAGTCACCATCCTTAGATGTGTTTAAAAGTCATGTAGATGTGGTGCTTAGAGACACGGTTTAGTGGCAGACCTGGTAGAGTAGGGTCAATGGTTGGACTGGATGATCTTAAAGGTCTTTTCCAACCTAAACGGTTCTATGATTCTATAAGATTGTGTCTAACTTACAGAAAAATGCTGAATGCTCTAGCAGTTCTCCAAGTTCCTTACTCCTGTGGCTGTATTTTATCTTATTAACTGCATTATTTCCTAAGATTTGGAAACCTTTACATTAGTAGCAGCCACCATAAAATGTAGCAAAACCTATTACATCAATTTTCACTCACTCTGTTGTCTCCTGAGTCCAATAACATGTATTAGTCTAAAATATATTGGTCTACAAAGTATTGTTCGGAAGGGAAGGCATCGAGGTATGATTTGGCAACAACAAAAAAGGAAGAGCCTACTACTTATCTTGGGAGTTAAATGCTATAACCACCTTTCAAAATACTTTCTGAAAAGCTAAATAGGGCTGCAACTGTTAGTTCTTAAATAATTTTTGCGGTCCTTCCCTACAATGATTCAACTTTCCCAACATCCTTTTAAAATGAAGGATCTCAGAACTGTACAAAGTAGCCAAGTTTACATCTTACTACTGCCAATGGTAAAATCAAGTCCCTGTAGTTATATGGTAGTTTTCTACTTATAAATTCACCAACTGAATTAGTTCTTTAAGTATGGAATTGCAGCTGGGCTTCATGTTCAGTTGCTTGTCATCTCTGATCCTTAAGTTATTTTCAGTTTATTGCTACTTTTTTTGATTTTGACCAAGCTCTGGTGTAGCTCTGCTCTATCTACTGACTACAGGGTCATAAAATGGGCAGCCAGGAAGAACGACTGCATTTTGTTGCACTTTGCCTCACACAGTGCCTAGAGTAGAAACCCCTTCAAAATTCATATCCTTAAAACGGCCATTATGGAATTACCACTTGTACTTGTGTAGAGATCTTTTTTTTTTGAGTTAGTAATAAAATATTCGTAGTACATCTCATGAGAATACTGTGATAGAGGGCAAAGCCTCTGAGGAAGGAAAGGGCAGGGCAAGGGAGGGAAGGGAAAAGGGATAGAAAATCTCCATGAAATGGTATTGGAGATCACTGTTCAAGATTGTATGAGTTAGACCCCTTGACCTCCTTCACCTTCTTCTGTACACTAAGACTATGGTCTTCCTTGTCAGAAACAAATTTTAACAGAAACTTCCCCTAAATCCTAAGCCATAATCACCTTTTTATTTCATCTTACTTTCAAATTCATCGGTAAGACTAGTTTTGTATGTTTTTTTTGTAATTCCCAATGTTTTTTAAATGCTATATTCCTATGTAATTCTTTGTAAATATTTTAACAGCCAATTTTCTTTGCAGTAAAAAAAATAGAGAAATATCTGACAACAATTATTATAAGTGTATGATCAACAAATTTCCAAGTACTAGTCTTAAGAAGGGTTAAAAGTTAGATATATTCCTTACTATTTTTTGGTTAGTTTTTATATCAGAGCACAAGTACTTTCAGTCCTGCGAAGTCTTATTCATGAGTGATCCAGTGATTCAGGTAGGAATCTTCTGTGATGCCATGAAGAGTGCTGTGGAACATATGCAGTAGACCCATTTTCTACCCATAACAATTTGTATATTCAGTATAAGACTATGAAAGTAGACCATCAGGTATCAAATATGCTAATGATGCTGCTATGTGCTAATTATTTCAGAGCTTCTTAAGTCAAACGAGCATGTTGTCACCATAGGCATGTTTTTGCAGAAATGCAGGATTAGTAGTGAAACTTCTACTATGCCTTCATGGTAACTTGGCAGTGGTAGGTTAACAGTTGGACTTGATGATCTTAAAGGTCGCTTCCAACCAAAACGATTCTATGATTCTATGTTTGTACCACAACATAACATTTAATCACATGAATACATATTACTCACATCATTCAATATAAAATACAAATAAAAAAAATTGAAAAAATACCACTTCCTCCAGCACTGGCACAGCATGTTTCAAAGAGCTTATAACAGGTTGTGCAGCCTTTGCAGTGAGGAGTGCCGCTACAGAAAATGACAATAAACCAGTGATAACACCTATTTAAAACTTAGTGTGTGAATAGAATCAGATTCTTTGTGTTATTTGCTGAATTGTATGCTCAGTTCTATCATGGATAAAACTTCTCACATATTCCTCTGGACAGTGGATAATATGTACATCTGGTTTTGCATCATGTTGATGTACAGACCTAAGTTAACATATACACTGTCCATTGATACCCACAGGAATTATGTTACTGACAAAAGACCCACAATTCACGCAGTTCATGCTAATCCTTTCATCCAAGTCCAGTAATTACAATCAATTTATTTTCCTCTGAATTCTTATGTGGATGAGGGTGAAATCAATGAACCTTTCTTGAACTTCTTCTTTGCCTTGACATCACAGAGCAAGCTGGGCTCTCCTCCACTAAGCACTAGTTTATACGCTTGGCAAAGGCTATCTTCTGCTCTCTGCTCTGTAGAAAGGCAAACTTACAGTGGCTACTCAGTTTGTGACCAGTTACTCCCAAACAGGGGATTATTTTGATGCATGGAGAGAAAGGGGAGCAGTGGAATGATGTACTTCTCTCCAGGCTTTAGGACTGGAAGAAGAATTGAGAGATCCTAAATTTCTTCCTTCTTCAAACTAGTGGGCCTGTGACTCTTCAGAGTTACTCAGAAACATTGTCTATGAAAACTCTGGGAAGTAAAACCTCTTTGTTCTACCAGTCCAAGCTCCCATCTGTTTACGAAGAATAGGGATAGCCCTCTAAAATAGCAATGTTGGAGTATAGAATATAAATATTACATATATCCTATTATGAACAGTGTAAGATAGAATTTTCATTTAATTCGACAATTAATTCCACCATTGATGAGTGCAAATTCTATTTGCTGTCTTGCTCCTTTACTTCTAACTAAGACTAATTAAATGGTAAGTCCATTTAAGATACGTGCATAGGCCCAGATAGAGTGGCACAGGAAATAAAATTATTGGCATATAACGGTGATACATTTTGGGGTATTCTTTGGTGTCCTGGAACTCCTCTTTCAGAGTATGAAAGGGAAGGTTCTAGGATGTCTTTGGTGAGAAGCTGAAATGCTGTGTTGTTTATGTTGTTGCAAAAATTACAAGGCAACCAATATACAGCTGAACTTTCCACTGGAGACTGCAGAGAGGAAAGCAATGAAGACTATTCTTCAGCAGAGGACTTGCATGTGAAGTCACGTGGGGTCAGAGGACATGGGGGTTTCTCACTCATTCAAGAGATCAGAAGAGCTGCAGCCAGGCTTGTAGCACAACAGATGTCATTTCTGAGGCCACACCTCATCTGTGAGGTGCCCACTAGGAATCACAATTAATTGGTTTTAAATGTCTTGACATAACTGGGGCAGAAGACTAGGAATGAAATAATGGTTAAGGTGTGCAAATGGCCAAATGTGAAAGTACAGGACATCTTAAAGATAAACCAAGTAGAATGTCCTTGTCTATAATGACCTTAAACATTAATGAAATAGACACAAGGCACACAGCACAACAACCTGCATGAGAATTCAGCCTTCTTCATGAAAAGGAAGACTTTTTTTTTTCTTTATTAGTGATAAGTTCTTTATGATTTTTGAAAGGGTGCTAATACTTTTGTGAGGACTTGATATACTTCAACTGCATTCAGGAACTGTAAAATACAACCAGTGTTGTAACCGAGGACTATATAATATCAGTGAAATGTGCCTGGATTTCCCATTAAGCATTTGCAGATTTTGGTTCTAATCCTAAAAGGGGCACAACAGTCCTTTGAAAGAGGCTATATCTGACCACCATATAGCTCTGTTGCTTGCACAGAAAATAAAGATTCTTAAAATTCTGAAAAGCATGTGCCAAAAGCTCCAGAGACCTCTATTTTTGTGTGAGAGACTGCACTAGATCACCGTACCCAAGCTAGCAATTGTGGAACAGTGCAGTGACTTTCAGGTTGTAAGCTGACCAGATGAAGAATTGCCAGTTTATTCTAAGGAAATTTGAATCAACAAAACATAATCGTTTCTGTTGATTTTGGGTAGCGTGCCTTAGATTTGAGGAGCTGAGAGGGGAAAGAAGATAATACTTTATCATTTTACATGCACATGTGTAGATTTTTATGTTCTGTGTTTCCTTGAGAGGAATCCCATGGTGCCAATTAACCTCACTTATTCCAAAACAATTCTCTGTTTGGAAAGAATAATTTTCATTGTGGGTGTTCCATGAAATTGTATGCCTCATACCCTGTTATTACTGAGATGTGTGTAGTGCAATTGAGAATGCCAGTTTCTTTTCCATGCACTGTATAGATTATAGCTGTATCCCACACACAGTGCTAGATAATCCCTACTTTAATTTTGTTATGTGTACAAATCCTTTTTGAACATTTAGCTATTTTAAAAATGTAAAAATCCACCATCTTCTGAAACTGCATTTGTTAAAACCAAAAGCTGAATTTAGAAGTGATCAAGACCAATGAATAACATGGTAATTATCTAATTAAAAGGAAATTATTGCGTTTGCTGAAATATAACAGGCAGATCATGATATCCAACAGAAAATGGGAAAGAAGGAATAAAGTTACGCAGAAAATTCCATGGTTTTTAGCCAACACAGTTTCCACCACATGTTTTTCTTTAATGGGAGGAGGTTTAACAGTCCACTAAGGCTCCAAGATTCATCATCCTTTCAAGCTCTTGGACACCCCAAAATTTGTAATGAGATCCTAGAATACTTCAGGGAACCCATGAAGTACGGGACCTCTCAAAAACAGTACCGTGTCCTTGAGACTTCTTCTGGGTATTTTCCTGTCCATCAGAGCTATCCGATTTCCTCTGGTGTTATATCCCTTGTACTATGCCTTACAGAAAATTGGTCATGTCTTTGTCTTGAAAGAGATTAAAAATTGAATAATATATATACTTTCATAGTTAATACAGCCCAACTGCTATTCCTATATATACTTTACCCAGATGCCACAGAACAATTTCCCTCTATATCCTCTTACACACATTTTCTCACAAGCTCTTAAGTCCTATTCCTTAGACAGGATCAACAAGTTGGGTTGTGGGAGGAACACTTCCTCCAACGGAGCACTGGTATATTATCATGTTTTCCACCCATTTTATCCCCTTTGCAGTTAAAATTGGACAAATGATCTGTCCCTAATTTAATGGTTTATATATAATTTTAGTTTTAAAAACCAGTCAGAATTAATTTTCCCCATTACTGAAAAAAAAAAAACGTCCAAAAGATGAAACCACTTAGTAGCTGACACTTATTTTTGTTCACTGTCGGTGTCTGCCTGCATTCTCATATTGCTGGAATTTTTAGAGAAATTATTCCATAAATCTCAATAAAGTAATATTCTCTCTTAGATTTAATTTGGAAAATGGAATATACAATCTGTGGGAGAGAGGTCTGCAAAATACTTTCAACCATTTGTTCTTAATTTACAGCAGATACTTTTTAAAACCTTGATCTATCTTCACTGGCATTGAATCGCAATCCCTACAGCTGAATTGCAACAACTTTAATTTATGTAATAATCATTATTTTTATGCTAACTGAATGCCTTGAAAAGAAAGAAAAGAGGGAGTAAATCACCAAAAACTTTTATATCTTTGACATTCCTAAAAGTTCTGTGAATCTCTATTAGATTCTCAATCACTGTAACAGCCCAGAGACAACATACCAGAAGTGCTAGATGAATGGATCCGAATCACACTGTAGTGTGAAGGAGAAGAGTTTTGGGGTTTTTTTATATCAAACTACAGAAGAAAAGTACTTACTTAAACTTGAAGTATCCGTATCATTTTTTGGAAGTGTGATCAGTTTTCATGAAGAACCACATTAGAAGGAAGTTAGGGCTCCTCAGGACATCACTTCAGGCTTTTCCTTAAAGAAAACACATACCTTTCCATTACAATTTGAATGCTTAATTGTGACTAATGAATGTAAAATAATCTTGTACATCTCATAGGAGCCTAGTTGAAGATGTGACTAAGCACTATTGACTCTCCTTATCAAGTATCAGACAATGCTTAGGTATGTTAATGCATGCACTAAGTCTTGAACACTTTAAAGATCTAGTCACTTTAAAGATCAGCTTAGAAGAAAGGCAAAGCAAAATGTCGGCAGCTTCCATTACTGCTATTTTTCTCCTCTGTAATTGCCCTACAGGATATGACAGGACAATATTATCAGGACACTATAGTTACAGTGACTTTTTGAGGGAAAGAGCAAGAAGTCAGTGGTCTCATCTAACAGGCATGTGTGTACGTGTGTAAATAAGTCAGCAAGATCAAATAAAACTTAACAAGCCACCTATGAGATTACTCAAACTTGCCCCTACGGTTACTTACAGATCACAGCCCTGCCCAATACAGTGAAATTCCAAATGTCATGTCAAATGTTTGAAGCAACAGACAAATCCAAAAGTAGAGAATATTAGGGAACTGCCTAATAGAAACTAGCCTCTCTCAGGTTTTACCTGCTCCGCTCGTTTGCCCCTCACTGGGACAAATCAAAACTATTTCACAGCCAGTATCCACGTTTCTCCAAAGGTCTGTGGGGCTGGGAAGGCCACAGATAAAATTGGATCAAAATTTACAAATGCTTGTTAAAAAAATGTGTAATCAATTACTTAATTTAAAAGTAATTTCAGTTTTTGAAGCAGAAGCCTTCAAAACTGTGGTTTTGCTGTAGTTTAATGAGTATTTTGCAACTTGCAACATTTTGCCCTTCTTGTAGAGGTACATTCTCCTTACAAAGTATATTGACGTTTTAATAATTTTGCTTTTGAAATAGTATGTTAAATATGTATATGGCACAAATAAAAGAACAAAAGGAACATAGTTCAATTCAATTCATATAATCCTCTATTTTTTTATAAAATTTATATACATTTTATCCATGTGTACAAATTTTATTGTATTTGACTATCTGCATAAATATTTCAACTTCCAGGAGTAAGTATCCTAAGGGAAAAACATGGCAATGACTAAGGCAAATGAACTTAATTAGCTACTTAGTAACTAGTAACTTCTGAAATCACTTTGTATGAATGGTCAAAAAAAGCCCCAAACAAAATACATGAAAGAAACTGGTACTCTACTCTAAATCTGAGCACTGCTAAAATTATCTTTTAATAAGGTCTGAGAATTCCTGCCTTTGTTCAATGACATAAAAATGTACCTTCAACAACCAGTGAACAATTTAGAGGGTGAAATGAAACATAATGAACTAGAATCCTTAGTGCTGAATTAAATTGCTTTGATTTTCTTAAGCGCTGTAATTCATCAAATTACCAATAACAGATGTTTTCACAGAAAATGAAGAGAATATCTTATTCATGTGTTCGATGTACTAGATATGTAGTGAAGGAGGGGTTTTTGGAAAAAACAGCTTCAAACATGAAACACTGGATTTCAAAACAGACTCTGCAATGTGCCAATTTGGTTAGCAAATGTGTATCATCACTTATCAGTAACCAGTGATAAAATAGAAAGTGTAAAGGGTATTGCTTGTATTATAGTATCACTCTGTCTGGAATATTTAGAGAAGCTCCTGAAGCTGGACTGCATAAAACTTACCCGTCTTCCATTATGTTTCCTTGTTTTCTGTGTTAATTGTTCTGCCCATTTGCAAAAAGGTAGAATAGTATTTTCTTAATGCTGTCCTCAATGACACAATTCTTCATTTGATCAAAAACTAGTGGAATTAGGATTTGTGTTTAACTGATTAAAGGTCTGAGTCCATGATACTCTGTGTTTCAGTTCTAGCTGTTTGAAACTTTATCATCTTAATTTTGAGACTGAACATACACTGTGTTGTTCTAATTGCACTGGCTTTTTGAAAAGAACTTTATACTGGATTCAGCCAAGTTAAAGGGTTTCCAAGATCATGGTCTTGGCTCAGGATAAATGGAGCCAATGAGCTAAACAAATTCCTGCTTTCTTAGTTCTTACAGTACGAGAAAAATGG
Organism: Burhinus bistriatus; assembly: GCA_013397275.1. Lineage (NCBI taxonomy): Eukaryota > Metazoa > Chordata > Aves > Charadriiformes > Burhinidae > Burhinus > Burhinus bistriatus. The sequence goes on along the minus strand of VYXH01002348.1, from coordinate 422,213 downwards.
AAAGAGTAGAATACTTTTACTGCATTATACAAGTGAAACAATCCTGGAAGCTGCAAAAATATGTTCACTCTGTTTATGTCAGCAAGACACACTATTTCAGAAATTATTTTTAGCTTTCTTTTGAAATGTGAATCACAAATTATAACATTAATGAAGCAAACATTTCTCACTTGGCAAATTTAAGAAAAAGTTAGATTTAAGAGTAATCACTTTGGGATTTAAAATAATAAAGAAATTTAGTCTAGTACAGACAAATATTACTGTTCTTAAAACATGTAATAGTAATGGCTGTCTTGCCCTGTGCTGAACGAGGATACACATGTCTATATCTGTTTCAACTTTTGTTACTGAGAATGCTTTTCTCATGAGCTACATTTTAAAATTGGGATTGAAATAAATGAGTAATGGAAAAAAAAAAGAAAAGGGACTTCTAATCAGGAAAACAGTGTACATTCTTTCAAAGTCATGTTTATAAGTTCAGAGAAGCAGTGGATCTAGTTCAAAGACAAAGCATATTTCAATCTGCTTTTCAGAACTACCATATAGTTCATTACTGAAGTTTGTTTTCAGCTGAATCTTAGCCTAATGACAGATGATTACTTGAGATACATTACTGTACATCATAATGTACTTTCACTTGTAAGGTGTCACAATTTCTATTTACTACAGGTCACAAAATCATTAATGTACAGTTTGGGTTTCAGTTGTGGGGTTTTTTGGAATAACGTAAGGAACCAACTGCTGTTTCAATGAGCTTAGGCTCTTAAGCCGTGGGAGAACGAGTAATTTGCATTTGCTGATTTTAAATGACCATAGGATATTTGACCTGCAAGAATTCATGCTGCACAACGCACGCAGAGTTAGATGGGTAACTGACCTCCCGAACATACAGTTTGATTCATGCACAGAGAAGGAATATTTGAATTTAGAAAACTCCATGTGGTTTCACTGACAATTAAGCCCTTTAGACTTTAGGCACTCTGAAAAGTACATTGAATAAACACGTATTTCCTGGTGACTTTTTCATGTATTTCACAGGCACCTATTTTTAAGCCCTCTCAGTATGATACTGAAATAGTGTGTAGACACCAAAGACAATCATTTGTTACAAGAATTCTGGAATACTGAAAGGGTGAATCTAGTCTTGATGCAGGTATTGGGTGAAATACATGAGTTGATTCAGGAAGTTAACGTGGTTGAGCCACTAAATAAAAGTGACCATAATATAATTAAGTTCAACATCCTCCCATGGGATCCTACCATGAGGTAATAATATTACAGTACTTTTCAAAAAAGGAAGATTTTTATATTGAGGAAGTTAGAAATAGCCTGAAGGGGAAAGTTAGGAAATTAAAATCCGTAGAAGCAGCATGGAGGTTCTTTAAAAGTACCTTATTAGACTCAGAGAAGGTATGTATATACTGAAACAATTAGGAATCAAGAAGGTGAGAAATATAGCAAGGTACAAGAGAATGTTCAGGCCCCCAAAAAATAATAATCCTATACTAAAATGGAAATCCAACTCAAGTGACACTAATAGAGCAGAATATAAATTCGGAACACCAGAGTAAGGGTTATATCCTGCCATTGTTTCACTGGCAAAGTAAGTAGGAGTTTCCCATAAACATTTATGGTAGAACAACATTCTGAGGTTTGGGAGGAAATTTAAAGAACAAATAGGGAAAAATACAGAGACATTTTTAATAGATTGTGATAAAAGAACTTCCGCAAGCTAGGTGATGGTCTTTGGCAGAGGCCGGTTAGCTAGGCCAATAAAGTAGAAAAGCAAAAGACATAGCTTGATTTCTTTGCATAAGAGGGACTGGGAAAGACAGACCCTATAGCTGGTGTTTAACATTTTCCATTTCTCCACCTTTAGGCCAAGAAAAAAAAAGAGAGGGAGAAGAGAAATGATGGAAAGCACCGGGATAAATTGCCCTAAAAATAAGTGCTCTAAAGGAACTGAAAATTAGAGTTGTTGAGATAATGAAATTGTACTATTTATTTTTACAAAATTTAATTATTATCTGTGAGGCTGGCTATAAAAGGGCTCTGAAGGTCATCTTGCAAATTACAGAGAGGTGAGAACCTAGAAAAATCGTAGGCGAGAACAATTAAGAGAACTGTGAAATTAGGTCAAAAGAGGCTCCTGTGTAAGTGTTAATTTGCTGCCACAAACAGAATTCTGTCAAAGAATTAGTAAGATAATGAAGAAAAGATAGTTTACATTTCTAGAAGTTTTTATACAGTGTCTCTGAAGAAAATGGTATGAGAGATTGCTAATCAAAAAAACCCGTTGTGGTTCAGACTGCACTCAGGGAAGAATTGTGCTATATCTGTGCCTCTGGACATATTTCCAGTACAGTGCTAAATTAGGAGGTGTAAAAACAAAGAGAAGAAATAAGTAACCAATATCTTAAAAAGTAATTTTAAAATGTGTAATGTAGTATTGCTTCTCGAAAATCATCTGTTACTTTGAAGAGTTCGTGATAACTAAGTGGCAGAATTTGCTGGTGATACACGATTAGAGTACATTGGTAGAAGTCTAGAGAAATGGAATGGCACACTAAATTCAATATAACATACCACAGGAAGTATCTTTAAACACACAAAGAGCTCTCACCTTATTCTATTCTGTCCCAAAAAATATTTAAGAAGCATCAGTGACAACTTCAAGTGGCTATCCAACTATAAAAAGGCAGGTATTAAGCAGTATCTAAGCGAGAGCTTGAATTACTTTGGTGAACGAATACTGTCACCCAGCAGCATCCTCAGGAGTTCAGCAAGACACAATTGGGGTAAATAGTGTTGAAAAGGGTTTTTCTTTGGTGGCATCTAAAAATATATTTAATTTGGAAAAAATAAGATCTAGCAGAAGTAGGTGAAGTAAGAAGTTTCAGAGAAGGCAATATTGCCTTTTCATCCTCTTTTTTCCTTCAATGAAAAGTTTAACGAATTATTACACATAAAAGGAATGACATTTGAGCAACATAATCACTTGTCTGTTACAGGCTGCTGCTTTGATAGTTCTGATTCAACACCAATTAATGAAGGACTCACCTGTAGCTTTCCTACTACTATTATCCAATTGTTTATAAAAATTACAGCAGCCATGTAGCTTTCCTGATAGGGAATCATGTCATATGTCAATAAAACTGGGGGCAGGTAGGTCCTAGCTCTGCTAGTGTTATCGTCTATACAACTATCACCTTTAATCTTTGCTTCAGATTCCTTGTCCAGAAATATCCCAGTGTTAATTTTGTTTCTTTCTTTTCTGTGTGGAGTAGAACCAAGACGTCTCAAAATTATCTTTTACGTGAAACTCTGAATATGCTGCAAAGCTAGGTGACTTGGGAACTCATTTAGGCTGTCAGACTCACATGTAAAGTCTGCTGTATGTCAGGGCTGGATGTAATAATAAGCATTTCCAAGGCTATCAACAGTGACAGTTATAAAATTGTAAAATATTGGACACAATATACAGTAAGACAGCCGAAATGCAGAGAAGCAGCTCCAAAGGCACATATAAAGTACTTGCTCGTAAAGAGACCGGCGGTGCCCCTGCGTGCAATTAAATATTGGTTGGTAAAAGAGACTCATTGCTCTATACAGGTGATCAAGGAAGTTATTCAGGATAGGCAAGTTACAGATTGTAGTCCCTGCCATGAATCAAGTGCAGAATTCCTCTTCTGATTTTAAGGAAACTGTTGTTTGGAAACCTTCTCAGGTCAAGACTAGAAATTCTAACAAAAACAGTAAAAGAAAATGGGAGAAAATCCATAACAATATAACCAATAGCTTGATGGGATGTGTGAACTGATTTTTTTTACTGATTAGGATTTTCCAACGGTAACTGCCACAGAAATGTTTGGCAAAAATCCTTGACTAGCATTAGTGATGTAATTCTCTGTATTTGTTGCCACACTTGACTGCCCCTCTTGCTGAACAAGCTCCCGAAGCCTTCTCTTCCCCAGGCTGAACAAGCCCCACTCTCTTGGCCTCTCCACACAGGGCAAGTGCTCCAGTCCCCACCCACCCTTCGCTGAATTCACACTGGTATATCAATGCCATTCTGGTACTGAGGGGCCGATAAAACCAGCTGCAGTATTCTGGGTGCAGCCTCGTGAGTGCAGAGTAGAGGGAGGATGTTCTCCTGCTCTGCTGCCTCTGCTTTTGTTACCACAGCCCAGGATGCTGTTGGTCTTTGCTGCTGGGGCACGCTGCTGGCTCACGTGCAGTTTGCTGTCCGCTGAGGCCCCAAAGCCCCATTCAGCAGAGCTGTCCCCAGCCAGTCGGTCCCCTGCCCATATTGTTGCAAACGCAATAGGATTTGAAAAAGACAAAGTCTGCAATAACCTGTATCTGCAGTTCTAATCCATTCCTTCTGACTGTGGCTGTCCAGCTAGAGGTAGTTTTTCCCCAACTCAATGAAGATCAGGTTTTCTCATTAAAACCTTAATCTGGAGATAGTCTCCCCTGAGATATCTTTCTTAGCCTTCTGTCTCTCCTCCCACCATAAAACCCATCCAGTTGCTTTAACCACTGTAAGGTATAGAGCTTCATATCATTCTGGCTCCTCTCTTTCAAGAATTATTTTAATTTCTCAAAAAACAATATTTAAATGAGATTTGCAAGCGTATAGACGTGCACAACACTTCAGAAGTAACAGATGCTGTCACACTGTTCACTTAATGGCTGTGAACTGTACATGTGCATAGAAGGGTATGAAAGAAGCCTCACCAATAACAGCATTTCCACCGAAGAGCGTCTTTTAAGGGGTTGATTTTCAGAACTCTTAATCACTGCTGTAACCAGATACTTAGACTTGAATATTTATTATATACATAAGGCATTAAATACTTATCATGATTTATAGCTTGGGTTAGGATGTTATTTTTAAATAAGCCATATAAAGTACCTTCAATCCTGTCCATTCAGACACTCATGAGGCAGACTCTAAAATCATGAAATTGGCTTAAAAGCCATGTGCTTAAAAAATCCATTTGGAAACAGGGGGAGTGGAAATTCACTGCCTCCTTACTTTTCAGCTTGATTTGTGTTCTCAAACTTCTTCCTGCAATCGTGAAGTCTAAAGGTTTCAAATTAAAAAGCTGAAAACCCACTGCAATGTTTTATTCTACTAATTTCAGCTTTCAGTACGCCTCTTATACTTTGCAAGGCTGGTAACGTAATTGCAAGCATTGGCTACACTACATACTAAGATGTATACACACATCTATGTAGTTGAAAATTCCACAACATAATGAAATATCAGTTGTAATTAACAAGAGACTGGATTGCTGAGGTTCTGTGGCATGCCTTCAAATGTTTGAGTCCACATTCCTTCCATACAGTCAGCTCTGACGAAGTTCGTAAGTCCTTCATGCAGTGAGAGTGTGGGAGGAGCCTATATGAGCAGAGACTAGGGGAACCTGCTGGTTTTCTGGAGAATATCTGTTTTGTTTTAATCTTCACATGAGAAAAGGCAATTTTCATATTACACTTACTACATTTCATGTGTCCCTGGGAGATTTTCCTCTATCAGTTCCAGGAACAATTACAAGGAAACATTTGTGAGTTTATGAATTTGTAGAGGAAGTGAATTTACCACTTTTTAAATATCTTTAAGCAGTTATATTTGTGTTCTTCAGATATAACAAATTGTGTATAGCCTGTCACTTTTTTCGGTAGTTATTGTTCTTTTTCTCCTAAGGGAATATGGGTTTCATAGCTCAGTGAGGCTCTGCTAATTATTACATACCTTGTATTTCTAAAGAAGAAATTATGTTTATGTTAGCTGTTTTTCTTTCAGGAAATGTTCCATTCAGTACTTCTTAAGTATAGATTGTAAATGGCTGAATTCCTTATTCCTTGTTTTTTGGGAGGGTAAGAGAAAATTTTGGCGTTTATCAAGGAATGGATCAGTGTATCACAGCATTCTGACAACTCTAGTCATTTTTTCTACTTTGAATTTGAGTAACTGTCACATTTAGCTAATGACCATTCAAATGCAGAAGTCACCACGTGTAAATAATGACACCATTTAAAACAGATGCTGAAATCTTCCAACAACAACTAAAAAAATCAGGACTAATAAATAATATTTACTTAAATTTCAAGTTTATATTAAGTAATGCAACGTTACCTGAAAAAGTTATCAGGGGTCTTAGGATTAAATTGGTCCAAATCATTTGTGTGCTGCATATCTTTGAAAGATGACTAGAAATGAAAGATACAATTCCAGGTGATAATTTCATTAAAAATGAACTCACATGGTATATATTTGTCTAGATCAAAAGTATGTTAAGGACAAAGGTGCTGATGAGCCAGTCATGCTGTGAAGCAAAACAGCACGGATGTTTGGGGAAGGCAATGGGGATCATGCCTCACCACCATCTCTCCTGCTCCTTTGCTCCTTTCTGGGAGTGGAGAGCTGGCTCAGACATCATTGGCCTACATCTGGGTACAGACACAGTGGGCAAGAGACAGAAAAAGCAAGACTGTGTGTTCCACAAATGGAACAAGACTTGTTTCATGTGAAATACAACTTTCTCATCTTCGACATGTTATTAGCATATACTATTGAATAGTATTGTGATAATATTGTGGTACTGACATATCTCCTGTCACTAATAGAGAGCAATAATGAAATGAAATTACCTTTTAAAAAATTGTAGAAAACTTTAGAATGAAAAGAAAAAAGAAGATGAAAGGCAGTGGCTGGCCATTCTATATCCATAAATTATCACCTAATAGACAGTATTGTAATTAATGTAAATATAAGACTAAGATTTTCAAATGTGAGTTAGTGCTTGTGGTCAGCCTGAAACTAGTTTTGAGGAAATATTGAACGCTCTTTCTGTGATTCCTGTACACTTTTTAGCTGTTTTAAGTTAAACCTTAAAAACAAGGAATGACTTTTAGAAATGTCCTTTAATGCTTAACATCGCAAAGCAAAAGCAACAAATAATGAATCCATGGCTATTCTGAAACTTTTTTTAAAGTTTGAGTGATTCTAAGAAGCCTTTGCAGGTCAAACTATGATAAATGGGCATATATCACATGGAAGGGAATAGTGTTTCCCGAGTAAAACATTTATGATGATGCTTACTTCTTTTTAAAGAGAACATCACTGAAAAGCATGGTTCCTTTCTTCACGTGAGCACTCGGACTCAGGACTGAAACTTTGGTTCTTACAGATGATGACATTTTTTACAAATTGCTACTGCTGTACTCCTATCATTCCTGGCCTGTTTGGTTTTTTGTTTTGTTTTGTTTTGCTTTAAACAAATTACAAAGATGGCTTAACTTCAGAGAGATTTTCTTAATGGAATCCATTCCACCCAGAAGGTGTTCTCTCTAACAAATGGGAAACATCACTAAATTTAACCCAAAGTCTGAGCAATGGAAAGCTACATAGATGATGTCAGACATTACAAATATTATTTGTACTCGCTAGTTTACTTCAAGGGAAATTATGAGAATGACATCATAATGATCACTGACTAATTTTTATTAGTGTTTTCTCTCTGAAACTCTAGACTTACAGTTATAAAGAAAAACAGCTTTTAAAATGCCATACCTGTTATTCTTTTCTAACACTTCGGGATTTTCTTATTCGTAAAAGATATGAATATTTAAAAATACCATAGATGCTATCAGCTCTTATTCTAGTCATTTGACATGTCAAATATTTTCTGTCCAAAAGAAAAAAGAATGTATTATTTAATGCTCATAAAAGATAGGAAATGATCACATCTTCTTTTAAATTAATTGCTGCTTGGGTTGGCCTATGAACCTATAAACTCTGCTGGAACAGTTGTAGCCAAATTTCTTTACAACAGTTTCTTACTATGGAAATGAATTATACTGATGAAGGGGTGATGACCAGCTTAGCGATAGCGATATGTTTCTTCAGTCAGCAAAGGCAAATCACAGGGTGTCACAACTTTAGAAACATCCAAAGTCCGCAGAACTAGTAGAACTCTATTTTACAGCAAAACCTGCAGTAATCCAGGGTTGCACAAGTACCTTTTGCAAAGGTCTGTTGGGTAATTTTGCTGAGGACCACTTACCAAGAAGTACTGTATCAGCTCCAGCTCTGAAGGGACGCTCGGGCATTGTATGTTATCTTCAGAGCTGAGGACAGCAGTAGCCAAGGAGACCAATAGAACAGTATCTCCCACAACATTTTTCAAGCCCAGACAAAGGGCGTACCTACAGGAAGAGGGCGAGAGTCATCAAGGGACTAGATATGATGACTCAAGTCAGCAGAGACTCCATAGGTAAAACCTGATGGGTGGCACAGCAACCCAAAGGCTGCCTCTTGTGGAGAATTCCCCTCCCTAGTTTTAGGAAATTACCACCACCAGACTGCCTTCTTAGGTTCTTTACTGAGGACAAGATTAGGCCACAATACCACATAGAGACAAATCTCTGTGACCATATTAGTATCTTTCTCCAAATGCTACTGTCCCATTCAGCACTGTGTTTATATTTGACCTCAAAGGCAATGGAATCATCAAAGTGTCTATGGTTGAGCATGTTCATAGGTGTTTCATGTACTAGGACTTCTGTTTATCTGCGAAGACTTGTTTTCATGAGAAATGAGTATTTATGGTGCTTACACACATTAGAGTACTTAAATACTGTGCTCTAATGGAGCCTTAGTATTCACGCATTATTTTAATATGCAAAATTCGGGGATGCATTTAGCATCGATAATCACTGCCAGACCTGTGTATATGGCTCCGACTCCTGGTGTAAAATGATGTATTTGCGGTCTCAGCTCCCATGTAAATACACATAAGTATATTGGTTAAGTGTGCAACGGGAAGGTTGAAATTGTGAGTCCTATGGCTGAGTTCAAACCCACTGGTAAAGTTCAGCAAATAACTAAGGGGTGGTACCTTCATATAGTGCTACAAATTTCTACTTCCAGAGAATCCAACAACATCTTGGGTAAATGATATGTATTTGAATTCAAAGATATTCCAAAACAAGAGGTCTAGGTAGTATCACTGTAGAATCATAGAATCATAGAATGGTTTAGGTTGGAAGGGACCTTAAAGATCATCTAGTTCCAACCCCCCTGCCATGGGCAAGGACAATGGCATCATTCATCTCAACACTGAAAGAATGTTAGTTCTGAGACTGATTTGCAGAGCTCTTCTGAAGAGAGTGATACCACCATGTAATGGGCCTATGCGACAAAGAATGCTCCCCTAATCAACCCCATTTGCAAATGGTCTTCAGGATAAAAATGAACAAATAATCTGTAAAAGATAATAAATAGCTAATCATTACATCACACATACCACATCAATTAATGCAGATACATTTATTAAACTTCTTTTATATATGACATATTAGAGCATTCTATTTTATCAAGGATTCAAAGGGATTATAGTTTAATTTGTTATTTTAGTATACTATACCTTTAAATTGTTGACATATAAGTTGTATAAATAGAAACACTATAAATCTCTTTAAAAATGTACCATAAATTTTTTATGTATGACCTTTAAGTAACAGCAGTCTGTTGCATAACTCTGCAGGGGAAGTCACATGGTGGAAACCTCATATTTCCTTAAATTTATGGTTGTTTCTTGGTGGTCTAAAAGAATTTTTTTTTTTTAAGTTCCCTTTCAAAGTCGTAATCTTAGTAAATTGTTTAATGTTTGGTCTAATGCAGGTCAATGTAAGTTCTTATTTAGATTTATAATAGGAAATATATAATGTCAGATACCAATGAAGCCTGGCTAATAAAGTCAAGGATACCAGTGTTATGTTTCATTATAATGATGTGAAGATAATGCCTTTAGCTGCATAACCATCACATTAGCTACAGACCATAAAAAAATCTTTATGAAATCTCAGGGTCAGATTCATTAAGAGAAAAATTTCCATTTTTTCCAGTAAGTTTTTTCCGTCTCAATCAAAAGCATTTTTGATTGATAAATTCTCTCACCACCTTTGTATCGGATCTCATTTACTGACACCAAAAGTCATGTAAACTCTGAAGTGGAGAGAATCAGCAGCCTCGTGGTATCCTCTTTTGCACTAGAAAAAAAATCAGTGGAATTTGGGCATGTGCCTAAATGCTTGCTGAATTAGGGCCTTATGAAACAAAATTTTATATTAAGGTAATTATCATTGCCATTACTTTGAGGACATTTTACTCTTCCCTGCTCCACAGGAGTTTGGTTAATACTCAGAACAGCGTTATCAGCATCATGCAAGTTAAATCATGCAAGTGAATACAAGTTGCATGAACAAGAAGAAATTATTAGTGGTTTTCCACCTCCACCAAAATCCTCAGGATCCAAAACAGGAATTTACAACGCTTGGCAGAATAAAAATTAAACCCCACTCAGAAATGTCAATATTTAAAATACGTAGTACAACCATAATTTAATGAGTTCTTTAAAAAACACAGGCACATACATGAAACGCACATTTTTCAAAACCCTTTTTCCCCAACATTGGAACTGAACGTTGTAGGTATAACAATATTAACTTATTCTATACTACAAAATAAATTCTTTTAGGTAGTTCAAACACCATTTATTTAAGCCTTAAGATATGCAAATCAAGCACGTGTGCACTGTTTATATCCACGCAGGTTCTGCTTTTGGGACTACAAGAAGGAATTAAATTTGATGAGAATTTAAACTACAGGGACAAGGAAATCTGTGTTCACCTAAATGCTGGATGCATGCGTGTGTTTATATGTGTATGTAGCGAGTATATGCATAACACATAAGCATAAACAGCTTGGAAAATTCAAGCCTTGCACAGTCATAAATTCTCACCTGAAAGGCAGATGTGCACGTTCCACAGTAGATGCAAATGAAAGCAATGCTTTGTGTACAGCCTAGCAAGGACAAACTAATATAACACAACTCTATAATGAAGCTGAAAGAGGTACTAATAATTCATTTTCAAAGAACAAGGAATGGATTTACCAGCAAGTCACATATTCATAGTCTGTTAGCTAGCAAGCACAGAACTCAGCCCTGATGATCTGCTCAAACCTGCAGTTGCAAATGGACTCTGTAATGGGCTGCTGTTCATACCTCTAGCCTGCCTGCTTCTTCAGATAGCCTGTGACAACCTGAACGTAATCCATCGATCAAAGGTATGCGATGGTGTGCCATCAGTGTATTAATAACATTTGATTCAATAGACTCTGATCACCCTGTCCAAAGATCTCAGGTGCTATGCGTGTTCAATGCATACTAACAAAGAAGGGAAAATAAAAGAATCAAAATGGCCATTTTAATTTTCCATCTTTTTTTGCATTGTGCCTTCTGGGTAAGCACTAAAACAATTAATTCGTGTTAAATAAATGTCTCCAGCAGTGTTTAGCGGTGATAAGAATAATCCTGTTCAGGTATGTCAAAAATCTGCTGAAAACAAATGAAGACCAAGATACAGTTAACAGACAGTTTACTGTCATCGTATGAGCATTGCTCAGTAAAGGAACAGGTAATTTGTATAATGAGTGTCTTTGAACCTGGAACAGGGTTGATCCAGGATCTTGACAGACATGAAAGACTAGCAAACCTTTTATCTTCTCAATAATTTTCTTTAAAAAGAGCATTTAGAGCCTGAACTTAGAGAAGGGACAATAGTACTAAAGGCTAGGCTGGAGAAGAAGTCAAATGTGCACCAAAAAGAGAGCCTGGAACTTTTTTCTGCCCATGCAAGGCATTCATCAGCCTCACAAATAACAGAAAAATCAGCACTGCTGGGGCTTTCACAAGTAGATGAGGGTGTCAAGGGAGAGGCAAAAATCCATCCCACAGGCAGCGAGTCTCCGGAACCTCAGAATGCTGGCAATGGCTTCGTTAGAAACCAGAGAGCCTTCCTATGCCAAGAACAGACACTAAAATCTCAGACAGTTAATGCAAGAACAGGATAGAGAGGAGTGAGAATATTCTGAGATTTTGAAAACATACTCTTACCAAGTGTGGACTGAAAGGTTCTCAGGAAAGGCCAAATGAAATATTCCATTTCAGTGTTGACATTCTTTTAACTAAAACTAATTTCTAAACTGAAAACAACTCACTGAAATAATCCAAATTCCCAATTTTACAAATATTAGAACTGGATGTTTCAACAATTTCAAAACTATTTTACTTTTTTCCCCAAAATACAACATGGGCCACAAGCAAACCTCCCTTTCTATCAGGGAACACAGTGGCTTAGACAAATCAGCATTTTCAAATACTGTCTTTATTCAGAAAGCTCCTGGCCATTTATACTGAAGACATTTTTCATAATAATTTACCGGTTGTCTTAGGACAAATGAATTCTGAAGTTCTAAGTCTGCATCAGCTATTGACGCACACAAACATATTCCTCTAATTATTCCATATGCATGCAATGCCTCACCCTATTTCATTTTTATAACTGTGCATGCTTAACGCATTCCTTCTTTGCAATGTCCAAAACTATCTTTGCATTCTCAACAAGAAACATATTTCTCATTCACACATCTTGGGCCAAACCCAGAGGGTATTAGTTTCCTACAAGGGTATTTCCTGTATGTCTGAATTGTCAACACGGCTGTGGATTGCCATCATTCTCCTCTTATATACAGATTCTAGTCATGAAGAGCAAACCGTATATCCTCCGCCACCCTGGTTTTTCCACTTGGCACATTTCATAAAAATATTCACGTCTCTCTTCAAATTATTAATATTTTTTCACTATTTTAGTTGAGAGGTAAAGACGAGATCAAGCACAAAAATGCTCGATTATTTTAGCTACCTCTGGTGTTCGCAAAACGTTTGTGGAAAAATCTGGATTTCTCTGGATTTATTTACTCCGTGTTTTCAGGTAGCTGGCAAATGACATATATTTTTTAAGACTTACTGAAAGAACTCAAATGGTTTGATCACTCGAGTCAGTATTTGAAATCCAAGCTGTTGCTTAACTGCAGCAGTGCAGACAAGTTGCCCGCTAGCCTTTCTGCCCTCGGGCCGCACAGCTCCTGAGGCTGAAGGGATTGGCAAAGCACCAGTGAGAAAAACGCTTGGGCAGTATCAGAGAATTCAAAAGCACGTTTCTTCCCAGCTCCCATTCAGTGTTTTTTCAGAAACGTGAGGGTGCTGGTGCTTAAATATATTTCTGACCCAGGCACAAAACGTGATGCACATGCACAGTTTTTGTTGAAAGAAGTGCAAGAGTAGCATTTTCTGTTTTTTCTAGCTGCCTGTGTATCAGGACTCCAACAAGTGCAGGCCTTACATTTCAAACAGTTTTATTTTCGATAACAAACACACTTCCATTGCTCATGCTCACATGCGGAAGCATAAAACACAGTAGCAGATGCTGGACCTCTAAATTGATTTTCTGTTTGCATTTGTGCCAATAAGACAAGACTGTTTACTTTTTGGAACGATTGAATGGACAAAGAACATAGGTAGAAACAAATTTAATATTGGAGTAAATAGACGTAACATAGTTGTCTAGCCTTCATCCAGTAGATCTGTTGTATGTCTGGTGGTAGAATGTTGAAGAATACTTACAGAGCTTCTAAGAATACAAATTCTGGTTTTGCCTATTACGTTTAGCATAATCATCTACTGAGAAAACCAGCAACGTATGCAACCAGCATTTGCTTTGAAGATATGACACGTCGTTATCAAAATTATGCTGAATGCTGATGCTAAATATAGGCTGAAATACGCCTCTCCATGCATCCAGATTTCAGAGTCCCAAAATTCTTTGGATATTAGGGAACAGAATAGCATTTGCTTTATCTCTAGAATTTGCACACACATTCTTTGGCAATCAAAAAATGGGGACGTGTTCCCATCTTTCTGTGCCTGCAGGCAAGCCTCATGCTCTACATGGTGGCTCTGCCTTCAGGAGAGAATCCCAGACAAGATGATAGGTGGAATATAAGCATCGGTTACAGTTAACCTTTCATATACTTCCAGTCTCTGTCCTGTGGTTTTATGCCACCTGAACTTCTGTCCTTCAAATTGTCTCCTACTCCCCTACCAAAACCCATTAATACGATGTTCCAGTTTCTTGAAATAAGAAGAAAAGGCAATTTGAAATATCTTGCAGAAAACTCTTTACAACCTTTGCTAAGTACCTTAATGACTAAAGCTAGAAATCTGCTACAGAAATATCCTTCAGTGAAGAAGGGTACCTTTATATTTTACAGTGACGATTAGTATCATTTTGATAAGCTGCTGAACTGACTCTTGTCTTAAAACAGTGACAGAGCCAGGCTCAAAAGGTCCACAGTTTAATCTAGTTTCTGTTGCAAACAGGAATGGTTACCATAGTAATGCCTGGGAAAAAAACACAACCAGTGGACCGAATGAAGTGCCTCTAGTCCTTTATTACCCTCTGGCAAAAGGTATCTTGTTTGAGGTGTGCCTTCCCCCCCCGCCCCAAGATGCAGACTGCTAGCAACTTACTTTCAGCACTTTTAGCTGAGCAAGTTTTAATAGCCATTAGCATAAAGACATAGGGACCAATCTAAGTGGAAATCTGTAGCCTTTTTCCTGCAAGCTGGGTGCGGTTTGCCGCTCTCTCTCCCTGCTCCACAATATTTAAATACGTAGCTCATGTGAATGTGACATTCCCCTTGCAACCAGAAAAAGCAAGTATCTACTTTAATAGACAACAGTTCACTACTGAGAGCCAAAGGAGAAAGGCAGAATTGTGGGTAAGACAAAGTAATGTCATCAGGGCATCTTTCCATTTGCATCTCTCTTTTTTTGAAACTAGTTATTTTTTAATGCCTACAATTAGACAGATCAACATTTCTGGTTTTAATTTAATGCAGAGAGTATGATAATTACTGTTATTCTGTTCTGAATTATATCCCTAAATTTCCATATAAAGTGGTCACGGTAAAACAGCATGAATTTGTTTTCAATTATCGGAGTATAGAATTTGTTGTAGGTTGGTTCATTTTACATAAGCACTGTCAAATTTGCTATGTGTCACCATACATCCTCTTTTTTTTCCCTCTCTCAGCACAAAAAAAAGTCTTACAGCTCATTTTAAAGTGCTGTAGACTTTTTTGTGGACATTTATGAAAAGTCTTAATTTAGCAGCCCTGGGAGATCTTTGCACCGTAGTGAAGTTTTTATTTTTCCATAGCATATTTTTATCTTTAGCAATGACAAAAGCAGCAGTGATTGGCTGAAATGTCATGCCATATAAAAGCAACTTATATATTGGATGATAATTCTTAAACTCTTTGACAACTCTCTGCTGCTAAATCTGTATTTTAACCAAAAAGAAACATTTTATGAAGCATGCTACTGAAAAATAAAGATAAATTTTATATACGTAGTCAGGGTATGAGAAAACCAGACTTGCCGTCTGAGAGGACCACGGTCAAATTAGAGCATTAGTAGAACAGTAAATCACTAATAAGTGATCATTATGTCATGTATTTGTGAATGTTACTGTAACGTAGTCTGTTCTCCTTGGGGTATCATCTGAGCCAGTGTTACTGGACTGCCCACTGAAAGAGAGCTGTAAAATTTGCCTTTATCACAGAAGTGGCATGGAAAGGTGGGTAAAGCTTAGAAGCAACAGAAAGAAGGAGAAACAATACAAAGGTCATCAAGTCTATTCGCCCTATTAATGAAAGATTTTCATGGTCAGTAAATTTCTTAGCACTTACTGCATTCTCATTCACTTGAAGGCAGCTTTCTTGCTTTCCTAGAAGGCTAATTCTACAACACAATAGACCTCAAACCAATGCAGCTGAAAAGCTGTCAGAAGACAGTCTATAATGGAAGAATGCTGAAGAGGAAAAGTACAGGAAAGCAGATATGCCAAATAAATAAATCGATAAATAAATACCAGAAAGCGGAGGCGTGCCAGGGAAATAAGAAGGAGCGCACTTATTTTTTACCTTCCCGTAGTGGCCTCCGCTGGTGAACCACTCACTGAATTGCTAGTGGAATGTAAAGCTTCCTTGAAAATAAATCCAGCTGGGGACAGAGGTGGAATCACCACCTGTGTTCCCAGAGGATGAATGCTGCTTACAGCTCAAGAGGCCTCTGTGGTGCAGGAAAGTGTGTAATTCACACCTTCCTGAGCCAGCTTTACTGAATGCAATAATCATCTGGTCTTTATTTGAATCTCCCTCTTCCGGGACTGATTTCCACTGTCTTCTGTTATTCCAATTCTCCTAAAGTAGTGCAGTACATAAAGTTTCTCAGTCCAGATGCAGACCTCACATGGGCTCATGGCCACCTCCTTGCAAGCACACTCACAGTCGTAGGTCACTCTGCCCAAAACCTCTCAATTATTGGCTGACTCTTGGCAGTCTCAAAGCTTTTAGCTGCTTCTAACCAATAATTGGGAGAGTTGTCAAAGCAGGATTCATGTCTTACTAGGAGAGTGTGAAGGAGGCAAGCTGTGGGTTTGTGTTGGGCTGGTATCTGCATTTATAAGTTTCGTATACTTTCTTTAGGAGGACGGGAAGAAAGAATTCTATTATCAGGGGACGAGGATTGTCATTTGGATTAAACTAAAGACTTGCCCAGCAGAACAGCAAAATCTGGAGTTGAGGAATTAAAAAAATAAGTACAGAGGACTAGGACTAGAAGTGAAAGGTCCTGCATTTAGTGACTGGTATCTTCAAAGGACTGTGAAGGTAAGGACAAGAAAAAATGATCGAGGCCATGTCAAAATTTTGTCTTTGCTGCAACAGAAGTAAGAAGAAAAAAAGAATTAGGTTTTAAGTTGCAGTGCTATCTTTAGGTCTCAAACGCTTTTTATTTATTTCTGTTCAAGTTATGGCCACTCCAGACTTCTTTTCCTGGAAAACTATGCCGCTTAATAAATATGTGCGTGTATTCCTGTGAATGGGTACTCTGACTTTTCCCCAAGTGCAGAGAAGCCTCATTCAAAATCCATGCAGGACTGGTCTCATGAATCACCTTCTTACTACCTTTTGATAGGTCTGACATTTGGACCCACTGGGCACTAAAGGAGTGAGACGTCATTACTTTATTGTGAGTTCAGTTGTCCTGTAAAAAAATGAGCATTTAAATATCACTGCAAACATCGGAGCAGACAACTTTGTGATGCGTGCACTTTGGCCATCAATGATATTCAGCCAAATCCTGCCCTGCACCTAACTGAACAAAAACCCCCTCTAACTTCAGTAGGATTTGTGCTTAAATCCCAAATAAAAGTATGGCCCTCTAAGTATTTTTCTTGTATAAATTTAACTGTAAAGCATTCCTGTATCTAAAGTTATTTTTAAGTGAAGTATTAAAATAGTGCATTTGTTAAAATCAATAAAAAATATTGAAAATGTTTTAAAAAAATCCTGAGATAACTGCAGAGCCCTTTATAAATGAAAAAAAAAAAAATAAAAATGAAGCTTTGCAGCACAACGGCAAAAAGGAAATGCTTTGGAGATAGGGTCTAGTATGCATACTATACTGAGCCATGACATCAGTGTAATTATTTTTCCCTAAGGTAAATGTCTTATGTTACAAATTCTTCCCTTGCCAGGGGCCTCAGGCCCCACAGATGTTCAGATAGCAAAGCACTTCAGTTCTCAACACCCAAGAAGTCTATAGGAGCTCTATTCCTGTACCATACCTAACAGCCCAGTCAAGTTCTGGTTTTCTCACTCAGTATTTGTTGTCCCCTTTCACCTGTCAGAGGCACTTCCCCCTTGTGTTTCTCAAAATCGTCGATGCAGCTTTGAAAGGCAAGGTGTGCCCTTGCAGCAGACCTTTTGCTGGTTTCTACTTCTGCTGTAGTCGAGTTTCTATCCTGTGCTGGGGCCAAATTTCCAAAACATGTCGATTAAGCAAACACTTCCCGCTGAGAAAAATACTTGACATTGATCTGCAGCCCTACAGTAAGATCCGGTAAAGGAAGGTTCAAATAAGCAGAGATTCTTTTGGGATCTCCTAATTAGAAATCCCTTTCTGAAGAGTTCATATGGTACTGCCTGATAAGAGATTTGAGATGTTTCATGACCCCTTCCCCCATGTTTTTTACAAATAAAGCTCCTTAAGATCAAACACATGGTAATGCATATTAGTTATGGTATTTATTACCTAGGAAATAAAACTAAATTAAGAGTGATCACACTACCTCAACAAGTTACCCAGCATTTGCTCTATAATAATAGATGAAAACAAATGATATAAAGACATTACATTAGAGTTAACATTTTAAGTCACAAATGACCGTTGAATATACATCTTTTAAGCACAGCCCCTTTTAAAAAAGGTTGCTACTCATTTCCAACGGAAGAGTGGGATTGTCCAGATGAAAACGCCGTTAAGTATAAATACCACTATTTTATATGAGTGAGTGAATTGTGAAATCAATTCTAAAGGAAAACTCAGAATCTGCTACCTATATTGTTTACGATTAAGCCACACAGAGTAATGGAAATAAATGGTCATGTCTGGTTTTGCTTACAAAAATTAATTACTCTTAAGGTTATGTAAGGGTCATGCTTACAGTATGATTTATTTTAAATTAAATAGTTAACAATACCAGTTAAGGCATTCCCATGTATTTCTCTATATTTACTATAGGAAATAATACATATATATGTAGACGTAATGAAAAGACAGCATGTCTTAAAAATAACTGCAGCATATATTTCTGTATTATAGAAAAAGTATAATACCTTAATAATATAATAATAATTCTGTATATAATATCAGAGGTATACCAGAGTACATTTGGAAACACATAGATTGAAAGTAGACCCCACTTCTAAGGAGCGCTTATGTATCCAGTATTCACCTGCAACAATTACTCCTCTTAGCGTTAGTCAAACTACAAAGTGCATCATGTTGTGCAGTTATTTCAGATTTTTACAAGTGTAAATATATTACAATAGAAAGTACAATGCAAGAAGAAATATAAAAAATACACTTCAGCTGAGAACACTTACTGGTGTAATATACTTGTAGAACTGACATAATGTATCTAAACAACCATTTAAAAATCAAAAGTAAAGAAACACTTTGTTTAATGCATACCATTAACCTTTACTTGGCTTTGTACTGACTTAAGATAATATAATTCCGACTAAATTATTTTCATGCTTGTGGTCCTAAACTAGACCAAACCATTTTTTAAAGGAATCTTTTTCCTTTCACAGAACTCTGTAGCTGAAGCTTATAATCTGGCCCAAGGAAAATCAGTTTTGAAACAAGTGTAGTATTGGTGCAAAACTTGCAATTACTGCGAGTAGAAGATGGGAGCGTTCAAGCTAAAGAGCTGCACAGGCAGACATCGGAAGTGTGAGGTTCTAGGTTTAGTTACGATAGACATTTCGCATTGCCCCCTGTCACAGTATGTTTAGGTAATTAACACTCATTTCAGCCAACCATCATTCTTTGTCTTCAACAGACATCCCAATGGAATACAAAGATTTGTCTCATTCTTCTTGCCCTTCCTTACACCACTGACAAATGTTAATGGTTATTCCGTCAAATTGTGTAGTGCAGAATCTCATACAAGCTACTATGTCATCTACAGTTTGTTGGTGCTGGTTTCATCTAAGGGGAAAACTTAAAAAGAAAAGAATGCCAGGAAGGTATTAAGCTGCCAATAGAAAGATACAGATATTTGACACATGGTATCTACAAGACAAGACTATAAAGCCTGGGATGCTGGTTTCACAGTAGACATCAAATGTCCATTGATAAAAAATAAAAGTGAGGATTATTCCATAGGGAAAATCTGAAATTTTGAAATTTGGTACATAATTATTCAGTTTGACAGAACCAAAATTACTGCTCGTAAGGGATTTTGCTGGATATCTCTCAATTTATCCCACAACGTAAGAGACATAACACTACAGAAGACTATATACTTTTTGGCACCATAGAGATCATTTCAAAAGGAATGGAAGTTGTGGCCGTGATTTAATAGGAAACAACAGGTTTGCCAGTTAGTGATAAAGCTGAAAGTACACATGAATTGTTTTCCAAAACCAGAAAAAATAAGTATCGCAAAAGTCAGCTGGATTTCTAGTTGACCATAAGCCAACTAATGGCTTGATGTGCACCGATTTCAGTATTTTAGAGGGATATTTCCAAAGTTTTTATTACATGCAAGAGTAAATAGACTTTTTAGAACATAGAGTGTCTGGCTCACTTTGAAAAACAGAAAGCAGCGTGACTTTTCAGGAAGCATAGATACATTCTACAAACAAAGTAAATAATACGTTGCAGCCTAATAGAATCATGCAAGACAGCAACTAGTAGAAATACTGGCCTGATCCTATGAATACAGCTTGCCATGCTTACTACCTTGCAGGTCCCGTGTTTCATTCATTTGTCAAATTCTTGTGTCATGTGTACTTCTTTAAAAGCTCTTCATTTAATTTTCACCTGTTTATGCTTTCAACAACTTCATTTTCACACTGCGACTGCTCCCATGACATCAAGTGCTAAATAAAATCTTCAGCTTAGTAACAGAAAGATCTTTTCGTACTAATATTTCCAATAACTCACCTTGAATGGCAGGCCTGGTGTGATTCATTGACATTCCTGGGCCCTTAAATGAGTTGAACTCATCTCTCAGGAGAAGAAATAGGACTGTCCTTGTCTGGGCACAACGGATGGAATCATTCATCAGGAATCTTTGAAATATGCCTTACTGTTCCCAAAGCAACTGATTTGCCTCCCTTTGCTTCAGACTTTATCAGAGCAACTTGGTCAAAACTCTTAGAAACTCATACAATAATATCTACAATCAGTTCAGACTCAGCTGCAGAATTATTTTTGGCTCGTAAAGGAGAAGGAGCTAGATTACCAGTCCCTTCATCCATGATGACTGCAACTGATTTGGCAGCTCTAACTAGACTTTCAAAACTAACCTCTCTGATAACCCCCTGAAACTAAATTTTTCTAGCAAACAAACTAGCACATTTTGGCTGCCTCTAAATTAGAAGGATCCAGACTTCATTGTACGTATCTCTTTGTACGGAAGTCTCTTGACCTATTTACATCTCCGTTTCTGACTCAGGTTTCTCTTTGGTGGTTGTGATTAAAAAGGAAGTACGGCAATCGTGTTGAATTAAAATAAATTAAAGCTGTGCACTTTCACAATTAGGCCTTTTGTGGGACGTCTTTCAACAGGAAGACAGGCCCATCCATCACTCTGAATTGCGAACGCACTTTAAAAGCTTAAAATTTAAAATTTCATAATTAGTTATCATGGGTGTGGTTGGAGTTGCAAAACGTCTCCGTATGGGTGCAGAGCTGGAGCACTTGAATCCACAACAGTCACTAGTTTTGAAAGGCTGGAAAACCCTGACTTAAACTTGAAAACTATCAGCTCGTGAATACATATGAATTGAATCTGAATTGTTAATTATGTACTCTGTTTATTTCTATGGCTCAGCTTCTCTCCCCTGTATTACCTCAAGAGCAACAAATGAATCTAAGTTTTATTCGTCATTTGTACAAATACAGTTTCAGGCATAGTAATATTACATACATTTTTAGAATCCAAAGAGAAAATTGCCTTCTATTTAAGTACACAGGGTATTTGCATTGTCACAGTACATTACATGGATCTGATGCTTAACATATAACTGTACTAATCTTTGTGGCAAACATAATAACAAAAGAAAGTTGTTCAGACAGTTTTCCATTTTTATTTTAAAAAATAACACAACCCTTGCCATGGAAGGACCACATGTAAAACTATGGTTTCTCTGCACAGAGACCAAGGCTGCTTATTACCTACAGTATACTAGCTATGACGAACAGACCACCATAGTTGTGACAACTGATGTTGCTGCCTCCAGGGTAAAACAAAGGTTTACATATTACACAAGCAATTTAACTGTTTTCTAAACATATTGCCAAGACAGTGGGAGTTGGCAGCCAGCACTGTGTTTTAGGTTTTGGATACTTGGATTAGAAGTGACTGCTGATTATAGACCTTTTTATTTGTCTTCCACGAATTACAAGCAACCTAGTAACCCAGCAAAGAATCCTTCACAGCACTTAAACTTGTCTTCATGGCTTCCCAAAGATTACATACACAAATCACTCCACAAAAGTGGCGTAAGAGACTTGTGCATAGATAACTACATAAGACAATTGTCTTGTTCTAACTCTTAAAGAGTTCCCCAAAGTGAAATGTTTTATAATCCTTTTTGTGCAGTAGTCAGGAAAGAAATAAAAGAGTTTGGGCAAAGATTATCCACAAGAAAGAAACTTTTTTTTTTTGGGTTCCAGCTGAAACACAATAAAGAACATAATTAACTTCACAATTCTTTGTGTTTTTCATTTGACTGCAGGGAGGAGATGAAAGAGGACTGTTAAGCCTTGCATTCCATCCCAATTACAAGAAAAATGGAAAGCTGTATGTGTCTTATACCACCAACCAAGAACGGTGGGCTATCGGACCTCATGACCACATCCTTAGGGTTGTAGAATACACAGTATCCAGGTATCAGTAGAAGTAAAAATCCACAAATTCTGTATTTCTCAGCAACCTTTTCGTTTTAGTATTTCCCATTTCTAAAACGAACTATCAGATTTACAATGTGTATACTTGGGGCACTTGCAGAGAAATTATTGCTGATTTTATTTCAAACAGTAGTTTTGGCACAGCAGTAAGTACACTGGTTTATTCTTTTTAGGACTTTTTTATTTATTCTGTCATTTTTTAATTACAGCTATTTCCTACTTATTGTGTATAGGCAGCAAAATATTTTTTGTGAATGCTGGAAAATTGAAATTTCTCAGAAATAATTGTTTGACATGTTTCCACCAAGTTACAACAAGATCCACATCTTAAAGTATAATTTGAATGACTCAATTTTATTTTTAGAAAGAAGAACAATGATAATGAACTGTGAAAATTGTGTTCATATCTTCATATTGCAGGAAAAATCCACACCAAGTTGATATGAGAACAGCAAGAGTGTTTTTAGAAGTAGCAGAACTACATCGAAAACACCTAGGAGGACAGCTTCTGTTTGGCCCAGATGGTTTCCTATACATTTTTCTTGGAGATGGCATGATCACTCTAGATGATATGGAGGAGATGGATGGTTTAAGGTACAAAAACTACCAATGGATAGACTTCTATTATTGTCTTCTGGTTTTGCACAGTATTTGAGTTCAGAATCAAAAGTGACCAGCAGTTGTCAGGACAAATCTTACTCCCCCTTCCTTTACTAAATAATCCCACTAATTTCAGGGCCTGGGTTTTGCAAACTGCTGATTTTCAGAACAGTCTTACTGCTTAAATACGTCTTCTTGTAGTTGTGTGCTATCAAACCATTTAAATATTGGAGCCCTCACCAGTAGATGCAATTGTATTGAAGCACAGGTTAGACTACTTTTTTCCAAACTATTATTCGAAGAACAAGACAACTTCATTGAGCAAACATTTTTAAAAAGTTGTCTACAAACACATACCAGAGTCAATAACAACACTATCACTTAGGAAAATGTCTAGAGAACATATGAAGCAACCCTACTTTGGTTTTACCTATACAATTTTCTCCACCTGCTTTTTCCCTCTGTTTCATTATGCTCTGTTAGAGTTACAACATTTACCTTAATTTAGAGAAAGTGCGGTACTGAGCCTTTACAGACCTAAACACAATTTCTATGCTCAAAGGCCTCTTTGGCTCAGCAGAATAGCAGGCGCTCCTGCCCTTTGCACTGAGGATATACTTAAAAACAAGACCAGAGAGCAATTCTAATACTTGATTTTAAATTAATGTAAAACAAGGGGAGACTGAAACAGATTCATGCTGAAGAAAGACAGAAAAGAATCAATTTAAATATCACATCTATTCATGTTTGTAAAAAGAGTTTTGACACTCTTCTACTCCTACATTCTTGTCCTTCTCCGTTCCTCCATCACAATCATGAATGTAAGGCAAAACATTTTACTAATACCAACATCTCCATTCAACCAATACAATTACTTTCTTTTCTTTTTTGTTTTTAATTAATGTATAATTAATCTTTGGATCGTACTGTGACTAGAAGTCATTGAATTCAAGAGCAGGATTCAAAGAGTTAGCAAAAAGGATTGTGTAACTACATAGCGATTCTATCCATAGTTAGTCCAGCGCAGACACAGTATAAAAGAGTTAATAGCCTTATGTTTGAAGCCATAAAACAATGTTGATGTATGGAAAGTTGCTCTTATTATCAAGTTGCTTCCCAAAAGCATGGTCGGAGGCATTCTAGTATGCATATAACAAAGCAACATACTGGCCAAACTGAATCTTCGATAGGTTCTGCTACTATCCTTTGGACTTGCGTGTACCATAAAACCTGTCTAGATGTGAATATTCAGTAAAGCGGGTGGTTTATTTTGCTGCTTCACTGTAGTATTATATGGATTAAATCTACCAGTAAAATACTTCTAAAAAACAATTATTTTATCCTCCAACTTTCTCAGTGACTTTACAGGTTCTGTATTGCGCCTCGACGTAAACACTGACCTGTGCAATGTCCCTTATTCCATACCACGGAGCAACCCACATTTTAATAGCACAAACCAACCTCCTGAGATTTTTGCACATGGACTCCACAATCCAGGCCGGTAAGTAAGTTACAGTTGAACTGAATTGCTCTGGAGCAGATGCTGTTTTGAACCAGAAATCTTTTATACAGTCAGGTAACAAAATTTTAATAATAAAGGCACTCGTGAACTTTTTAAAACTTCCACTCCTCCACCTCCATACATATGTCACAGTTAGAAACAAATGTACATTGGCGAAGGGGAAGAAGAGAATGCACAACTATTACAAGTCAAGACTGAAATGACAGAAACCAAGTACAGGATTTTTGTTTTTAATAAATAATAAAACAATTACCTTTATGAAAGAAGAGAACTTAAAGCAGAGAGTTTGTAAAATACAGCTGAGGGGGGGAAACTGAGAAATTAGAGGAGTAGACTCTTGACTGAGAAGAAAAGGCACGTGGAAAACAAATGAGAACATCTGGTGATAGCCAAACAATAACAAGGAGGAGAACAATGCTTTAAGTAAACAAAACATAATTCAGCAACTTAGGTGGGTGGTAGTACTGAAGTGACATTTAAAGTCATGGTTTGAAAAATTCAGAAAGTCAAGTTGTTCAGATAAGGAGTTGATTCTTGGACTTTTTAACAGTCCAAAATTCCTACACCACATAAGTCAACTCATTTAGCTTGGTTAAAGCACTATTCATTTCAGGTGCTATTGAGCAGAGTACATTTTATCACTAGGAAAAAAAAGTTTTACTTCACATTATATAAAAAATGGTGCAGGGATGGGAAAGGTGTATTATCTCTTATATACAAATGCAACACACTTCTGAGATGCTTTGGCTCAGTATGAAATAGGTCCCTCAAATGAGTAGACACCACAAAGAAACGATAATCCTGCAAAATGTGATGCTTCATACTATTGATAGAGAATTATTCATTATGAGCTCATCTATCTCATGGATTTTCTTATATTTTTTGTTTTACAGATGTGCTGTGGACCGCCACCCAACAGATGTAAACATCAATTTACCTATACTTTGCTCAGATTCCAATGGAAAGAACAGATCTTCAGCAAGGATCTTACAAATAATAAAGGGTAAAGACTATGGTAAGTTCCAGCCAGGGTAAAGCTACTAGGAACAGTCGGGTTTTATGCCCATGGAATAATAAATAGAAAGCAGAAAAAAAACAGTTAAAGGACTGACTGTATAGCTATGATCGGTAACTTACTGCATAGACAGGATAGGTAACCTACAAAAGATAGAACTTAGGAAAAGTATGGTACAAGCAGATAAAAGATGTAAGACACAACAAAATTTAAATGACTCAACTTTGTATGCCAGTTGCTAGTCTGTCAAAGATCTCACTGTTGCTGCATATGATGGCTCATAAAGAAAAGATTTTGTAGTATCAGGAGGCGATGAAAATGTATTCTTAGTCATTCACAAATAACCTTTTTAAGATACAGAATGGAAACCTCATATAATGTGCCTCCTATAATGCAGTAAGTGAGACAGACAACAACAGACCACAACCAAACAGGGAAACAACTGAGCTCTGTTTAAATGTTACTAAAAATGAAAAACTTAGCAAAATGCACTATGCTACTACTTCCTAATAAACTACTAGTTTAGCTTAGATTGCAAAAAGATAAAAGCACTCAAGTAGGGACTGAAAATTTTCAAGTGTTTCATGTGCTCTCTGAATCAGTATGATTTCAGTCACACTTTAATGTTTAACTCTGATACTCACTAAGATCACTTGCTAGTTCAGGCAAGCCAGGTGACAGTTACTCTGAGCTATCCTCTACCTTGGTTGACCATTTAGCAGCTTGTAAATTCACAGTGGTAAAAGGTGGTAAATGCCAAAGGTGTGTAAAGGCATCAAGAACTAGTCTGTCTCCTGGAATGTGGCATTTTCTGGTTTTATTCGCATCCCTAGTTCTCCAACCTGTATTTTACTTAAAAGCAAAGCAGCTGTGCTGGCTAGTACAATAGTGTAATGCAATTGTTCTACTTTAGTTATTGCATGTATTTTCTGTGTTCATTTTATAAAAGCCAAACCAAAGAATAATATTTGGTAAACCACTGCTCCAATGGAATTTTGACTGCATCTTTATGGCAGAGTAAACTAAGCAATATTGTGTCTATCCAGAACAGCTTGCCAATATTAATACTGGGCTGTGGGTCAATTGCTTCAATAAAAAGAGCTCATCGTCCTTGTCTGCCACACACAATTTCAGCTCTTACTCTTGTAGAATAATCTGGGAAATTCGTTTATCAAAGACTTGCAGATAGCCCTCCGACTTAAAAAAAAAGTTCCTATAAAACAAAAAGGTCTATCGGCTGTGGCTTTAATTTAAAATTATGCAGTTAGCATGTCAAGTTGAGCCTGCTTTTACCCTAAGCGGTGTTTGATTGCATGAATACAACCTTTACACTGAAACTTCCTTGAAGACATTTGATATGACTAAACTCTGCAGTTTTGTAAAAAAAGAAAAAAAAAATATGCGTAGGAACTGCAACTACAATAGCAGCATAAAATAAATTACCACAAGAAGCTATGGCCAGCAGTACTAGTGTTCTATGGGATGTGAAATACATACCATGTTTAAAAATGTGATTTTGAAAGAGTCTCTCAAACTAAGTTTTGAAAACAAGTTCTGCCGAAAATCACTGGAATTTCTGCTCTTAGATAACTGGAAGGCCTTTACAGTGAAGGGGGTTTAATTCTATTCCTGAAGTTCAGGAGATCCATTCTGCAGACCGTATTGACACGTAAAAGTTAATAGCAGTAATCACATCAACTTCAATGAAAGTCCGATGTAATGCTTATATAGTTTTATTCTTCCAGCCTGTGCACATGGAAGAAAGCAATTATAGCCTCTCCTATCTAAATCCCTAACCCATTATTTCACAAATAGCCTTTGTTGTAATTTTCTGATTTTTTAGATTTTTCATTTCCAGCAACACATCTTGAATTTTGAGGAATGTTTGAATGGAGTTAACCTCTTTTCTCGATGTAATAACATTTTCATAAATGTGAATCAAAATATGAAACTGCATATGATCTAATGCTACGGTAGTTCCTTTTCAGAAAGCGAGCCTTCACTTTTAGAATTCAAACCATTCAGCAGTGGATCCTTGGTTGGTGGATTTGTCTATCGAGGCTGCCAGTCTGAAAGACTCTATGGAAGTTACGTATTTGGAGATCGCAATGGGTAGGTTTCTTATAACGCACTCTTAAACAAAAATGCATATAAGGTATATTTAGTTATTGAGCTTTCTGTATAAAGGAACACCAAGTCTTGTATATTGTGTCACTTTGCCAATTTAGCGGTGTGACAATGCAGATTAAATTCTAGATTTGGAAATAAAATAGCACAGCATTCTAACGAATGGCGACACATGTAACATATGAACCTTGGAAAAAAGTTCAGACAGAGACACTCACATCACGTCACTCTGAAGATTTTGGTTCTACAAACACTTGCATGCTTCACTTACATTATGATGGGAATAAATGTTAATCGTGGAACTGTTTCCCAAACAGGTCTAACTGGTAAGACTTACAAATTTTGCAGTTTTATGGAAACATCACTGATGGAGTTAAATGATTTTTTTTAAATAAATGGGCGTAGTTTTCCCATGCCAAATAGCTCAGTATTCACAAATGGCTATATAGTATAGCTTGAACCCAATTTTGCAATGTTTGAATGACAGGAAGGGAAATGCTGTGCTTTTTAAGCATCTGAAAAATAACAGGCGGGAAGTCATAAGATGATGAACTGCACAGATGTATCTATGGAGCTACTTGCAGCAAGTGTTTACTTATTTATCTGGACAGTGAAAACTCTCTATTCAAAATGTAATATAACAATTTGCTTTATGTGTTTTTGAATATAGAAATTTTTTAACACTGCAACAGAGTCCTGCAACCAAACAGTGGCAAGAGAAACCCCTCTGTCTTGGCAACACTGGTTCATGTAGAGGTTTCTTTTCAGGCCCTGTCTTGGGATTTGGTGAAGACGAATTAGGTAAATAGAAAAAAAAAAAATGTTATTAAATCACAAGCCTTATTGGTAATGCCTGCTGAACTATTCAAAATCATAGTAAATGTTTAAAAAGAAGAAATATAAAAACTATCTTTCCTTTGCCAAAGCTGTCTACACTGCTCTCACCTACACCTTAGCAGTCTGGTAAGAAGAACCAAGAAGAGAAGGGGTTGGTGGAAGGGAAGAGGTCCTTACTGTCTCCCACCTTCTGTGAACTGTGTCACTTACTATGACACGATGTGTCATATACTTGCTTTTATTCCCAACATTACAGACTTATGGGGCAAAGATACTGCATGAGCAGAGCAATCCCCCTCTTCTCCCTTCCTCCCCAATTATATTTGTTTTAACCAATTCCATACAATATGAAACAAAAACCATTCATGATAAAGTATCTTTCACATTTTAGCACCAATTTGGGGAAAGTGCTTATTTAAATTTTCGAATAGCAATGATTCTGTTGTATATTTCAGTGATGAGTGTTTCTTCTGAAGTTGTTTTAATCTCATCTTGCAAATACAGCTAGATCACAAAATCATGTATTTGTCATCTTAGGAAAGGAGAACTAATTTATTGTGTTGGTTTCTTTAACAGGTGAGATTTACATACTATCAAGTAGTAAAAGTATGACACAGCCTCACAGCGGAAAACTCTACAAGATCATTGACCCAAAAAGGTGAGCATTGCATTTCTCACTAAGATCAGTCTTTCCTTCAACAGGTTAAAAAACAAAGGTAAATTTAGTTCTTTCCATGTAGCTGAATTATGCAATACTGGCATTCAATAAGAAGGGAAATTCTCAATGCCGGGGGCTTCCTAAAAACAAATGTTCCATCAGCAGCAAGCAGGTGAGATTCACTGGAATTAATCACTGTCTCATAGAAAGTGAATGTCAGAACACCAGAGGTGTAACCAACACTAACTTCTGGAAATCTTTGCTCTTCGAAATGATGCTAAATGCTGCCCACTTTCCCACCTAGATTCACATTCTTTGCATGTTTTCATAGAAGTGTAGACATATTTAATGTGGAACCATATGGCCCAGTACAGGTAAAATGTGCTGCTGGTAGTTCTGAAGCCGAATGACTTGTAGGTACCGCAGAGGTTACGGCAGCATCAAGGGAAGGCAGATGCTGGAATTCTTGCCCACTGCTACTGCTTCCTTACCTGCCGCTGCGGTGGGACACTGCACAATGGGACCTGGCTCAAAAGGTTAGTACTGGCTGACAATATCTACTCTGGACACTGAAGAGCTACTACAGAAGAAAATTTGACAGTACTAGCCAGTGGACAAGCCATCCGGGGTTAGTTCCACTCTCACTTCCTCAACTTCAGCTTCGCCATAAGTTAGCTCTAAGGGACAAATTGAGTCTTTCTCAAACATCTCTTCTGCTGTATAGGAGGTACCACAAATGGAGGATAATACAGAGGGCCGAATCCTCAGCGGGTGTGAATTCTTACTCCTTACTAGTTTTCAACATCCTTCCATACCCCTGCATTTACCTGTCTCTCCCTGGGGAGGTTTGGAGCACCAAGGAAGTAAACCCTTCTGTCCTTGGACTGTGTGCCAAAAATACCCTGAATTCTTTAACAGTTCTTAAAGCACTGTTACCAAAAGGCTTATAAATCCCACTCAAATGATGTATAAGACACAGAATTAATATGATTGGTTTAATTATTTAGACTAATTTACCAGTTGTACAATGAGGATAAATGAAAATTATCAAACCAGAGTTTCTTGAGAAGTGATCACTTTCAGGTTCTTTGCAGAGCAGCTAGAGCTATGAAAATATTAGGGAATCTGGAAGGACTGCAAAAAGCGAGTCCCCAGCGTGACCCAGGGGCCCCAGCAACAATAAGAGAAGATGACTAGCACATACTCACTTTACCTGGAGAAATACCATTTTCTTCATGACGGATCTTGTTGCTCTATCAGACCAAGTCTGTGGCATGTAAAGCTACCACAACCACCCTGCAAAAGCATCAGCAATTAACACAAAATGAAATGGCCAAGAGAAATGAAGTTTGTCATATTAATTACTTTGACCCCATCATACGCTGCAAAAGCAACTGCCTATTTGTTCAGCATCTACTTCAGCATGTTTCTCCATCAGCATCACATACAGTTAGGCTTGCATTTTGGGTTTTACTGTTGACTGTTTAAGAAAGGAATTTATTTTCTTGTCAGAATTTAAATTCTAAAAATTATTATTAGGACAAGTTAATTCAATAATAAATTCATTAAAATGGGTGCACACTGTCCTGTAAGTTACAGTAGAGTTTCAGTGTTTTATAATTATACTATCCCAAACCTATAGAAAATAATTTGGAAGCAGATGTTACTGCAGGTTAGTGCAGTCTGTCAGTCAAGGTTATGATGTATGTTTTATTTATGCTTTCTGGTATTAAAAACATTTTTTTAGAACAAAACTTGCCATTCTTACTGGGATTGTTTAGTCTGTTGGTGTATGGTTTTAAGTGAATTTTACACCCTAAATCCACTATTAGTATCTAATTACATGGAGCCGCCTTGTTTGACCTCGGCTTTTTGTTCTTGTTACCTCTTCCAGTAGGGTGGTCTTCAGCTGACATACCTGAAAGGCCAGACCTCCCATTGCTGCCCTCACGGTTGGCTGTTTTCGTGTATGGAAAAGGGTCAAGACTGTGTTTGGTTACTGGTGAAAGTAACCAGAAAACTGTAAAATACTTTTGTAAATTGGCACACAGTTGAAAGTAAACAGACTGTGGCAAAGGGATATAGTTTTTGGTAACACTTTTTAGAAACATGGGATAATTTTCATTCAGGCAAAGTTTTGAGTTTTGTTGTTTTTCAATCTCACACCATTGCGGGCTTTTAAGTGAAAGATAATGAGTTACTTCCACAAAAAAGCACTGCAGCTTTTTTTACCATTTCATGCTAATTTCACATTACACATGTAAACAATTTAAGAATTCCATGGCTTTGGCAAACATTCGCGTAAAGCTTTATTAACAAAATACTAATTGTTAGTCACATGCCAAATGTTTTTGCATGCTAATATTTTGTTGTTCCTTTTAATGTCTCCCCCTTGGTATGTGCCATAGAAATACATTAAATATAGGTGTAAACCCTAGCATAGTAAGCTTTCTAGAACACAAAATAAAGATGCTACAGGTGGGCTATGAGCATCAGGTATAAATAAAGCCATCGAGGTATTGATTTGTCACGTCTTAGAAATTAATTACTTACTAACAAAGCCCTGTGAGAGGTGGTCCCTGGCAGACTCATCAATTTGCAGAGAGCCTTCCATGCATGAGGCAGTGTAAAAGAATGGCATTATCATTCCTTGTGGTAGCTCCTTGCTGGAAATAGCTTCATGCAAAAAACAAGCTGCTTCTGCTAGTGGGCATTGGTAAAATGCTGCAAGCTTATGAAATGATTCTTTTATTCTAAATAATAAATGTTAAATGAAGATGCAGGATTTTATTTCTTTTGATCTTTGTAGAAAACTACTGCACAATCCAAGTTGTTTTCAAACATAACCACGACCCTGATTTCCTTGTCTGGAATATAGCTTAAGAAAGAAACCTACTACTTGGATATTGGTAGCAGTAGAAGAAAATTCAAAAGAAGTGGGCAGGTTAAAACATTAGAAGATCAGAGAATGAGGTTAATCCAGAGAACCCTTTGCATTAGTCTTCAATACTCAGCAATGGGAAACTCCTATCCTAAAGCAATCTTTCACATGTAATAAAAATGAGGCGTTAAACTGAGGTCATATATGACAAATTGATAAATATGATCAACACAGAGGTTCTGAATCCCTCCATCATCAAAGCGGTTTGAAACATAGAATTCAAGGTGCCACAGTCAACTTTCGTTCAGTTCCTCCAAATACTTGATGTCAATAACTAAATAGCCTCCCATCAAAAGCACAGAATTAAATAATCCTTCTGTTTGTAACAAGATTGTTATAAAGATACATTAGTACTTGGGTGCTCTTAGACAATGAAATGATAAATCAAAACCAGAAAAGTTAAAAATGAATGTAAAACCAAGTACATGAGGTGCTGCAAAATACACATGTACTACCCACTACCAAAATTGAGTTGAGTGAAGAGTGTAGGTAATAGCATATTTAGCTTTGAGATTGGAGATGTGCGAAACCCTAAGAATTGCAAACACATAAAACCAGCGTTAGGTTAATTACTTAAACTAGCAGACAAAAGAGGAATTTCTTAGGTTAAAACTGTGTCTCTGAAAAATATATCCATTCTTTGATGATTATCAAAAAAATGTTATCACAAGTAAACTACTTTCCAGGGATAGGAACTAATGAGAAAATAGAGAGAGAAAGATTTATGTATTTCTCAAATAAAAGGTGGGGTTAGTCAGATGTCCTGAAGACCAGTGCAAATACTAGCATTTTATAAATTGTCTTTGTGACTAAAAAAGAAAGCCTTTTCATTTTCTATTTTTCTACTTTCTAATTTTTCTGTTTTGCTTTCTGTTTCTACAAATACATACTGATATCAATCACAAAAACTGATGAATGCATAGGAAAAATACCAAGTGATATAGAAAATGTGTATAGGTCAAAATATTCTGGTTAGTCAATAACAGAGAAAATAGAAGACAAACCCATTAGAAAAGAAAAAGTAATCATTTTCTAGCATGAGAGGAGAAAATCAGCTGTGGACAGTATTAAAAATAAGTATTTAAATAAGAAAGATCTGTTGATAGGTTCATATCAGCTGTAATTTAAACATTACCAGCTGTTCTTTGAAAACCATAGACAGGGACAGACCAAAAAGTAAGAAAATAAACTTTGGAAGGTGGCAGAACAGCCATAATGTAAGTCTTTTAGAATATTTCTATTATGATCATTTTTATCTCTAAGCCAATTATAGATAAAAGAGATTCAGAGAAGAGTACTCAAACTGACGGACAACGCCAAAGATTTCCATTTAAAAGATAAGACTAAATCCAGGAAAGTTGATAGGGCAGTCATGCAGTGCTGTATCACCTGTGAAGTTTTAAGTGTTTGCCACTGTCAATGCTGTGATTCCAAAGGGGTCGAATAATTCTTTTGACCAGGATGGCTGACTGGAACCAGCAGGTGATTTTTACAGAGGAGGGCAAAGCTTAAGTAAGTGTCCTTGCACACCTAAGAAGATTTTCTCTTCCTCTCCTTGTAACACCTTATAGATCTGGATTTCAATATGTTTTGTATCAACAGCCAGAATAGCTGCTTTCTGTTGGATTGAAACTTGAACTTGATTCAAACCATCTCACTCCTCTTTCATGCCCCTCCAGGGTATGTAATTCCACTTATCATCCTTTCCATCATCACCTTCTGGGATTTCCGCTATCGGAGAGTATTTCCAAACAGACTAATTTCAAACACTAAGGGACAATATGTAGGTCATACCTCATTTTGACATTGTTCGGGCTCTTTACAAAAACATTGGTGATTTTATTTTTTAGTATGAGCAAGAGTGTTTGATGGTATGATAGAAGAATTGCATTTATGAAAGCATAGCGCTCTTGAAGACTTTAATTACTATGGAAATGGGAACTTGGGAACATACAGTATTAGACTAATCTGCATCAAGATACTCAGTTCTGACGGGTTATAGATATACTCTGAAGCTACTACTGGCAACTCTCTGTAGAATGAGCCAATTTTGTTGGTGAGTGCTCTCACCAACCCAGGTGGGCCATATGATTTCTTTCTGTTCAGAAAGTTACTATCCCTTAAGTCATTTGAGGGAATGGAAAGCCAGAATTAATGTCTAATTATGTTTAGTTTAGCCAGAGCATGCAAAATTCTTATCTCATTTACCAACCCACATGCAGTTACTATTCCCATAAGAGACACTAAAGAGAAATTAGAGCTCTTTGCGAATACCAGTCTAGAGAGTTTCACTTTACAGAAGTACTTCACAAAAACTCCTTTGTAACCACGATGGAAAAACCTAAGGATTTTTTTCAATCACATCACAGCTCACTGACTGTAAAAGTTTTTGTTTTGGTTTGGGGGGGGGGTGGGGGTGGGGGGGTTCTTCCTTTTTTTTTTTTTGTTTTTTTTGCGTTTTTTTTTAGTCTTTCTAGCATTGGCTATTAAGGAGTTCTCACTTTTTATCGCTTTATAAGGAAAAAACAGCTCAGTTTATCTTTTGCTTATTTTCTGGAGCCTGCAGGAAGCCTCTGCCATCCTAAAGAAAGTCATACATAATAGAGCAGCTTTAGCCCAGTAAGCCAGTCTTTCCCAATTCATCAGTCAAAGTGTTATGCAAGTGGCCCCCTAAATTGATAAATTCCCACAGTGCCTGTTGACCCAGCTGCCAAGTGCTCATGCAGCAGGTGTTGTTTTCATGACCACCCTGACAGTAATACAAACTGTTTAGCAGTTGCATTGACCTCTTAGCTATTAACATTGATACAGGCTTCACTAGGGACCAGTTTTCAAACATGACAGAATTTCTTAAGACTAGAGGTCATGAACAAGTATACCATATAAGAATAAATTTGATATGCTGCTGAGTTTAAATCTTAAAAGCCGTGAGTTTTTTTCCACATTATTCCCATGTAGTAAATCTGGAGACGAGTAACGAGCTTTTGGCATCTCTCCCAGGACTAAAGGTATACTTTTTAATTTTAGAAGCTGTACCTGAAGAGATGCTATATTTATTCTATGACAAGTAGTAAATTTAGTCTATGACAAGTAGTGAAACAGAATTGTATTTTCTTGACATTTTCCCTTATAAAGGAAAAAACCCAAACAACTAATGCACAAATTTTAGTGATACACTGAAGCATCATTCTAATACCTAATATCTTGTGTGCAGTTAATTGAAGCGTAACATTCTTTCCATATATTTTGTACCACAATCAGGATTTCTATGGCCATGTCTCTTGTTCAAATTTGAACATCCAGGAATTTTGTCTGGGTTTTTTCTCACTTTAGTGGGAAAGTAGAGATTTTTGGTATTGTGTCAAAGGCACGACGGAGGAATTGTTTTCGGTTCAGTACCATTGTATTACTGCTGAATTTGACCCTCCATTTGCATTGATTTATGTATGTCTGAGTTACAGGCTAGCGCATGTAGCAACTAAATCACTCTGCGCGTTTAGTGGAACGGTGAAGAGATGCATTAAAGAAAGCATGAAGTCCTAAGCAGTTCCAGGATGAGTTTTAATCTATTAAAGCACGCTAGATTTTTATACGCCTCTAAACCACCAGCAGAGGCTACTTTCTTATACTAGCTACAGTAATGCAGCAAAAATTATTTTACACATCGTACAGTCAAGAATTCCCAGCTCACTGCAGACGTCAGCGACGGGACCCAGCGAGGGCCCCAGCCCCCAGTGCAACTTCTCCTCCATGTTCCATACATTTCGAGTTGTTACACAGTTTCATGAAAGCATGTTTTAACAAGCAAGATATACTGTACTGTACTGTATATATGAACAGCTCTTTAAGATAACTAGAATTGTACAGACCATATAAATAGTCATTATCAGCTACATTTTTGGCTGACTTTCTGCGGACCAAACAGTGCTTACTGTAAGAGTAAGCAAGCTGTACCCTTTAGAGTTTTATAGATTGAGGGAGACAAGGAAAAAAATTCTCTCCAGCCCACAGCGTGGCTCCATCTATTCCCCTCCATTTTCTGCGTCAAGAGACACAGCGAAGCACTAGTCACATAAACAAAACCAGAGGCTTGTCTAAGTGCTGGAAAGATCAAGTCCCAACAGTCGGTTTCAAGACTTATGTTAGCTCTGAGATTCAGTTCAACTCACACTGAGCCTGAAAATTTCCACCCCTTTAAAGCCTCAGGGATGCAAAGCGTAAGTATTGTGGGGCAGAGACTTTGCCTTGATACGAGTCGGTCCCATAACGGCATTCAAATCCTGAGAAAGAAGCGTGGCTTTTCCCACAGCACAACTAAGGAAAACCAGTAATTCTTCTTACACACAAGAAGGATTCTGCTGCAGCTGCATTTGTATTCCTCTTCTCCTAAGGCACTCTGCCAACCAGAATTTTTTCCGTCTTTGTTTCTACTCCACCCCGCCATTAATAAATATTATCCGAGGCTGATGAGTGCAAGTTATTGATTGATGGTAGAATAAAAGGCAAGGTTATATTCACAAGTACCGAGAGCACTAGAAAACTTGAAATCATAAAAGTGACCAGCCATGCTTTGCTGCATACAGGAAAGTAGGACGTCTGCTTCCCTAATTAAATACAAATAAAAAAAGAACCATATATTCCAGGACTATCATAGATAAATAATTTACATCTATTAATAAAATAAACCATTATCTTCACAAACAAAATATCTTTGTGACTTATGAGGTCATTCTTTGCTAAAGATATGCCACTGGAGCTCTTTTCCAAGAGATGCTCCAGAAACCTGAGGTTATGCTTCCTGATAAACACAGTACTGTACTTGTGTTTGAGCAAGAAAAAGAGAAGACTCCTATTTAAAGTAACTTGAAGGAAATGGGCTTTAACAGAGACAGATGAAGAAAGAATGTTGTCTCCTATGAAGCTGGCTATAGAGAAATCAACTCAAATTTAGATTTTTTTTTTTTTTTTCCTAGAGGTAGGAATTAGAAAACAGATCTTTTTACTTTAAGTCTGAAAAGCCTCCACTGAAAATCATATCATTTTGTAGAACTATTTCCAAACCAGCATTGCCTCTGAATCTTGCATATAATTTTTAAGTGTAGGCACTTTCTTAACCAAATCATATGTAATGCACTCATTACTACAGAACTGGAATTCCTTACAGGTCAGAAAAATAATGCATTATATTTAAAAGACAGCTGTGGAAATACGTAAACACAAAACCTGAAGGGGTTTCAAATATACTGCACGAAAGGTGTCAAAACATGTTTCCAAGCCCTTAAGTAATACAGGATCTTAAGTCTGGTTCTCAGAAGTGCTTTTGAAATCAGAACTTGGTGCTACACTAAAGATGCATCTACACATTTTTTCTGTCCTTAACATCTTTGAGGAACCAGTTCTTCTGTGTGGATGTTAAAATAATCAAGGTAGCAATTAAGACTGAGCAGAGAAAGTGCTACGGTGAAACAAACCAGTGAGCCTGTACTCTATTACTCTGTTTCAAAGAAAAATGCAAGAAACCCTGTAATGTACCATTAACAAGCTGCATGCCAAAATGGAGGAGAAATGTAAGCCCAGTCAGCTAGTGAGAGACTTCTGTGACATTAGGTATGACTGCTTATTTTTCTTAAAAATTATTTTTACCCTATCTAATATTACTATGAATGGCCCCATTGTGCATAGAAATATCTTTTTAAAATCGGACTAGAATATGGGCTTCATTGATATCTTAGAAGCCATGAGTTCAGCTAGTTAATTTTATTTTCTTTAGCTTATTTTTTCCCTCAATATTTCTTCTGATGTTGAAATGGGAGATAAACAAGAATGCCCGATTTTCCTCCTTTTTTTTTCTGCCACTTTTTCACACCTCCGTCATACCCCTTCCTTCTCAGACTCCAAAGACTATCCTTTTCTCCACACAGGAGTATCAATCTAGGATTTTACTATTTGACAGGGTAATCAGTGCACAAGTTGCTATTCCAACTATTTGCCAGTTATTGGGGTTTTAATACTGATGTCAGTATAATGAACAATGTTATTTTCTGTTCTATTCTATCTCACAGAATTTTGTTTCAATTTGTTTGGATTCTAGCTGGACATTTAGCCAAAGTTTCTCTGAGCTTTCCACAAAACCATTAGAATCTTTGTCCTGCAAATTTCAAGCTTAGGAATGTATGGCAGTGGTTCAAATTATTTCCTTGAGAATGAATAATTTTGTGTTTGTCACTAATTAACTTAATTTAGCATAATGCTCCCATTCAATTACTTGTTTAGATCTCTTGGGAGATCCTGACATTCTTTTCTCAACTTACTCCTGTGCAATCAAACCCACAGCAGAGATGAAACATGGTACCTGTAGTGGGAACCTGTCGCCTTGTGATGATCCTATCGGTCTCTAGCTGCTGAACTCAGACAGCAAATAAAATAAGTGGTCAGCATGAGGACATCCAGCTAAATTAAAAATACCCAAAACAATAAAAATCTTAAAAAGTATTAGAAGTTGTATCAAGAGTTAGGGCACGCTTAAGTAAAACACTTAAGTGTTTTACACACTGAACACTATAGAAGGAACACTACAGTTCCTTCTTTGTTAAGGCAGATAATGCTGTGCTTTTGTAAATAAAAAAGGCTACTGGACATGCAAAATATTTTGTAGAGACTGAAAGAAAAAATTGCATTGCATAGGACTTGACAGCAAGAAGCCCAACAAAAAAACAGTATCAGAAATATTTTAAGTCAGCTAAACTCGAATTTCCTTCACAGAAGGAAATTTCACAGAATCACCCACAGAATGGTTGAGGCTGGAAAGGACCTCTGGAGGGCACCTGGTCCAACCCCCCTGCTCAAGCAGGGCCACCTACAGTCAGTTGCCCAGGACCGTGTCCAGACACCTTCTGAATATCTCCAAGGATGGAGACTCCACGGCCTCTCTGGGCGACCTGTGGCAGTGCTCAGTCCCCCTCATAGTGAAAAAGTCTTTTCTTATGTTCAGACACTTAAATAAGCATCCAGAATGCATAATCCAAATATGATTCCACAAAAATATGGAAATAAAAAATCTGTAATGTCAAATTGAATGCGTAGACTGAGGAAATACTTCCACAAAATTATTATGCATGTCATAATGTGTGACATAAAACCTGCTGTTCAGATTAGTCGTCCCAGCATACACTTGGAAAGATAAATCAGTTAGAAAAGCAAAAAGACCTGATCAGATTCTGGACTGAATTACCTATTTACGCTCTGAAGAAAAGCCCCACAAGCAGTAGAATTTAGCACGTCTAATAATGACATTGTCTAGACATACATGCTGCCTGCAATGGGCTCTTCAGCAAGCTGGTTTTGCCAGGTTCAAGCCTGAAGAATTCTCAAGGACTATTATTTAACCTTGTAGAAGATCTCTGAAGGCAGTTATATAAAAGAATAGCAACTCACACTGTATTCTTCTGTAATGTAACAAATCATCTCTATGTTTATTGGTGTTTTTAGAACAAAAGCAATCCCCTTAGAACACAGATTTCTCCCGCTGATAATACCAGAAAAAGAGAATCAGTTCGTTAATAAAAACCCAAAGTTTTTCCCCTTGACCCTGAATTTTAACTGTCTGCTTGGTTTGTATATTTTTATTTAGGCCTTTAGTCCCTGAAGAATGCAAAAGAACAGCCCAGTCTGCACAGATACTGACATCTGAATGCTCAAGGCATTGTCGGAACGGGCACTGCACTCCCACAGGAAAATGCTGCTGTAATCAAGGCTGGGAAGGAGAGTTCTGCAGAACTGGTTTGTATACAGATTCATAGCAACAAGTGAAAAACGCAGTGACATGTCATAATTTGCTTTTAACTATTTGCTGAGAGAAATTTTCAATATATGTCATTGATCATGACTTCTAAGACAACATAAAAAAAATTTTGATCTCATGAGTTGTAGGAGAACAGTAAGTCTTTCGATGAGTGCAACAGTTAAAACATCTAATGCAATGTGAACCATTAGAGAATGCAATTATAGCATAACTATGACAGACACCAGTATTCTTATTTTTTCACCAAGATTGTAAAATGAAAGGAAATGCTCTCAGTACATGTTCTGTGTTTGGACATTCAGATTCCACCGGCAGTATTACCATTGCCAGTGTCAAATAGGAGTACCTTGTCAGGAAAGATGATAAACCAGACCTGCAGGTCACTATTGCATATTTTACACTTCGCCAATTTAAGGCAAATGCTTTAGTTTTGGTACATGCTTACTTTGATCCTACAAAATAAAATGGCTCCAGTTTGTTAAAGAGAATTCTATGTACAACTTATCACAAAGCAGCTAATAATCAGAATGTTATTGTAATCCATTCTTAATTGCAGTGCTTTTATTAGGTCCTATCTTGTTGCCGTAGCAGCCCTTTTAAAAGTCACTTTAAAAAGTGACTGTGATCAAACTAAATGTTGGGTATGCCACCAAAGGGGTGAGATGAATGAACCTGGAGTGCCCCAGCTGTGCTATCACTGTCTCGCAGAGGCTGTGATTACGTCTGAGCTGTGTAACTCTGGCCTATGCAGATCTTCCAGAGCAAGCCTGGGTACCAGGAGGTGTTGTTAGTGCATCAGCACAGTCTTCTGACTGAGCGTGTCTGCTCAGCGAGTTTGACCAGATGCCTGTACAAAGAAATAAGGTTAACATAATGACAGTATAACTCAGAAGAGGAAAAGAATCACAGAGTAAGACAAAGCAAGGATCACACGATGGACCAGGGATAATTCAGGTTGGAAGGGCACTCAGGAGGGTCCTGCTGAAGCAGGGTCAGCTCCGAGGTCCTTATAGCCTGGAGTGTAAATTTCAGCAACCTCTGGCTTTTTAGTGATGAGCAGGAGTGACTTCATTTGGAAAGAAATGAAAGAAATCACTGATGAAACATCTTACTGGCAAGACTCATGAGCTGACCATCACACAGTCATACAACAAAAGCAGGTTGGAGAAATGGATGGGGTAATCTGGCCCAATAGCCCAACTTCGATTGTCAGTCAGAGATTTCCTACATTTAGAGAATGAGGTCCATTCTACAGCTTTTGTCCGAGTGGAACTTAAAGTAAAAAACATCTCCAGTGTGAACATAAATGAGTCTTGAATAATCTGTTTCGTTTAAAAAATTATGCTCTGTGATAGATAATTTGATAGATGCAATGTACAGGAAACCTACAGAAAATATGTAGACTAAGGATCTTTCTTCCCTGTGTCTCACACAGCACTTACTGGAGATGTTCTAGGTTGGACCTCAAGCTACTATTATAATTTAAATAAGAAAAAATACCTTACGAGGCATCAATTTTTGTCCTAGGGTAATTAAGAAACTAATGAATAAAATCAAGAAGGCTGTTTTTATATAATGTGTTATAAATCTCTGTAAATCAGTATTACAGCTTTATTGTAATAGATAAAATTAAACAGCAAAATGTCTGCAAAAGGAAGGATACATTATATTTATCACAGCGCTGTGACTCTACCCCAGCGAAAATACTTCCACAACTAGTTATTGATTGTTAGTTTTGCTAACACTGGCTACAATTTAAAATAGCATTTATAGTTGAAAAACTTAAGCAAGCTGATTAACCTAGAACTCTATAGGTAAATTGTCAGGCATCTGCTAAAGACAGAGAGAAAAACTTTGAAATAACTGATAGAAGCTGTCAAAAAAATACTCTGGTTCTTTTTTTTTTTCTAAAGGGAATTCAATTTTGTTCCAAGTGTAAGTGATTCAAGAGCCAAAGGAGGGCATCTCTGTGGCCAATTGTAGTCTGCTCTGCTAAGGAAAGTGTGTAGTGCAGAACTCTGCACGTACAACGGCGTTTACCTGAGATCCAGTACTTGCTAGCGTGGAGATGGCCAGGTGCTAAAATGTCTCACCAACTTCAGGACTTTGTTGGGTTGCCAGCATAAGAAGTGGGATGAGGCAGACCACCACTGTTTAAAGATCTAGATGTGCTGTTT
Source organism: Burhinus bistriatus (assembly GCA_013397275.1). NCBI lineage: Eukaryota > Metazoa > Chordata > Aves > Charadriiformes > Burhinidae > Burhinus > Burhinus bistriatus. Next base: position 380,066 of record VYXH01002348.1, on the reverse strand, counting down.
GTCTTGTTTTCAAATGACAAGACATTTGGAGCCTAAAGTCTTTTGAGACGGGTCCTCTATGCACTCCAAAATCAAGCAATGAATATGGGAATTGGACATTTTCAAAAATCTATTTGGGTTTCACCGTCTGTCCTGGGTGACGTCCTCTCAGACATACAAAATTACTTCCTCCCCCTAATGCTCTAAAACTTTTTAAAATACGGTTTCAAAACTTCTAATATTTCATCCTTTCTATTTTGTCTTTCATTTAGGTGCTTTATCATTGTAAGTTTAGAAAAGGTCTTAATGAATGCATTCTGTATCTTTTCGGTTTGTGATGTTCTAAACAAATTAGAAAATCGCTGTTTTTTTACCCACAGCAAAATGTGACCCAGCCTGTCGACATGGAGGTGTCTGTGTGAGGCCTAATAAATGCTTATGTAAAAAAGGCTATCTCGGCCCCCAGTGTGAACAAGTGGATAGAAACATCCGAAGAGTGACAAGGGCAGGTATTCTTGATCAGATCCTAGACATGACATCCTATTTGCTGGATCTAACCAGCTATATTGTATAGTTTCTGGGACTATTTGGAAACTACACTTTCAACGGGCATTTGTTTTGAATCCTGTCATTTTTAAAAGACTGTTATCCTGCAACAAATACCGGTGATTTGATTTACTTTATTAATTTAAGTATAGTATCCACAAATGTGCAGATAAATTCTTTGTATGTGTGTAAATATTTCTGTACGTCTCCACAGATGTACCGATGTCCAATACGTGCACACATACACACGCACGCACTATCACAAATACAGTTTTACAGTTAGTGGAATTTTTTTTTAATATTTATTTCTTCATGAGAAATAGTTTACAAAGTAATTCCACTGTAAACCACATTCTCATCAAAGGACTTTCGTGATGTCTTGATGGATTTTTTGGCAACCCAGAAATCTTGTGTCTGTACCTATCTGATTATAGCAATAAGAGAGCAGTTTTCAAACATCGCTGTACAAACTGCTGGACTTAATAAAATCCAGTTGTAACAGTTTCTAAGGTGAACTGAACTACATCATGAGAAAATATTTCAGAACTCCTTAATGCATTCCTATCTAGGCAATTCATTGTAAGACTGTAACCTTCACCTTCATCAATGTAACTCTATTACAGAATGTTACGCATTTCTTTATCTAGCATAGATGCAAAAATCTGGTTATCGCAGCTTAATATCAAGATTGTTTCAAGTGTTTAATAATTAAATTATATTCGCATATTTCAAAACCAGTCATCCTAGAAGGTCTGCTTTTTATCATGTATTTTATTTAACGATGGGCACTGGGTTCATGTTACATATTTATATTATTTTATTTTATTTTTATAATATAGACATCACCTAGATGAGACAGCTTTACCATGTCCTGTAAAATACTAAAGTTACATTTTTCACCAACTTAATTGGAAAGACGGGGAAAGAGAGAGCAAACACACTCTTTAATGTGTTGTGGATCTAATCTAGAAATGTATCCTTGTGTCAACTTGTATTCATTTACGACGGATGAAAAAAAACAACCGCCAACCAATCATAATAAAATTCCAGCATATGTTAAAAGTGTTCATAAAGTGATTTTCACTGTAACAGGATGGGCCAGATCATACACGAGTAGACTGCTGCCGATTTCACACTGAATGGAACGTCCCTGGATGAGAGCTCACATGAGCACGTGTTGGCTGTGTAAGATGTCACTTGTACAAAACGCATAACGATTCTCGCCAAATGCGGTTCTAAATGTACATGTTCCTTGAAGAGCTAACATAAAATTGAGTCTTTGTAAATGTATTAATAAATACGGTGTACATGCCATAGTCAGGTTTTCTGAAGTATTAATAGTCTAAATAGATGTATCTTCAGAACTGGTGCCCTCTTACCTCCAGCTCTAGGGCATTATTGGCAGTTTCTTCGCTCAGTACTTACCCACTATCAGATTTCCTTTGCACTACCTGGCTTTTATAAAATCTCGCCTGTGAAAAGAAAGCAGAGCAGCGACAGTATGCGCATCCTATGGTTCTTATAAGCAGCTGCTCACGCGTCAGTGATTTGCAACACTTTCGGCAATAAGATCTAAAAGACTTTAGGCATATTACCCTCCAGTAGCAAAATTACCTCTCCAGGGCAGTGGCATGCAACGCATTTTCCTTTATAGAACGTTGTCAGTCCTCATTTAGTAAGCATTACATCTGAAAGTACAGCATGACTGATACTTGCATTTCTCCGTCTTACACATTCCAGCTCGGAGGAACAAAAAATTACTTTTGCCTTCCATATATGTTTGCTTGGGTGTCGAGTGACCTCATGCCACATGGAAATTGGTTGAGAAATCTTGGTTAAGTGCTCAGCGAACAATGGTCTGCATTAAAAAGTGCATGCATAATTTTGCACAATGTAGATTCAACTGACAGTCCATTGAAAGATGTCTCGGGATTAAATGAGCATGAAGACCAAATTGCCCTCTCACCCCAGAAAAGGGTGGTCCCTTATAGTCACACGAACACTTCATTGGCTAAGCAGTGTGACCAATCTTAAAATGAACCCTGCGGTAGCATCTGTAGGTTAATAGCAGCTCTTTGTCTCCGCTGCTTTCTGCCTTTAGTCTTTCCCCTGAATTCCAGCACAAAAAGTTTTACAATTAAAAAATGTCCTGACAACCAGTTTTGTAAATTGACCTTAGCATCTAATCTTTCCTTATTCAACGTGGGTGACAAAAATGTGAACTTCTCATGAATGAGGCAGCTGTCTAAATCTGTCAAATAGCGCAGTTTTATTACACTCTTCATAATCGGCAAAGCAAGAAAGCCGCTGAAGTATTTTAGCAACATTAAAATACCTGACAGAGATAGCATCTTTAACACTTTCTTTAATGAAATATATTTAAAAATAAACCCAACTTTAGCTCCACTGTGATGGATTATTTTCAGCAATCAGCTGGGGAGATGCTATAGTGCTTTTCTCACTGCTTAGTTCCTGGAGACTCAAAAAATACCATGGATGGTACCTACCATAGTCATGTAGAGAAGGGAAAACAATGATCTTAGAGTTTTGATCTTAGTAATAAAGACAGTTTGGTTTACTAGGGAAACCAGAAAATAAAACTCCAGTAAAAGCTAAGGATTAAATCCAGGCCTCATTCAAATCAATGGCAAAAAACTCACATCGGCTGTACTGCACCCAGAGAATTGGTTTCAAAATTTAAGCAAAATACTTCAGTTTAGTTTATTTTTAGAAATTTCTGTTTGAGTCATTCCATTAAAACTAAGACGTAATCTAAGTGAAGATTAGAGGGAAAGGGGAGATGGTTTGTGGAAAGTGTTTTGCTTCATTTTTAAATCATCTTTTGTATTATGTGAAAGCAAGCATCTGCATTAAGCCTACATGCGTACATAGGAAGTCCCAGTGGAAAAGAAGTATTCTCAAAAAAAAAAAGACACAAAAAATCCTAACTGCTTATTTATCAAAAGAAATTATACTATTAAAAAGAGTGAGTAAACCCCAGGCCTAGCCACCCAAGATGCTAATATAAAAAGGGCAACTGCAGTAATTGCCCTGAGAATTGGCAAAAAAAAAAAAAAAAAAAGGTCTGTAGAAAGCCCGTTGCCAGTTAGGTCATTCTGCAGCCATTCTCACACAACCTCCGAGAGTGCCCCAGAATAAAACTGAGCTTATAAATGAAACTAGATAAATGAGGCAATTAGATAAGGGCCTCCAGAAGGGATTTTATGTATGTGTTCAAATTGTCTCTGTCTCTGTCTCTCTCTCTCCTAATCTTTTATTCCATTCATTTCTTCCTTTATTCACAGATACTGCCTCTCTGTTCCCAACACATTGTACATTTTAAGCATTCTTCGAGGCTTTCTAATGTTAAAAGAGAACAAACGTACCTGTTGCAAGAAACGTAACTCTATTCCTGACGCCTGCTAGTTTTCAACCCTTGTTTTATTATTTTGGGACAGAAAACCTTCATCTTTCTCTTTTTAAATGCCACTGATCAGGAAGAAAGGATATTATTGGAATATAAGGAGAAACTTCTTTACTCCATAAATAAGTAGGGAGACAAAAAGATGTTATGTAAAATCAGCTCCAAATTGTTTCACTCCATTTCAGAAAAACAGTAAACTCATTTTTCTAATTTGTCCAATAAGAAATATTACCTCCAACCCTCCCCCGCAAGGAAATAAATTTCTTCCGTTAACAGTCAGGGACACAGATGTAAAGCCTTTGTACCTTTAAATCCTCACAGGTTGTTCTAGTTCATGCAAACAAAGGGTAAGTTAGGTATAAATAAGAGTATAAATTCTATATTGCCAACATGACACCTCTGGTTATTTCCTTCTTTCATTCACATCTCCACATTTTGGCTTTGCAGCTCCTTCCTTTCTAGAAGCACAGCAAAGGTCAATAATCCCTGGTTGCTGCAGGTGATGCTTATTATTTCTGAAACAGCTTAACAGAGGTGTGCATCAAAGAGGCTTCCCAGCAGGCTGAGATTTTTACCTTTTGACCATTCCACTGAAATTGGTTATTTTATAGTGACTTCTAATACTGTATCTTAGCTGGACATTTACAGTTCAGGAGTACCAGCCTCAAGCAGCTCAGGCTCGGGCTGCGAAGCTCAGCCACAGGTAGACTGAAGCTGGAGGAAGGGAGAAAGCCCGTGGTCAATACACCGTCATTGTGCTTATCAGAAAGTTACCGATTTCAATCCGATAACCAGATGCCTCAAGTGAAAAGCAGAATGATATTCCTGGGATGATGAAATGTTGCTTTTCGGTATATTTCACTTTCTCTAATTTGGGGTTAGGAATTAGGACCTTTTCATGTACAAATATGCAAAATGGAGATTCTGAAAACACAAACAAATAATTTTTCACAGGTGTAAAGTCCCACTAAGATGAAAATAAATATTCATATATGTAATTCTACTTGCATCCACAAAATAGGCGTTTATAAGATTGGGTCTACATGGAAAAAACAACTCCAAGGACATCCTGCTCTGCTTATTTTTCCTTAATTATGTAAATCCTTTAAAAGACATTAATGCATTTTAGTTTACTACCCTTTAGTTTAACTGTGTATCAGTTTAATTAGGAATTTTGATCTTCTGTCCAACTTACAAGGTGGTCTTTGTCTCACAAAAAACCAGAAAGGAGTCATGAAATAAGTAAAAACTCATTTTCCCCATTTTGCAGTGTTAAAAATTGTCAAATGTTTTACTTTTGTCATTTTAAAATAATTAACTAAGAATCTCACCCAAAAGGCAACCAACCCTTTAAATTTATTCTAATCTAAATTTGCAGAAAATATGTACCAAATAATCTGCGTTCTGGCTACAAAAAACTGATAAATATTTCCGTAAGTAGTTTCGGGGCAAAATGTCGAAACATAGAAAGTTAAGACCACTTTGCTAAAATATTTGTTGTTTTCAACAGCGGAGTAATTCAGTGAAATAAGACACGTGTACTTTTTGGGATATAGGTGTGAACCAGCAGAAGCCACCTGAAAGCTTAGCACAGGATTACTTTAATCTTTGAGGGCCTGACTCCAAGTCCATTGATGTCAACCGAAAATCTCCTGCTGACTTCATTAGTTATAGGATTAAAAGCTATCCACTTAGCTGGCAGAAGATCTTAACTACAGACATCAGTGCACACATGACCTCTCTGTGTCTGCATCTGCAGTCATTAGACACACGGAGGTTTTCTGGAATAAGACTGCGGATTCAGCACTGCAGGAAGCCCTACGGAGCACATCCTGCTTAAAGACGTACGGAGCACATCCAATCTTCTTGGGTTTCCTTGTAGGGATTGCCAACAGTTACACAAGGGGTCTATTAAATCTGCCAGACTTCTTGATATTTCTTTAAAAACGTTGAGCTCACGTTTTTTCTCTTTCACACGTATATATGCTTATTTCTAATATGTAAGCATATGCCACTAAGCAGGAAAGTAATTAAAATACCAAGTCAGTGGCCACATTTTATGAAATAGCCATAGTAAGACAGGGCCCAAAGTTGCCCCGAGAGATGCCCACAAATATCCGCAGAAGAGTTCCCTCAACTGTTTTCAGTCCAGTATCACAAAGGCTGCATGGGGCGGCGTTAGGCACATTTTCAAACCTTTCTTCATGTATTTAATAGGGATATCCTAAATCCAAAAATGTTGTTGCCACCCTTACTAATAAGACTGAAAGCGATGAGACTCCTCGGTACTGAAACGACAGGCATGAGCAATTACGGGGTGGGACATGAGCAGGCATTCTATAGACGCGTGCTAGGCAAAGGGATAGCCGCTTGCCTTTGTACTCATTGATTTCAATTACGACTCTGCACATAGAATTTATCGTGCTATAAAATGCACACCATCCAAACAATCTTAGCACAGCAATTAATTCTGCATAGATTTACACTGGGCAGGCTGATTAAATAGCATTACTAATGCCTTATCTGGGAAAAGAGAAGCATTACTATTTTATAGCACAGTACAAGTGGTTCAACTGACACATCAACCTTTTTCTTTCAGTTCGCTATCAGTTATTAATAATTACTAATTTGGTCTATATATTAGCAAAGGATTATGATGTTGTCCCATAACCCAAAGAGAACTCCCATAGGCTTCCATAGGAAATTTTTCTTCACATTACACTGCACAGTTTGATTCGAAAGCCAGGTGACGCACCTGCTTACCAGAGCTCTCAGGACTGGTAATTGATCATTCTAATGATCATTTCATGCTATAGCAAGTCATAAAAAACTAATATTCTGTGTTATATACATTTAATGTGTGTCTTCACCTATTGTCTACTGTATGCATACTGGCTTCCACAACCAAAAAAGTCAGAAACTATTGCCAAGAATGTGTACAAACAGCTAGCTGCATTATTGGAGAAGAGTTTTATTTCTACTGGTAAAAAACAACTTTCCCTCTGTTACAAGTGATCAATAGGGTCCACATGTATCATATAGCTAAGTTCCTTTTACAGTCTATGAGATCTTCCCATTTATTTTCATTTTGCAATAAAAAACGAAGGGGAAAACTATTTAAATGAAAAATTGCTTAAATTCCCAGGAAATTTCAGCAAGAAGGCGCCAGCTAAAGCATGTGAATATACGCAGTGGCTGTGTTCACAATATTCTTGGGTAGAAAGAAGGCAGAGAGAGGTGGCTGTTTTGGAGGGGGCTTTTTGTGTAGGATACATTTTGCTGTAGGACAAAAAGGTGGTTTGCATCACAAGGCAGGAACAAATCCCATTTTCTGAATGTTCCTAGGAGGAGCCGCTGAAAGGGAAATGTTATAGGCAGAGTCAAAACTGGTGGGCAGAATGAACTTAATTCATATCAAGATATACTGAGACCAGAAACCATCTGGTATTAGGTCACCAGATCTATCTTGTAGTGATCTCCATTAATACCAGAAGCAGTAACCCTACCCTGTGAATTATCCAGAAATGCTATTAGCTGTCCCCCACAAAATATACCGCAGAATTAAAACTTCAATTGCCTTTTGAGAACAACTAGATTGTAATGGGAGCCAAGCAGAAAAAGAAAAGGAAATAACAAAATTCTGTCACTTGAGAACATTACTGTTGTGATATTCCTCTGTTCAATTAGTTTTATTTTATAGTAGCTGTCAGGTACTGTATGTACATTTGAAATGTGGGAAAATAGCTTAGAAAATATCATTCAAACTATGTTTAAGTATCTTCTATAAACTGTATTATACTACTAAGCATATACAAGCACCAATCTAGCAGAGCACTGGAGCACACGAGTAATTTTAAGCATATGAGTCTCACTGAAGTCATGTGCTTAACATTATTAATATAATTAAGTGCTTTCATGGTTTGAGACCTTACAAGTCTTCGCAAGTCTACCTACACAGACTACATAGGCTATATGTGTATTTCTTTTTAGGGAGACGGCACGGCTGAAGCTCACAACAAGAGAATTCAGTCAGTGTCTGTCACAAATTCTATATAACCTGAAATAATCGCATCTTTGTGCCTCCACTTTCAATCTGAAAATTAGTGAAATCAATCCTTGTAAAGCGCTTTGAGCTCTTCAAATGAAAAGTGCTATAAAAAGTACAAATTATTATTATATTATTGAACACCATGTATGTATACACACTATTATGTAATATATAATATATGTATAATGCATATAAATTCTAACAAATGTATTTGTGTAATATCTGAGAAATGGAACAGTTGTATCTGGAAGTGATAAATGCATAGAGTTGGATTTATTGTTAATCTGTGGATTTAATGATTTTTTTTAGACAAAAGGATGTTTAAGTGTATAATTGCTTTTCTTAATTTAATATATTTATGTAAATGCATGCCTGAAGTTCTGGATAGATAGTTATTCTGTGTCCCTTAAGCTAATAAAATATATTAAACTTTATCTTACTATATAAGGTACACCTGCTGCTTTAAATTTTTTTTGTTTTTAATATTTTTGTTATGACCAAATGCATAATTTAAAATTCATGAGATTTTAATTTTAATCGGCTCTTTGATCTTTGCCGTAAAAGCAAAACGCCAGCATTTTATATATTCTTTGAAATGTACACTAGTTTTATTTATATAAATTCTAAGATGCTTTCATAAAATGTGACTGAACACTGCTATTATTTTTGGAATGCGAAGTTTGGAATGGGGTTTCCTGTTTGCTTCTGGATAAATGAGAGTGAAAATTAAGACCTCCCTACTGAAAAGATACCTGTTTCGTTGCAAGCAATACGTGAATGCACACACAGCGTGAAGAAGGGGATGTCATGTACAGGCTTTTCAGGTATAGATATCTGGCAGAATTAGTTCGGTAACGGTGGGATAAACGTAGGGGGTCACTTCTTTGATTTGTTTATTTAATATCTTCAGAGAAGCATGTCATCAAATCAGCGTATGTTAAATTCAGATGTACCATTTCCAGTGTTTTAAATAAGGGCTATAAAAAATGGATGCAGCATGGAATTCTTTTCATTTCTCCCCACCTTAAGTAACAGGTTCTGTTCCATTGAAATCAACGCCTAAGCATATAAGCGGGAGCAGGGCCAACTCAATATATCTGACTTACTGTATTTTTTGATAGAAAGAACATATAATCACGACACTTAAATGCAAACTATACTTGCAGCTTACATCTGGGAGAGTAAAAACCAGTTTGGACAGGGAGCACTAAAGAGTCAAGGGCTTCTTCACACACTAAGTTTACCTTAGTGGTTTCGAAATGCTGTGGAATTAGTCTTACACATTTAACTTACCTAAAGTATTTAGCCCGTCCTGCTTTTATTTTTTAGACTAAAGAATGAAGCATTACTGACACTACGATGTTGATGTTATCTCTACATTTCAGACCGAAGCCAAAATAATCTTGAAATTTTCATGAAATTGTTTTTCCATTTTTCAGCTAGTTATACCATTAGTGATATGGGCTTGTGGCCAGCCAGAGAACTAGGATCCAAGGAAAATTTGAACTTCACCCAAATTTGAGGATATTTGAAAACTGTATTTTACTTCAGCTTTTCAATGAATAAGTGTAGCAGTTGCAGCAATGTTCTTTTAAACACATTTTCTTAAAAATTTTCTTCATCTGAAGAAGGGCTCAGAACAAGCAAACGGTTGAAAGATGGCAAATAAAAAAGAATGAAGAAGTCAATGAGGACTGTTTTGAATTTTAGTGGGACCTATATTCATGTAGAAAGTAAAAGAATTCTGTGAGGTACAGTACATAATTACAATAAATACAGCGCAACGTGTAGTTCTGGTGACATCATGAGTTATTGAGTTTGTTCTTGTAATTTATTAAGACATTATGAAAACCCACTGACATATTTATAAGCCTTGGAATTAACAGTTACCTTTCATTTCTTTTACAACACAGAAGACATGAATTTTACTTAAAGAATTAAATACACTCAGCTGTGTACAGCAAGACTGTAATTCTGTCTAGAGCTTCTGATGGCATCCTAAACTTGAGGGGCCAAGTTCTTCTCTGCCTTTAGATGAATAAAGGGAGGTATCCTTGGCCTCTTGACTGAGGCTTGTGTGGTTTGTCAGTCATCAGAACTTTCAGAATGCCTAAATGCACAATTCTGGAGCATTTCATTTTCATAATATAGTTACTAATAATAGCTTTGCTTCAGTATTTAATCACTATTCCCAAAATATATACTTTGAATAGGCTTATGTCCTTTTATTGCCTTTTCTTCTACATATAGCTGGTTTTTAAGTCTTTTGTTCTTTGTTTTCTTATAGAGATGCTGCTTCTCTGTTGCATTGCCCTAAATTTAATACATATTTACAAGTTTTTCACAAGATTGATTATGGCACAAGTGCTTTTTTTTCTATTTATTTGAACAAAAACATTAAGTAAGGGATCAGCCGCTGGTTTAACTCTAAATTAAAAATGCACCACAAGTAAGTAGGGTAGAATCTTTAAAATGCCAAAGAACCATTTAGGTCTATGTGGTTGCATTTATTTATTTTGGGGCAAGGGTTGGTTTGAGTCACATTTGATGACAAGTCTATGGATGACATACATCTCTGGCAGAATTGGGCAAAGTGGGACATAGCTTTGGTTTTGAAAAACCTCATTGAACAGTGGCTTTCTTGTTTGCTTGGTTTGGGGTGGTTTCTGGATTTTTTTAAAGGGGGTGTGTGTGAGTTTTTTTGTCTTTCAAAGCTAGGACTACTCCTGGATTTTGTCTGTCTTCCAAAATTTTGGGCTGAAACAGTTGAATGAATGTCTCTTCTACTGGTTCAACATTCAATGTTTAAAATTTATCATTTATTACTTAGGTTATTGCCAATATCGCAGCCTTCTTCAACTGTTGCTTATCTTACATTAGTACAATTCACTGATACCACTGTTGTCAGGAGGTGCATCAGGTGTTGTTAAAGCAGTTGCTTTTCCTTCTCACTCAGTTTATATCACTTTAAATACATTACACTCAGAAGTGTTTGTCATATCATTCCACAATGAAACCAGAGTCATCATACTAGCAGAGTTTGCTCCAGTTACATACACAGTTCTACATGTTTCACCTTTCACTATGTACGTTTGATTACTCAAGGTGGATTGACCGAGGGACGGAAGGTAGGTGTATGCCGGTCCTCCGTTAGATCAAGGGCTGCGTTCTCCCTTCAATGTTAGAAAGTTGAAATTGGGTGATATATATATGCAAGCTAATTCCACTTCAAGGAAGGGGAACATACACATGAACCAAAGGGCTGCATTTGGTCCAGGAGATTTATAAAGAAGAGATCCAAACTCTACAAACCCTCATGCAGTGGAATTAGTGCTTTCCTGGTCAGATGAATAGAACAGGTGCAGAAACAGCTTTCAGGTCTTTAAAATACACCAGCCCAAATAAATCACAACTATGGAGCATGTTTAGCAATTTCAAGCAGACATTAGAAATGCAATGCCCATGGTGCAGATAAAGTGCTTATGAAAAAGGTGGACGCAACATCTGTACTGGCACAGAACGCCTGTTCCAAAGTAATAGCTGCAAAATGCCTCCTATAAAGCATAACACTGTTAGTACAGCTGCAGCTCTTAATAGCTATTGAATTTCTTGATCAGGGAGGCAGATCCAGAGCAAGGGAAATGGACAAGTGAAACTATAAACTGCTATTTTACACCTATGAATGTAATATCAAATAAATGTGGTCGAACCCACTTTTATTTTTTTAAGAAATTCCTCCCTAGAGATCCTCGTGCTAGATCTTACCTAGCAAGCCATCAGAAGGCACTTATGTCAGCCTAACCCTGAGGTTTCCAAGATGTATAACTGTACAGTCTACATATACCCGCTGCTCATTATATCTGTAACAGAAACCTGCAGCTACGCACACGTGCGTAATACCTCATGCATCATTTGCACACTTACTCAAAGCTATTTGGTTCTAGATCAATGCAAACAAGGAATGAAAAGGTACACAATAGATTAGATAGTTTTTAAGATGGTTATGCAAGAGAAAAATTATAGTGAAGTGACTGAGTTGCACAGAGACTTGAATATAGGCAACAGGATGCAACCAGTAAACTCATTACCATGTTAGCTTATAAAAATTATTCCAAAGAATACAGCTGTCTGACATGTGCTGGGTTTTCTTATTTAAATACCTTAATAGTAAGATGAATTTTTGTCCAAGAGGCCCCCTGTGAAGTACTAGAATCATATTTACTTTGCATTTATAATTACAGCTTTTTGTTTATGACGGAACTTCTGTGGAATGATGAGATTTTCAGTATGCAGATAAACTGTCATTTTAATATTTTCTAAACTTAATATTGTCTTGCAAATTCTTCACTTTTTATTAGCCTGGAAATAAAATACATCACATAATAGTCAGGTAGCAGTGACTGCTGAGACTGCCGATTGACCTGGTATGGAATTCACCTGAAATTACCCCAGCTGGAACACTCTTAATATCTTATTTTTAATGTCTGTCATACGGAGTTTGGAATGGATGTTTTTTGTTTTGTTTAGGACCACCTTTTCTTCCAAGAAGACAGCAGGTTTCAAACTACATGCTGTTGATGTCTACCCAAAGTGTGTCCTAGGCACGTAAACCCTTCTGAGCCCCAAACGACAGTCCCGTTTACCCATTTTCCAGTACTACTTAAATTTCCTGGCACCTGAACTCACTATGTTTTTTTTTAATCTGGCTAGAAATTTTTCTGGCTGGCATACATCCCTCAGAAGTACCCGAATGATATGGAGATAGATATTTATCTCCTCCTAAAAGCAATCTAAGATAAGACATACAACTGCCAAAGCTTGCTTGAGACCTTGGAGAATCCTGAAAAGTTAGTCATAGTCAGCACTTCAATTAACTTCATGGGTGGCGGTGCCAGTTTAATGATAAGAACACTACTACCATTCAGAAAGAGGTGGATCTAACTCTTCTGGTTACTTCCCAAGAAACTGCTTTGACTCCAGTCCTGGTAGAATCCAAGCCACGACGCAGCCAGAAATGATAAAAATCAGTGGGTCAAAAGAAGAGAGAGAAGAACGGAGTCAGAATCTTCTGGCCTAGAAAGCTTGTTTGAAAGTGGAAAGGCCCGCTAAAGTAGTTCTGCTTAACAAGTTAGTTATACACACTCCAGGAGCAGGACCCAGTGCCTCAGTTCTTCCTCCTTCCAGGCGAGTCAAGCTCCCATTCCTGCCTCTGTGCTCTGCTCTTCCAACTGGTCCGTTTTCAACAGGCAGCACTGAGAATGCCTCTTCTTCTGCACTTCTTCACTTACCGTTCCCTGTGGCAGAGCATCTCTGAAATCTCCCAGGAGTTTTGTAAAAGAATTTAGGTGCAAGACCCAAAGTGTTTACAGGGAGTAATCAGGGATTTTTTTTAATTATTACTATTCTACAAATGATAGAGGCCTCAGTTCGCATCACAGGCATAGATTTACAAGGAAGAGAAGACTAAACAGAAAAAGCAAAAAGCCATCACACAAACTGCTAACAAAACAGCTTCAGCATCAAAATTACCACCTGAGAGCTGGAAGTTATTTCTTTTGTTTTTCAAAATCCACCTGCCAAAAAAGATCACAGAGTAAACCCAGGTCTGTTGATGTCCATAGGAGCTCTGCCTGTGATTTCAGTGGTGCCAGCATTCCAACCCACAGAGAGATGGAAATCTGATGAAGTTTAACAGAGTCTTTAGGAAGGCAAGTTCAGCCAGCAACGGGCTTCAGTGGAGCGTGTGGCTGCCATTGTGAGTTTCGAGGTTCAGCTCCCTGACAAATGAATATCCCTACAAAAAGCTCAAAATGAAAGATTTGTCAGATTATGGCACTGAGACATTAAAAACCCCACAGGATTAAATGAATCATGTCATGTGCCTTTTGAACAGGTAACAGAAATTGCTGAAGTGTTTTCTACCTTGTAAAAGGAAATGAAAGCAAAGACTTGTCTTTGCTGAAGTTTTTAGTGGCTAAAGTTGTACACAGATCTGGGAGATGGCGTTAAGGCAGCTTGAGTGGGAGCAGCAGTCTGGCAGTGGCATCAGGAAGTCTAGGGGAGCAAAGAAACACCTCGGGTAAGCCTGTGAAGCTCTGCAGGACTATTCTTAACTGCCACCAGTCTCCTAAAGTGCCCACTGACACCTCACTCAGAAATTCACGCTATGTGCTGCGGTCACTATTAACTGCAGTCCAGGCACGGCCAAAGACTCACCTTTAGTATCATGACTGACTGAGGTAAAACTTTCCACGGATCAGAAAGTGATTAACGGGGATTAATTAACAACTAGTGTTAAGCCTTTTACAAAGAGTAAACCCATGCAAATCAGATTCCTTCCTCTGCCTGTTTTGAAAGCTACCTGCTCAGAAAGAGCTTTCTATCAATTATCTGTAATGGGATTATTAGCACTTTTTCCCCAGTAAGTTTCTCCTCAGAAACAGGTAATGCTGATAAACTTTGCATAACAACTATAAGAGACAAAAGATTTTAAACAAATGAATATTCACTGGATTGCAAACATTCAGATTAACATACTCAGTGTAGTAATTAGCGCTCTGATAAAATGACAGTGCAATATATGATACTGCATAAAGTAAATACACTGGATTTTGCCTATGTACAATATTTTCACTGATTTCAATTAAGCATAAAATTTTCCTGCATTTTCTGCCTTAACAACTATCTTGTATTTTCTACTATTAGAAAACAACTGCTGCCTTGCCCTTAAAGCGCACAGATAGGTTAGCTCTTATTACTTACCTCCTGCTTTTTAATGTGGTCATAAAAGCATGAGGTTTGGCCTTCTTTCTGTCGATTCATGGCGACCAAATATCCCAAATATTATTTTGGCTACAGCACAGTTTTGCACACGCAGCATGTAAACTGCTTAGCCCAAAAGAGAAAAGAGACCTGCAGGCCTATTCCCTGCCACTAACAAGTGAAAAGAAACACAAAGTTTAATCTGAAAAATCAAATAATTAACTGAACCGTATCAGTCGCGCACATTTGTGTACACAAGGGTAATTAACGCATAAAATTTTGCACGTATAAAAATTGTCCTTAGTTGTAATCTAGAAAATCCTTCAGCATCAGCTATATAAAACACACATTTATTAAAATCCACTAAAGCAATGCCTCACTTGAATACAGACGGATGAACGTATTAAGTCTAAGAATGTATCTGCAGAGGGTACTCACATCTATCAAAAATTCTTCATATCAACAGGGATGGAAACATCCGGGAGGTGCTATCCAAACTGAAAGATTACATGACACGTTGCAGAAGATGCTACCTACAATATCCCGTTCTTAAGATCAAGTGGCCGTTACATCACAGATAGGAAATGAAAGAACGTGTCCTGGGGGTTTTTTGCATCATAAAAAAATTAAGGATCAAACTAATTTTTTCAGTTTGTTTCTATCAAGGAGTGACCATATGAATTTCCAAGCAATATGCAGAGGAATATTTTAATAACAGGAATGGAATGAAATGCTGAGAAAAGGAATTAGAACCTGATTTTGAAAATCATTTGCACGGAAAATTGATGTCTGAACAACCTTGAAAGTCTGGCTTTTATTTCCTGATCCTGCAAACTGCCCTACTTGCCAGCTTTAAAAGTATAAGCAGTTGGAATGAACACATAGCATCTGCTTATGGATTTAAAAGTTTCACGTATATATAGTTTTCAGAATTATACCTTGACAATGAAAAGCTTTTCACTCGTGATTTCCCAGTGCGATATGATAATCTCACCAATGTTCAAGATACAAGATGTAATTTTAAAAGTTACACAGCCCAAAATGTGTTTACATTTTTTTAGACATATTGGTCACTTACAGTCATTTTTTCTTCCTCTCTCTTGATTAGTACGAATCCAAATGCCTCAGCAGCCCAAACATGAATGTGAATAGATAAGCTAAAATCTGAGAATTTCAGGAGTGCTGAAGTGCATGCTTTTCCCTCTCCCCCTTTTAAAAGTGTCAAAAGCTTCCTGACACGCTTCGGTCCATGGAAATGGAACATATTTTCTCATTACATTAATTAATGGGTCTGCTTGGGTGGTATAATTCACTATAAATTTCCTTTAGGATTCTGTCATACCTAAAAAGGATCTTATTTTTGTGATGTCTTTAAATTTTTATGACTTCTACTCTGTTTAGTCTGCGTGTAATCCTTCTTTTGAAACCTAATGTCCTAGAAAATCTGCAGGTTTTTCTCAAAACTGGCACGCTCTCTGGTTTATAGTCATTTCTTTTTCTTGCCTTCTTAGAACTCCACGCGAGTCCTTAAGGTGCAGTTCACAGCTCAGGGAATTTATGATTACATCGTCAATGTAAACGAAAGCACTGCGATATATTAAAACTGACAAGATGCTGTTCATTAATCTCTGAAATACGGCCAGGTGTGATGTAATGAAGAGAGGCTTCCAACTCAGAGAAGCCTAACGCAGCTCCCAGCTCAGCTTGATGGTGGCTTCCTTTACCTCATCTGGGAGAAGGACTGCCTGGGTGGGGACTCTCGCTGGAAGCGTAATGTCAGAAAAATGTGGGTTGGGGAAAATGAGACAGGGTAATCCCTTGCTGTGCCAATGTTTCTCAAACGGCTCAGCTTCTGCTTTCCTTTCATTTCCAGGTTAGAACACTAACTTGGTCGTGCCGTAGCGAACCACAACTTCCCAAGGAAATAGTTTGATGGGCTGGAGGGACATTTTTATGTACAAAAAAGAGGAGTATTTTAAGTACTGGAGTCTCAACCAGTGGAGAAAGCAACGGCAGGCTCAGAACACAGAGCAGCAAGTGCTGCAATTTACACATCCGTTAGAACTCGATCAAACCAAGGCTTTAATTTGGTTGTGACAGTTTTAGACTTTTTGTTTGTTTGCTTTTTATTGAGCAGTTGTACTGTTTCAACAGAAACAAGGGCAAAATCAGAAGAGACCAAATATAAGGAAAAATTCAACATTTTCACATCATTAATTCATACCTCAGCATAAACTGATAAATGTTATTGCCTAATTTTACTTCATTAACAATGTATGTGGAACATGTATTGAATAAAAACAAGACTTTGAAAGTCATCCACACCAGAGTAACAGAAGAAACTTTGTGAATGAAACTCGTATTCCTGAGTCGAAAAAGAAACAGACATTTTTTCAAATATGGAAATACAATGTGAAAGTAAGTTTTTATACACTCCATGATTTAGCATTTTGTGTCCATCCAACATTGAGGTCCACATCCTAAAACAAGTTAGGGCCATTAAACAGCTTTACTCTCTGCAAATCATAACCAAGCCAGCTATTGCAGCAGCACAAAACTGATTGATTTTTACAGATTACTTGATATGATCAGTTTTATCCAGCTACATAGCTTTTGAGCATGATGAACACAGTTCCTACACTACATCCAACCTGGGAACAAAAGACAGCTCTTCTCGGAAAAAGAGGGTTTGGGTAAGCTTCATATTACCTTCTGAAATTTCTAGGAAAGAATGCAGAGCAAGACTAGCCTTTGCATTTTCCTCTCACCATGGAGAAGTTACAAGAAGGCTCCTCTTTTTAATTTCTATTTTTTCTTATTGATGTTGCTGTTATTATATTAAAATCTCTCATATTTATTCCAGAGAAGAGTACTGCTAGCTCCTCCTGAGCTCCTCACCCATGGACAAAGTGAAAAAGACAGAATAGACCAGTAAAAAGACTGTGGAACTGGAAGCAGACAGACTGATGGGAAAAGATTACGGGTTTGAAAAATGGCAAAGAAAAGTGAAATGGAAGGAAGGATTATAAAGAAAGAGGACTGGTAGGATAACTAGCCCTGAAAATAAAGATAGAGATATGAACAATAACAATCATCTTCATATTTCATTGCTGTGAATATAATAAATGTAAATACTTTTTAATACCTATCTCTACCCAGGCATCTCACAGAATTTTTTTGCTGATATCACTACTGGACATGGCATTGGGTAGTACCAGTAGCAGAACAGCAGTCAGGATCATTGGTAGTGCCAGTTTCCACCTCTATGTTAAACCACGTACTACTTGAAGCCACTTTGTACACGACTGTGCTGCAGGAGCAGCAACTGCGAGTCCCTTATCTAGTTTGCACAGAGCTGTCCCGGCCCTTAGATAAGCCTATCCATTCCCTCTTATCAGAATCCAAATCTTAGCAAAATATAACCCTTCTATGTCAATTATTAGAACGTATGCCTTCCTCTCTCAACTGTTTCTATCGTACTATGCATGCCCCCAATCATTGAGCAATTACCTAAGTAAATAGATATGAATACACTGGAATTAGTCTGCAGAAGAATGTTATACCTAAAATCTTAAATGTCTAATGGATTTACTGTATCTATGCTCAGGACTTTGAACTATTTTTTGTAAGTATTCTGGCATTTTACTTGCAGAAGTGATTTAGAGAAAAAAAAATTAAGCAGATACTGATGGACATACCCAGAAACTCAATCATGTATTTAACAAGAAACCAGATTCTCAAATTGTATTCATCCATTAGATGAGAAATCTCTCTTATTGGCTATGTTAGCTAATAGAACTAAGTTTGAGTATGATATCAAACAAGTACTGCACTGATTTGTTGGTTGATTATCTTTAATTTAACTATCTTATTTAACTACGTTAATTGAATTAAATGTATTTAAAAAAATATTAAATGACTCACTTCAATCACTAAGCTTNGGTGGTGGAGTCTCCAACTCTGCAGACTTTCAAAACCCGCCTGGACGCCGTCCTGTGCAACCTGCTCTAGGTATCCCTACTCTGGCAGGGGGGTTGGACTAGATGATCTCCAGAGGTCCCTTCCAACCCCTGTGATTCTGTAATATCTTAAAACTTGAGAATTACTTTGAACTGATTCACAAATAGACAAAAAGGTGATGGATATCAAATAAAATATCCCTAATGAGAAATCATTCAGCAACGGTCTACCGTTGCAACTTCCTGAGTTAACATTACATTCTTGCCCTAAGTTAATATTACATCCATTCTGGACCAATTCCTGCCTTGTAAGATAATGTGGCACCAGAGTTCTTGCTTTTGCTAGGGTGTACCCCTCATGTGCAGTTATCCCACAATACTTTATGCAGAGCCATCTCAGTCTTTCATCAGAGTGTTTTCTACTACAAAAAAAGGCATTTGGCAAAGAGAGAAATATTTCTTAGCTAAATATTTGAGAAAGCAGTAATTGTGTAATAAAAGTACTCCAAAACTGACACAGTATTCACCACATTTTGACATACCATTTTTGTCCAGCATTAGCCAGGTTTGTCATACTTCAAGACTAAGGATGAAACATAAATTCTCTTGATGCCTAGCCAACAATCTTCACTAAACTACTGAAGCTTGTAGGCCTTTGTCTATACTAATGCTACATTAAAAGACTCATTAGACAAAAGCATGACAATAAATATGTGGTCAATAATTTCAGGTAAAGGTGGACCCAAAACCTGTAGTGAATTAGCTAATTAATCCCACACACGGTAGAAACCTGCATCCAGCATGAAAAACAACTGGTAGAACAAATCTTTAGATTCAAAGATACATACTCATACTCTCCATCAGGACAATATTAAACTAAAAATTTTGTCCATGAGAATGAAAATTATAGAAACTGGCTATAGCCTTAGTTGCAATAATCAGGAATCACTTATTCCATTTCTTGAGGTTTTATTTGATAGATTGTAGATTTTTAAGTTAATGTGAGTCTGCTATCCTTCAAATATTAACCCAATTTCCAATAAAATAATAACAGCAGCCTATGAAGTTCATGTTAATTGCATACAAGGGTTTTTTAATTGTTCATAGCTGTTCATCTCTATTAGAAAGGATTTAGTACAATTCCATTTACTTTAAATCACCATTATCAAATGATACTGCAGGAATTTGAAAGCTTAGATATTACTATTTGAAGTCTTTAATATTTTTAAAACATTAAGATTTATTTGGTTTTTTGAGACACTTATCGAATATTAGATTGCACATGTAAGAAATAATGCAAGAGTTCTTCTGAGCCAAGCTTTACATTCATAAGTTCACTGACTCATTGTAAATGAAATCTACCTCTTGTCTTATGTATGTTATTTCCACAGTCTTTGTGCTTCCCCTGCAGCAAAATGATGTTCTGATGATTGTGTATTTAACATCAACTATCTAAAAATAAAGCATTAGGCAATAACTCAGAATACAACAGATTACTGTAACAATTTATGCTAGTAATTAGGAAAGGGATTCCTAACTTGATGGTCTTGGGAGACTGTCAGAAATACCCTTCATCTCTTAAAAATGTGATTGCTGTCCCAGATCCCAGATGGAACAAGAAAAAATCTCTATGAATTCCGGTCTCTTGCAACCGCGAGTGACAGAGCCCTGTCAAAATCTTTTCAAGGCTACAGTGTTTTCAGTATTGTTGGCCAACAAACCCAAATCTCAGCCACAGGCGGAAATTAAGGTTTAACTAATTACCCCGCAATAGCTACTACAGCTATTGTACAGATGCTTTATTCAGATAAATTAATAGCAAGTCAACACTGCCTCCTGCACATAAAACCTACTGTTAATACCAGAAATAAACAATATTCCTCAAGAGTATGGCCATTAAGACTAGCCTGTCTCTCTTCTATGTCTCCTTTGCACTTGGCTACCAAAAAAGTTCGGGGCCAATTTTTATGTTCTAAAATTAAATATTCACACTCATAATTTGTACCTCTATATCACCTTCCACCCAAGGTTTCAGATAACTTTGAAAGGGCTAAATAATTTTCTAAATATATAATAAATATTAGTCACATCTTATAGAAAAAGAACCCAAAAGAAAGCTGGAACAACAAATTTGAACCTGATTTTCAGTGAGGACTATTCTAACTTCTGAAAACACACCATTTCTGCTACTGGAATAGTATGAATATAGATACTGAATAACAGCCTGTAAGTTTGAAAAATATATGCTAAAATGGTGCTTAATAGATGATTTGCATTATACAATAACTTTTTCTTTCTCTGTGTTATCTTAACTCTATACTCAGATTTTGCAGGACAACCCCTCTTTATCTGAAAAGAATCCATTTTCTCTGCAGAAGCCTCTCCCACTCCACTCTGAAGGTTCCCCAGAGCACAGCTGCACAACTTACCGAAAAAGGTTTGAGATATTTATTCATTTGTGCTTGCACTCCTCACTACTCTTCACAATAAGTTTAATATGAAACCTCAGGTGAACCAGAAGGCTTTTCTAAACATCTGTGGAAGTTTGCCATACCTATGCCCACAAACTATTTGCCTGTTGAGATATCCAAAAGCTGTCACGGTCTTAAAAAAGCTAGCTTCTACTGAAACAGAATACTTCTCTAAACAGAGTGGGAGGTCAACCAATTTCATTCTATCTGCTTCTATTCTTTGATTTTATCTTTTAATATTAATATTCTTAAGACCACCCATCAGCTAATCCGTTTAACAAAACTTACTCCCCGATTATCTGATCAACAATTGCAGTGAGGTATAACTTCATAAAGAGATGCATGCATTTAAAGGTAATTATTTAATTACATTCTTATATCATGGATATCATTATATTTGACTTCTTAATATAAATACTCAAAACAACATAGTGGATATAAGTTCATGTTTAAGATGGTGTGACACTTTAGCACTGAGACTTGGTTCAACAAGATACTTTATACCAAGTAGTTCTATTCAGATTAATTTCCAAATAGTTGTTCTCAAATTTCTTACCTTTAGAACTATTTAAAAAAAAAATTAAATAATCCTCTCTAAAATTTGAAAACGTAACTTGATGTGATTAAAAAAATAATTCCTATGCAATATACGAGATTTACTGAATTATCTAAAGCTAAAGGAGTATGAGAAGACTATTTGTGGTGGACTTGGTAGTGTTAGGTTAATGATTGAACTCTATAATCTTAAGGGTCTTTTCCAACCTAAGTGACTCTATTTTTAAAAATTCTGAGGGGAAAAAAAACAAGAAGAACAAGTGTTTTATCTCTTTATCCTACATTGCATATGCTATTTGTATCAAACAAATTCCAAATTAAGGAAAGCTAAAATGGACCATTGCTAAAGTTCTATGGAGCCTCAGAAGATTGTAAAGAAAAGGGGGTTCACATTAAAGATCAGATATTAAAATAACTGACATTTCAATTTGGATAGCGTACTACAGTCTAAAGCATACAAACACATTCTGAATGTATTACTGCTCCAAAAACATAGCCTCCGTTGCACAGAAGGAAATACAGGATTAATGATGTTAGCTCCCAGGGGAAAATTTACAACTTGTAAAAGCATAAAACGCATGCTATACATTGATTAAAGAAAAAATTATGCATACAATTTTATTGATGTATTGACAACACCATGTCACCAAGTCTCCTAAAACGTGCCACCTAGTGGAGCATATGAGTAAGTTCTACAATAGAGAAGCAGCCAGCTCTGTACCCACACAGGCTGTGTCGTCTAGTAAAGCCTTCTGCTAACCTTCCGGCTCTCATCTGGAAGAACAGTTTTGCATTTACCATTTCTCATACTGCACATCACCCATTCTCCTTAGCCCACCCTGCAAACTTCGCTCTGCTTAGAATTAGAATGTAACCAAAAGACTTCTAAGATACCTAGTAGTCATTAAAAAAAACCATGTACCTTAAACCAAGACCAAAATTGGTTGAGCACAGAAAATGTGTAAACAGGTAAAATGAAATGGAGCACCTTCTCTGCTGTCTAGCTAAGAATGGAATCTGCACGAGATGTTATTCCAATATAGTTATTCTTGATTTTTTTGCCCCTAACCAGCAGAAGTTGAGAAGGTAAGAAAAGAGCTGGCCACTTCTAAGCAGCAAGACATACACAAGCATAACTCATATGCCTTAGGAAACAGTCGGGAAAATCTGGAGAGTGACAAGGAGAGATGAGACCCAAGAACATCCAATTTCAGCTCTCCAGAAAAGAGTAACTTCTGAGTCTAAAGACTATTTTAACATGCAGTTTTCCAAAAGATTACTTTATTTTTGAAAAAACCCAGCATTTCAGATAGCAGTACTAGCTAATTGGTCCTATAAATTTACATCACAGGCCCAATCACCTTCACGTTTCATCAAAAACTATCTGATTTTTCGTATTGAATTTGAATACCAAAATATATTGATTTTTTCAATCATATTTCATTATCATTACAGAGTGGAATTTTTTTAATAAAGTGTAATTGTATTAAATTATAGGAATAGTCCAGCATAGAAGGCACTATAGGAACAAACAAAAGTTACATAACTTGAAAAATATGCAAGTTATAAGTTGTATACAATATTCAGTTAAAATTATGAAGTTCTTGTTGGTGAATCTCTCTTAGAAGCATACATATAAGACATGTTCATAGATCCTAAAGTTGTTATGTGCCCTTACCTGTTTTCTAACTGCAACAGAACTTGAGGGTGCTAAAAAGAATTGATGGTGAGATGTAATTTCACCGTACACTTTTCTTTCACATGAAGTTTCCTGAGTTTAAGTATCTTTATTTTGTGTAGCGGAAGGTACAGTACACAATAAACCTAAAAAATTTCAATAGAAGTAGAAAAAACATCCAGAGAAATATAGAATAGTTTCATGTTGAGATTCTCTGACAGCTGTACCACCCTGCATTTGTAACACGACAAGACCCATACAGACCTTAGAAGAATCACTAACAGATCATTTTCCCCCTCTTCCTCAAAACTAGTTGTAAGTAAAAGTAACAGTCAAAAAGCACAGGAACATAACCTACTCTCCACAAAGCACTGCATGAGACCATTTGGGACTGTAGTCCAACACATTACTGTTACAATTGTGTCTTTTCAGAAGATGTGCAAGTATGTATAAGCGTGAGTGTGGGGATGTGCATTCTCACGTGCATCTATACATTTATGTCAGTACAGACATTTGCTTTACCAGTCAGAGATTTATGGCGGTGCACAGGTTTTTAACGTAGATCCAAGCGAGGCCCCTTCAGTGCTCTGCTAAATTCCTGTTTACGCTTCGAGAAGCAGCAGTTTGTCCAGAGAAAACAGACTAGGTTTGATGATAACAGCGAAAACCAGGCATTTGAGAAAATATCCATGTGTTAGGATCACAGGGATGCATATTAAGCATCTGCTGAGAAGAATTAACATAAGCTAGATTTTTATCATCATGCCATCTATACTACGGCAGAGCCCAAACACTCCATTTGATTTGCAGCCACGTTATTCCAAACAAACAGGAAAAAAAAAAAAAATCCTTGCCATGCAGCCAGATAGTCTAAAAGATTCCATTGGATGAAAAGCCAGGGAATGCTTTCACACTCTGAAGTGAAAAGAAAACCCCTGCAAAAGAAGGTTGGTTTTGTTTGGTGACCTCCCCCCCTTCACCCACCTCCCCAATACAGCACGTTCCAGGGAACAAAAATAGGCTATCTTTGTCATCTCTTGCAAAAAATAAATTCAGATGGGTAATTTTTTCTCTCCTGTCTTCAAAAGCACTTTTGTTGCCAGGACCCTAACTTGTAGATTGGAAAGGTAAAATGCTTTCATCTTAGGCAGATGTAAATATGAACAAGATATTCTATAATATCATGGCAGTTACAAAATTACCCAACTAGTCTCATGAAGATTAATTTCCTTTGCTTCTGGGTTGTCAAATGGTGATTTCCTCTTCTTATAAGAATACCGTGTTTTGATAAGTATAAGCAGTTCCACAGTATTTTGGAACTTCATACATCTCAATTTTCTCCCACAAGAAGCGACACATTCCTCAAGTTTGGGAGAGCTGGAAAAAACTTCTAATAGAAAATGAAAAGCCGATTTTAATGAGAAAGCATCACCAAATTAATCACCACATCTCTAACGGTTTCCCCACACATATCTGCCCTGAGTTGTCCAGCACTGTTAGTTCCCAGAGTCGGCATGTGCTTTGAGAGACACATGCATGTACACGGCAGTAAATGTGGACCAGAGCATCCATTAGTAATTAACGAGGGATGAGCAAAGCAACTGGTAATAGTTAAAGCAAGCGTTCGCAGACGGCTTTGAATGGGTTGCTCTGCATTCTTTTGCAATGAACGGGGAAAGCTGTGATTGGCTCCATATGACTGGCAAAGGTGATGATAACATGACTTATGAGCAACCTGCCAAAAAAAGTATTTATCTAGCGATATATTATGTGTACACAACCAAAGATGCTCCTCTAGAGGCACATTGCACAGTAGTTAAACACATAGTTTAGTAAGGCGATTATAAAATCACCTCGATACTCATGTAAGGAAAGAACTTTTACAGCCACAAAGCAATCACAGATAGCAAAACTGAAGAAAGTAGTGGCGCTTACTCACTTCCCACCTTTGAAAACAAATCTCTATTAATCTCAGACCTTGCAACCAGCGCAACATGCCGAACTAATTACGCAGGTATCATACTTAAAGCAAGTGACAGAACTTTCCAAGTCAAAAGGAACAACCGTGTTCACGTCCTGCTGTGTGCCGCATTACCACAAAGCTCTCCGCTTGGCTACTTGTGATCTTTTCCAATCTATTGTAGTCTGGATTCTCTCTTACTAGTTGCACTTTTGGTTGTTTCCTCTTTCAAGTTAGTTTCCAGATGTTGTTGCTTAGCCATGTTTTCCCTGCCACACTGCGTCTCCTTAGCCTGAACTTCTACACCATTCCCTTCTGTGTTTCCCCCGCTATTCAATTCACAATCTAAGTCAAGATTTTGAAACCTGTTGTAAATTACATTAATTGGCAGTTCTTTCCTGCAGCTGTGTGCATTTCTTAAGACCACATACTTACAGGGCTTGGGGGGTGTGTCTTTTTTACCATCTTTGGACACATTTTATACTGAACCAAATTGCATCTGGTTCCAACACCAGCTGAAGAGTCATGCTGGTACCTTTCAGGGGTCCTAGCAGGGTCAGGTTTATAATTATTTTGTACAGTATTCAAGTGGAAGAGAGATCCACTGGAAACTTAAAAGGAAAACTGGTTTGTGCATAACATGCTTGAATACTTCATGCTATCGTGGGTAGCTCACCAATTATTTCCTACTTGCTAAATGCAAAAATACGTTAATGAATATAGAGCTTTAAAAAAATGTGAGTCATGAGGTTGACCAGAAAAAAAGTGAGGCTGCACGAGCATGGACAGAGAGTTTTATTAGCCTGGCAGGAAAGTTTCTCTTTTTATTTAGAATCAATTCAACCTACATATTTCAGAAAATAATTATTTAGAAAATAATTTAGGTTACCTTAAAATTACAGTATTAATTTCCACAGTTCCCTTTTTAATACAGCCTCATAAATTAAAAACAAAATCATGAAAATATTCAAAGGAAGTATGATTAAAACCTAGAATTCAGACCACAGCATTGTAGCAGGCCAAAATAAAATCCTGATTCTGTCCAGTATCTTTGAGGTCTAACAAAATCATTCAAGAAAAGATACTTTCTTTCTTTATATTTGCCCTACAAAATCAGTAAGAAGTAACTGGGAAGAGAAAATTAGAGGATAACACTTTTCAGCTTAGATATTATAGTGATGTTTTCCATTTAAAACTAGAAAAACACCCTAGCTTTGCTGGAAAATGATAAAGTGTCATCAAAAGATTTTCATTTATACATGTACCTGAACAAGAAAGCTCAAGATCACTGTGGCAGAATGTCTGTAACTAGGAAGGCTGACTTGTAGAAGGCACATTTACTCTGACCTCTAATTAATTTTCCCCAGTAAAGCTGACCAGTCTAAAATCTAGATTGCAAGTCCAAGAGACATCTATAATCATGCAGGGAAAGTAGAATTGCCTCCACCTACTCTTTATGTCCCACATATTTTCCAAGTATGTCTTCTCAGAGTAAAAATCATTGCAGCCTTCTCCTGTCCTGTATCCCCAAGCCTGAAATAGCTGAAGACAAGGAAACAGAAGATACGGAGAAGCCAAGGGTCATACAGATAGAAGCAGAGAATAAACCCAGTGACAGCCACACCTGAGGTCCCAGTCCCAATGCAGCCTACTGTATTCCGTCATCGGTGAAGCAAATGAAGTCTTGCTCATTGCAAGATCCATGCCTCCGACTCCACTTCCCTTCCCCTCCCCTGTGTAGCACTCTGGCTCTCTCCTATACCCTTTCTCCTCTTTCATCCATCACTTTCCCTCTTCCGATCTCTTCCCTGAACTTCTTATTCTCCTTAACATTTCAGAGCATTTTTCATAGCATTTTTAAATTTTCTCTCCTATTCCTCTCACCCGCATAGCTGGAGATACGTCACACGTCCCATGCCAACTTCCATTAGTAGCTGGTTGAACAGCACCACATGCTACAGCTGACTTGGAGGTACGGATGTGCTGCCTGGCCAGTCAGTACGTGTTTGCTGACTCATCAACCACCGGAACAAATATTACAAATGACTGTTGAGCTCAAACAAATGCTCTTCCTTGAGTGACAGCACTAATGGTGGTCTCCATCCAGTTACCAATTTCCACAAAGATTGTAGGAACATTGTACCCTTCAAACCTGTATCCTTATGCCAAATCAATTTTAAATTAGTTAGTGTTTAAAAAAAAAAATATCACATGTGTTAAATTGTGGAAATAGTGAAAAATGTAGTATGTACAAATGGTTGTCTCCATGCTTAGAAAAATACATTTCATATACACTCTGGCTGCATTTCATATTCTGTTGGTCTTTACCATATATTTGAAGGTAAACAGGCTGACAAGTAGCTTTCTTGTCACGTCCAGTAGAAGAATGATGCCACTTACTCCAATTCTTACAGTTCTTTAAGGTGTAAGACTATTGGCAACCTTTTCACAACTTTTAAATGACAGTATACTAACCAGTTTATAGTTGAATACTAAAACACATCCAAAATAAAAATAAGTTAATCTCAATTGTTTTCATCTGTTTTAACAACAGGTTTTATTCACATTTGCTCCGAGAATATATATTATAAAGTTAGGCCAACCAATGCACTATCAAAATGAGTACATATGTCATTGATTTAAACTTTCCTACACAGTTTTTCTTGCACTTGCTGTGTTACCAGGTTTCTAAAACAAAATTCCTGAAAACAAGGAGCTTGGACAGGGTCTTCAGTTCAAACTGACGAATGCTTGAATGCCGTGAAGCTCCACTGGTTTGCACCAGCAGATCTAAGAGATGTCGTGCACAAAATACCGTGCTTTAAAAAGTAATGTTATTACAATTAAATTAACATGTAATAATACAGAAATTATATGCATTTTTTAGGGTTACATACAAAACCCTGACAAGCACAATTTATCTGAGGCTTGTCATTGCCCCAACATGGCTTTACAGTGATTCACCAGACTGCTAGCCAATCTATAATCAATTAGAGAGCTTTGGTTGCATCCGGTATTCAAAAACACTTGGGTTCAATTATTATCAAATCAACTAATAAAAAAAGGTAAATATTTTTCTTTTAAAAAAAGAACTTGCATTATCGATTAGACCGTGTGGTTTAAATCAGCTTTGGATTTGGACAAACAAATAAGAAGTGTTTTATATAGCCAGCTGCACATCAAAAGTAATTTTGCAACACAAAAATTTTCTGGCCAGACCTGCCTTTTAGACAGTTATAGATCCCAGTGGAGGCATGGGAAGACCAGAGTTCAAATTCAGTTTACTATGGCAGTTCTCCCAGCTCTGAATCTTAGCCATGTGACTGGCAATGCTTACTGTCACCACAGGGGAGTCTTAAAAGGGAAAAGTGGTAGCTCCGACATCCACAGAAAAAGCAAATACTACCATACACAACTCATATAAGAGCAGAATGTTCCTCAGCAGAACTTCAAGCTATTTCTTAGCATTGTGCAGGTATCTCATCATTGCTTGAGAGTGACAGCAGACATAGCATAAATATTATTACACAGGAAAGTGTATTTGTCAGCTTATCTGCCTCCCTCTGCCTACCCTGAACAAATTAGATACACCATGAGGAAAAAGTAGGAGATACTACAACTACGTCTGCGTTAGCAAGCAGCGTGGTACAACAGAAGTGGGTCTACTGACGTAACTAACATTGAAGCATCTATTGAAGTAGCAGTTACTATACTGACAGCATCGAGGACCTGACGCTCCTGCATATATCTGCCTTTTGAGGGTTTCCGATTCAGAATTGCTCTAGTTTGGGGTTGTGGATGGAACACCAGTAGAGTCTGGAGTGTATTAGGTGCACTCCTGGAGCACAAGTTTTGCTTGAAAGGCATCCAGTTTTTGTCCTCTGGGACTTTACTGGGATACAAACCAAAAATGCAGCAAGCGGAGACCACTGTGAGGTTTGTTTCAAAAGCATATTCGTGACCTGAACTGTAATATACGCGTACCTGAGGTTGAAAAGCATGAAAAAGTGTTACAGGGCAAACAAACCAGCATCTATTACAATAATTCTCAAATCATGGATGTATATCATCACATGAAACAGGTTGAATACTTCTGTGCCTATATCAATACCAATGCAATATTTGGCATTTGCTTGAATAAGTGGCATTTTAAATATTATTTTTTTTGTGAATTTTTCAAGTCCTTTCTTCCCAAAGTCAGTATTATTCAACCAGGTCTAACAATTGCTGTTCTTTTGTATTTTTTTACATTAATTATAATTTAGGGAGACTTCTTTTTTCTGTTAGAGTCTTTCAGTGAGTTATTTATACTCTATTCAGCATCATGAACTTAAACATACAGACTACATGTTTATATCAATATAACTTGAATATGGTTCACCGATCTGGACTCAAATAAGACCTACTATGGGTCAGATTTACCCCTATAATACATTTCTGATATACCTATGCCCCAATAAGCAACTGTAACACAGAGGTTAGCTAGAGAGAATTTTAAGGGACCGGGCAAAGACATAGTACTTCTCCATAACTGGGGAGTACCACAGACGAGGAGTGACAATAAATTTGAATTCGGGATACTGTCGTTATACTGTGCTGGCTGTTTCTGAGATCAGCCAGTCTATACTAAATAAAGCAAGAGTGTCTAAATCCGGCCAGTGCACAATGAAAGCCAAGATGAGTATAAATGCTATTGTCGTAGAAGCTTGTTGAGAAATCAAAATACAGCGTAATAGTGCAAATGGGGTAGTGTGATTTGTGAGGAAAAACTCCGCAACTCCCTAGTTGATTTCCATTTACATTTTTGAGGGAGCCAAGTATACAGCTTTCTATGCCAAAAACACACCAAATATAAGCAGATTGACAAGATGATAGTTATTTTGTAGCAGTTTATGGGAGCAGTCACCAGTACTGACCCAAACAACTTCTATTTAGATTCCTCGGTTTTACTCATTCATACAACTGGAAATAATGACCTCTTCTCAGCTTTAGCATAATGGTGGTTAAGCACTTAATCCGAACCTCTGGCAAGCTAGTAAGCATAGCTAATCACAAATTGGAGGAACTGATGTATTCACAGGCTGACCCTGCAATAAGAAACATCAGATACTACCTCTTCTGTCACTTTTGAAACTCTACAAACTCATAAATGCAAAATCATAAATTATAATAGGATTATATATACTATTCTATTACATAATAGAATACTGTTAATGAACAAGACAGACGCTTTCCATCCAACAAATTATTGAGATTTTGTACAGGTCTTTACATAGCCAAATTTATCTAAATACTTTAAAAACAAATGGAAATCCTGTTGTCATATAGCAGCCAATTTGTACAGCATACGAATAGATTTGGAAAAATCTCCCTGCAACAATC
The DNA here is from genome assembly GCA_013397275.1 of Burhinus bistriatus. Taxonomy (NCBI): domain Eukaryota; kingdom Metazoa; phylum Chordata; class Aves; order Charadriiformes; family Burhinidae; genus Burhinus; species Burhinus bistriatus. The sequence continues at coordinate 349,302 of VYXH01002348.1, read as the reverse complement.
TTCAGCTTTGCAATTTTTTAATAATTCAACATCCTTCTCAACAAAAATACAAATGCTATGGACACGTCTTCCTGTAAAAAACTGTCTCCAGCTCTGTATTGTAGAGTCAGTGACAGCTATGACAATACCACTTTGGTATTTGAAGGTGTTTTCGCCATCAAAAGAAAAAAAAGTGTTAAGCTGAACAGAATGTTTCAAGAGTTTCAGAGAATACAGAAATTTTTGATCTTTAGGTCACTCTTCACACCTCCAGCCAGGCCATTGCTAGCTGCTGTGACAGTGGCTCCCATAGAACGGGCTGGTGTTTTAACAGCAAGTAGCAGATAATGGACCATGCCAATAAAATTATTGCTATAGTTGCCAGCATTTGTGAAAAAGCCAGCCAAGAGTTCAAAGGCTGCATGGGCATAAAAAAACCCCAGAGACTGCATTTCTTCAAATGACTTCTACAATATATTTTAAACCTACACTGCTGACGGCACTACAGTTTAAGAACATTTAAAGTTGTTTCAACCAGCTAACTCCAGAACGAGAAGCAATTCTGCTGAGGTATCAGTGAGCATGGTATTTGATTAATTATCCTGCCAAAAAGCAGAGTGATTAACCTAGCTAAGTGTCAAATATGGGGATCGTTTTACAAACACTGCTACGTGTATTGAACCTGTTCTGTACAATCACCAGATTACAGAGTTGACAGTCTGCTACATATAGAGCCTAAATTCATATGCAAAACGATGGAAAAGCTGGTCTACACAAGATCATGCACAGAATAAATTAATATCGGCAGGACATAATTGCAATTGTTGAGTCAAAACTGTAGTCGTATTTCTTAAAACAATTTAAGAGACCTATTTCTGACATAAAACTTATATGTAAAATCATAATTAGGCTATTGCTCCCTATGTGCTACTGTCGCTTATTTTTAAAACTGTTGCAAAATTTCTTTTCAAAGAGAAAGTAGTGTGCCATTTTTGCCCCTCAGATCAAGAAAGTTCACAAATCCTGAATATTTCAAATGGTTTCTTTGCGTGTTTTTCATCTAAATGACATTTTCAACATTTGTAAACACTTTCAACATTACTTAATTGTAAGAGTTTAGTAGGTCCATAAGCAAGGCTACTTCAAGTGCTTCACAGCTCTAGCTACTTGAGTTCCATGCAGTACAAATTTTTATCTGTGGTGAGATTATATTTCAATGAAACAGCTTGCTGACTGCACTAGAAAAAGCTATAAAGATGAGAAGGTATGTCACAAGATCATAGTCCTTAGAAAGAATAGGATTATTACTCTACCACAGGTAGTCACCTACCAATCTGATGGCAAAATAAAGCATTTCTATTATTTTTAACAAATCACAAGTGTCCCATTAAGGAAAATGCAACTGATTTTTTTTTTTCTTCATTTCTTATTAAGGTATTTTCTATGAAGAAAGCATTACTGAGAGAAACCAAACTTTTCATTCAGAAGACATAAGAAGAGTAGGTCGTTCTCTACATATTTTAAATTCTGTTTTCAGTGGGTAAAATATAGCTTAGCTATAGCATACTTAATATTCTTTCAGATTAGGAAAATCCCTACTTGGAATCAGCTCTTCGTAGTTCAACAGCAACAGTCAAACTGAGCCTCCATGTGAGCAAACAGGCTCACTGAGGTATTCATAAGGGACAGAAAGACAGACTTGTTAGTGAGTTAACAAAGTTAAAAGGAGAAGAACATATTTTGACGCATTCTCCTGGTTGCACCACAGCCAAAAGGACTGCTGTCCCCCTGGGGAGAGTGAAAAGACACCAGTTCTATAAAAGCCCAGAGGGCTAGAAGTGGCTAACAACCAAAAGTGATGGCTTGAAGCCATCAGTACATTTCCTTCATTTACAAAAAGAACTTCAATATGTGCTTGAAATGCTTTGTTTTAATTTGTTAGCTGTTCTGCAAAGATCTCTTGATAATACAGAATGTTTCCACAATAAATGTTGGCCAGAACAAGTTTACTCTAGAGTTTTACTCGATCATTGAGCGTTTACAAAATAAAATAAATTTAAATAAGTAAGGTTGGCCAAATTCAAACCACAAATCAGAAAACCACCAAGTAGGACCATCCTCCCTGCCAAAGCTTAATGTGACCTAATGGGAGAGCTGTAAGAGGTTAGAGTTGGTTTTTATGTAGCTTCATGTAATATTTGGCAAACCAAAGGGGCTGGGCCAGGACTCCTGATCCTTAAACAAACATTTGATGTAATTTTTTTTCACTTTTTCATCACAATAATACTCTGCATTCTGCCCTCCTATGACCTCAGCCCCTTTTCCCCAGGGTGGGTTGGATTTAGAACCTCCTTCTTCACTTACGAGCGCCATTTGAATCAGCCCCTTCCAGATGCGTTTCACCTCCGCCCACAACAGGCCCTGCAGGTCCAGCAAAGTGCAGAGAGGGAAAGGACCACAGGGAGAAGGAGCCGTGCCCTGGCAGCACATCAGTTGGCTTGCAACTTCTCACTGAGTTTATTATTCATAGCACTGGTGGGAGGGCAGGGGGCAGGGTGACTCACACAACATCTTGTCTAAATTGAAAACCAATACCAATCCACACCCCCGCAACCGAGAAGCGGAGCTGCGGTGGGTCACTGTGGTCAGTTTTGCTTCCAGTGGATGTCTGGGCCCCAGGGACAGCAGCAGCTCCAGGCAAAGCAGGTCACTTGCTATCATTAAAACGAGACAGAACGGCAAGTTTATCTTTTCCTCCAACCCCTTCAAAGAAGTGATCTCCGCTGCCTGTTCTCTCTGAAGGAAGCTGAAAATAGTGAGAGTCAATATGAAGTCTTTCGAACTATCTTTTAATTCTTATGAAACATATAGAGAACTGTATAAAAAAACCCCAGCATTCCAATTTAGTGCCACTCTAATAACACGTAAAATTAAATAACCACCTTACCAGCATTGATCCAACTAGAAAAATTAATGTTATTTAGCCTGAACTCCACAATATTTCAAATGCAAGTGACCAAGAAAATTATGGTCTTCACTACAGATTGAAAGAGTAATGTAGTAAGGCAGAAATAAAGTAGTACTTTCTTTCAGGTACTGCTATAGAAAAAACTGTATTGAATTTAACAGTAAAGCATTTGCTTAACGGAGTAAGAGTTAACACGCTGTTCCAATCGTATTTTAAATTAAAAACTCCAGTGTTTTTGCTGCCATCAGAGAACTTCACTACCTCAAGATACGTGTGTATCTTCAACAGCAACTCTATGACTTTTTTAACTTGTCCCACTTTCCTGGCTTTCTCTCACTGTTTTAACAATTCTGTATAATCTTGTCTTCAGTTTGCCCCCCAGTGAAATTTTTTGATGATCAAATACCTAATCCTGTGGTAAGCACCCCCTACCCTGAAGAGGGGTAAGGGCAAAGTAAAGAACTACACAACCCTGGCACCTGGAACAGGTGCTCCCAGCTGGATGGGGAACTGGGATGGGGATCCATCTGCTCTAGTCCAGGGCTGCCAGGGAACCTGCCTAGTTGAGGAGTGATAGGAAGTTCCCAGGATGCTCGAGGTTGTTTCAGTCACCTGAAGCGAAGCAAAGGCGATGAGGACAATAGGGAATGGTCCTGCCTATATGCTGCTTCAACTTCCACCTCCCAAGAGTTCCTTCCTGCCTGGGATCCAACAGGGAGAAGATGCTCAAGAGTGCCACAGTGGCCCCAAGTGGTAAAGAAGGAAAACTCCAAGCAGCAACCTGCAAGTCTTCCTGCGGCAGAGCCAAATCCTAAATTAAAGGAATGTGTGACAAAGCTGCCAAAAGTGTGACACTTGGCAGCTCTCCCAGCTGCCTTCTACTACTTCCCTTCTAGCCCCCAAAGTATCTCAGATGTGAGTAAGGGGCACCATTAAGTAGCTGCTGGCCCTTTCCCACTGCAACTGCTTGGAAGAGGACTCTTGGCTTCTTCAGGCGTCACTGGGTTAAGGTAGAGAATGTGGCTTCTGGGCCCTCTGCCCGATTCCTGTTCCGACGGTGGAAAGCAACATAGGAGATGTCTGGCTCTTTCTGAATTGAGGAAAGCTTCTAACAAAATTAGGTTCCTTTCTTCACAAAGCTGCACAGAAGAAAATAAAGCACCAGCCAAAAATCTCTGCCCTTGCTTTCTCCCAACCCTTAGGTCAACTGGAGTTAACTCCCACTGAACTATATACCAGCTAAGGACAGTGACATCTCACTCCCTTCACATCTGTTTTACAAACCAGCGTCCACCTCGAGAGACTGACTGTGCCTTCACAACCTTCTTTCAGTACCTTCAATCCCAACACCTTGGAAGTGAGATATGTAGGCTCTTTTCCCTGTAGGTAGCACACTCGCTCTTCACCCAAGGTACAAAAGCCATAATTAGAGAAAAACCTCTCCCACCTCACCCTTGCTTATAAACCGTTTCCATCTGGCTAAAATTAAGTTAAAATTCTTTCTTCTCAGCTTAGATTGATATTTCTAATATTTCATTTCCAGAGGGGGGGAAAAAACACCAAATTAGCAAAGTGTTTCATATTATGTTACACTCTCCATTGAACTGAACATCTCACTGACTCCTTTCCACGTAAGGATAATTGTGTTTTATCCACTAACATTAAAAAAAGTGTAAGTATATGCCATCTTTTACCCCCAAAGTAGAGAGCACTGTACAAATACGCAGGTATTCAACCAACACAGCTTGCAACAAACCAATGGAAAATGACTATTTACACACATTAAAGACATCTCACAGAGGAGCAGAATAAAAATGGAAATATATCGTACTAAAGTTATCCATTTGATAAGTTAATTATTCAAAATATAATTTTAGTTGGCACATATACATACACACAATATTTATAAAATGTTCGAACTCTGTGGGCAACGCTTTCATATCTTACTGATACTATGAGGGGCACAGACATGCAATTATTGATCCAGAGGGGAAAAAAAAAAAAAAGCACCACATTATTTCACATGAACTCTTGCAGTTCTTCGGAACATCCCATCCTGCTACCGATCTGACATTACTCTGTTGAATTTGAGATATCTGACATATGAAATAGCACACTGTAACAAACAGTAGCTCTTTAGTTTTAATTTTTTTTTTACAGACCAAAAGATACAGCTTGGTCTAAGGATTTAGGTTCTTATCCCTACTGAGTCATTGGCTAATTGTGTGAAGTCAGCAAAGTTTATTAATCCTTGTAATAATCCCTGTTAGTGAAAAACTACCTTTTGTGACCTCTGAATGAAATGTAAGACGTTGTTATTGCTGAGGTGACCTGAGGAATTTACAAATAAGTTTAGAATTGAACAAGCTACGTTAGGGAAACAACTTTTATATTTCTAAACAACAGACAGATCGACAGATATTTAAAAAGAAGATATGGATTAGATATATTGAGACCCAAATCCATTCTTTGAGTAGCTGATTATTACAAAGGCCATTCAGAAAGCTGTAGGCCAAAGTAAGATCATTTGTTTGACATGACAGATGGCTGACGATGAGGCACTTCACAGATATAGTTTAAATGTATTTCAGTATGGAATTTTTAATTGCATCTTGCCAATATATTTTTAATAGAAGTTGTCTTAACAGGGAAATGTACAAAATCTAGTTTAGTATGGAAGACAGTCATTTGTCTGCTGGAAAGTCCATTGAAGGGTCTAACTACGGAAAACCGCACACATTTGTCCTTCTCTAGAATTTTGGGTCTCCCTTTGGGTCTGAATGCCAGAAACCAAAGGTTTCTATTCCTACCTGTCATTCCTAAAGAAGTAATCATACAAAGAAGTTGTACAGAATTTTCATGTGCCTCACGGTTCTGTAAATGCAGCCACTTTCCATCTTCCTAAATTCAGAGATTTCATGCAAAAGCGAAGGCTGCTGTTTTCCAACAGTCTATCTCCCACTTAAGAGACACGAGTTCCTCAGGAGCATGACTTTGCTGAAAAACTCAAGCTCTATTGCCTGCTTCTGCAACTCAGGAGCCATTCCTTTTTGAGAGGGATTTCAAAATGGAAAATTGGCCTTCTCGATCAAGACCTGACCATTTGCCCTCCCTACAGTGTTCAGAGCCTAGCAGAAAGCTGCCTCACTGGAACCGGAAACTGGGAATAGGGAGTCACTTCCCTTATGCAGATATTTCTTCCCTTAGTATTCTTTGAAATAGTTAGTTAAAAATGTTCATCCGCTTATGTATTAGGTATATTTTTTTAAGAAGAGTTGGGGTTTTTTCCTTTCAGAAATTGAATTTCCTCCCTTTTAAAAAAATTTAAGAGTCTGAGGGAATGGGATACTGAGGAGTAATGCTCTAATGTAAAGTGAAGACCACACTGGCCTGTACTTAGGTCTCTCGTGAATAGGTGCTTAATGTTTAACGGCCTCCAATATAAACTTATTGTATGGGTGAAAAGCAGCATATCAGCATACAGTACAGATACTTCCCATGAAATCAGTTGGTTTCAGAACTTCGACAAACACCATAGCAGAGCCTGCTACTTACACCACAAATCACCTAGGTACGGCAACCCCAAAAGGGTAGGAAAGCACTGGTTATCGTTACGCAGCCTGCAATTGTAACATAGCACATGAAAGACAGGGACAGAGAACCGTAATTTTTTACAAGCGTACAGAACATTCAAATCTGCTGAAACGCAGGGATTTTGTAGAACAGGATCAGAGAATTAAAACTGTTATTCCACACATCCCAAACAAACGTAGCCCAGCGACACAGTGGTACCATAATTGCATCGGGGGCCCTGTCAGAAAATTATTGAATAGCTGAAGCATTAGGTATTTTAAAATTTATTATATTTTGTGACCAAACTGGCAACTGCAGAGGGGTTGGGACTATATTACAGTGTAATAAAAACCTCATAAAACATTTAAACAAACTCACACATCTGCAGAGAGATGGGAGGTATTATGTAATGTAAGTCATTGCTAAAGTCACCTCTCACCCTACTCGCTGCTGCAGGAGCAATGGTGGGTATAAAGCACCTCTGTGGTTTCTCACCCTCTGTCTCACTCACCCCCCACCCCCAATACACACACACACACACTCTCATGCATGGATGTTATTTACAAAAGTGTCACCCTGGTTTGGGGGGCGGTTTGGTGCTTTTTTCCCCCCAAAAAAAGGTCGAAAATAAAAAAATGAACAAACTTGGAACGATTTTAGTTTCAAACAAGTGTAGAGGCAAAGGAGATCCAAGTCTCATTTTATCTTACTCCCCATAGTAAGGAAGTCTTGGATACAGGTCTTTCCTTTAACTTGTATCTAACAACCTCCAGAAGATTACACTGGATTTCATAAAGAATATTCCTTGGACAAATTCTTGACCTACATCCTAGGCTGGCATTCCTATTGTGTTTGTTCTTAGAAAATCTAACAACAGCTCTACAGCATTCCTTTTGCAGATTGCCAGAAAGCTTATGTCTCAATTATATGCAAATGTAGATGATAGTGTGTGAGGTAGGATCCACAATTTCACTCAAGGGACTACCTCAAAACCAGTCCAACAATCAACAATCCTCCGTCCAAACCACAAAAGACAATGAGAGATGAGTGCTTGGAATGTTTTAAAAAATTATGGCCGCCAAATTGTTTGAAGGCAGTCAGGAATGTATACTGAGGACTCATTAGAGTTCCTCCCTGGCTGCTCTCTTCACTGCAGCATATTCAGATCAGCTCCCAGAAGGCCCTTGATGAAATATTAAGTTACTGAGCTGGAAAAAACAAATATCTTCAAAGTTTCATTTCTTTCATTCTTGATTTCATACTGACCTACTCTGAGACATGACACAACACGGGATACGGAACGCTCTGCAATGCAAAACACCATAACCACCACCTTTCTTACTATTGAAAATACGGTTATTTTTGCCAGCTGGAAGCTGAGCAGAAGCTTTGTGAAACTCTGAAATCCTTTGTAGCCTGGTGGTTTATGTGAACAGATATTATCTTAGAATACTGAAAACTTCCATGCTCTTTGTTGTTAATTCACTTCTTTTCTCTCCAACTTTTATCTTCTAACTTAAAAATCACATTTTCACTTGTAAGGGTGCAGACCAACAGCATCAACAGCCCAAACTCTGTAAGCAGAAAAGCCACTCTAAGTGGCATTCTATGCGTATTCCTCCTCTCCTCGCAACATCTCATTAGTAAGAGTATTCTAGCACAGGATAAAGAGAAAGGGACGAATGCCAGAGAAATTCTGCATGTAATGGTGGATTTCTAGACTGCTAACTTGTTCCTGAAGAACAATTCAAACACAACAATCTCTTACCAACTTCAAAAACATTTTTTAGATCTGTCATGAGGTAAAAAAAGCCATATATTAAAAGAGCTGCTGAAGGCATCTAAACTCTAAATAACTTACCTATGTCTCTCCCAGCTACTCAGATCAATTTGAATAATATATGAAAAGATACAATAAACTTACACAGTACCTTTTGTTCACCAATCTACTGTAAAATAATTTTGTGATCATGGATTGAAGGAGTTCTGAACTTTTTTAATGATATTTTGAAGGAGACCTTGAAAGAGGAGTTCCAGCTTTATCAGCTTATCTAATGAAACCAGATTAGCTTCTTTGAGACTCTTCCTTTTAAATCCCCAATATTCCTTCCAGTGTCGTGAGCTCTGTGCTTCACTGAACAGCTCTCCATTACACCACATAGTTTAATATTATCCAATACCTGGGTGCAATAGTGTTTGAGTATAAGGGACATGCACAACATCTACTTTTGGGAGTTCTGACTGAAGATTTTTCAATGCCTGTGATTAGTAAAGTTCCATTTCTCCTTCAGTGGTTTTGAAAGATCAACATACACTTCAAAATCACAGTATAAGACCCCATGAAATAAGCTCCTGGTCTTACAATCTGGGGAGCTGGCTTAGCTGGACTCTGAAGGGAATCCGTTATCTCTGCTTAATTGTTTAGGCACATCATTGCTGGTATGGTTCCCACAAGAATTTAAAATAGTTCTGGGACTAGTCATAATTTCATCAGTTTATAAAGGCATTCAAGGAAACAGTACGCTGGTCTGGGAGCACAAAAGCTTAGCAGTACTGTCGCCATCATGTCTTCTTACCTAATCACGTCTTGGTATGACTGCTAATAGAGTGATTTATGTCAGTATCGGTGCAAAGTGCAAAAGTTATAATTGTCTCTCAGCAGTCCAACAGTTCCAAATTAGGCTTCTGCCCAAAATGAAGGCTACGTATACAGAACAACAGCTTTAAATTACCTTTGTTGACATTAAAAGATCTGAAATGCCAGTGGTGAATTAAGATACTTTCTAGGGTCCACGTCATTTTTCTGTACTGAGTATTTTAAATACATCATTTTTAGTCTTCTAATGTATAGAACAAAACAATTCATATAGACAAATATACACCCACATATATATAGCCCACTACCCTACCGGAAAGCAGTCACGGTGAATGTTTATGGAAAAAAAAAATAAAAGAAACAGGCAAGCGTACGTGATACTTCTCAGACACATTCTCCCACATCTAGTCATGTGCAACGTAGAGAGTTTCGGGGCTATTCGTGTCATCCTCCTCCTCTTTCTAAAGGGCCATTAAAAACAGTTTGCTTCTCAGATACTACTTACAGTTCTACAGAACAACTCACAGAGATCTATTTCCTGACTGGAAATAGGAGATTTACAGTTCATTATCATATACATAAAATCAAGGCCCACAGACAATACAGTACAAAAATTCCCCCTGAATTCAATGGAGACCATGAATGCATTATGGTCTTGTAAAGGACAGATGTTTGAATTAAATAGATACAAAATAATTATGAGAAGTATAGTTCAAACCTTTTAACTCTCAGCAACTTAATTTAAGACCTGATGTCAGCCGAGAAGTCTTGTGTTAGCTTCAGTGTGAGACAGATCAGGCTGTAAAGATTTGGGTAGCTGATGCACAACACAGCCAGTACATCCTAATTAATTCTATAGTAATGTATGTTCAAGTTATCTCAAAGAATTGCTAACATTCCTAATAGACAACAATCACAGCGTTTTCTTACTTGTGGATAAACTGGTATTTTTTATTTCATTCAGGTGAAGTTCAAGTAATTAGTCATTGACTTCCACTTCCTGTTGGAAAGGCCACTTTTAAAAACTTTCAGTGCAAGCTCAGTAAGTTCTTCATAGCCTACGTAGGTAAAATGGCATCTTTAGTAAAGCCTCTGATGGAACTGTTCATATATTTTTCTAATGTAAAAATAACCTGCTTAGATGAATTTTTCTTTTTGTTATTGTTTCACATTTTATCCTACTTCCTGGCTCAGGCCTAGATACTCAGGTTTAAAAATCTTTCTCACAAGTTGTCAGTTAGAGCACACGTCAAAACATTTGTAGAATTTTTTCTACCTGCTGTCAAGTACCATCCACGATGCAAATGCCCAGTCATTAGAGATGCATCAAATGCCATCAAAAAGAAATCTTTTTTCAACTTTAACTTAACAATTTCTCAAGAGTGCGAAAGTACAAATAATTTGATGTTCGAGTACGTACTAAAACATGATTCACGTATATTTATCAACAAAAGCATGTGCTCATTTTTCTAAGACAGAATATCAATGAGTTGCGTCTTAGAGCAATGCATACTCTGTTTCATAGTACCACAGTATACACTGTTAACATTTGTGTATTGAAAAAATGTATAAATAGCATTTGTAAGGCTAAAGTTAACCATGAAACACCACCAGAGCTGCCAGAAAAAAAAAAAAAACAAACACAAAAAGGAACGTGACAAAGAAAAACAAATACATAGATATTCAAGGAAAATACATTTTGCCTTAAAGGGTTCTAATCTCCTTTAAGTGAGAGATTTTGCACCCTATTAAGACTGCAGAACTCCTAACTTCAGAGCACAGACTATGTGTAGATTTCTTTAAAACTAAATAACATAAACTACATACATAAAATTGGTCAGTAATGATTTTTGTTGCGCATTCAAGAGCAAAGAGAGACTATGCACAATATCAGTGTCTTACTATTGAAGTAAATGCCACTTATAAAAGTGTATTTTACTAATTGTAGAAATAACACGATGTAGTTTAAAATACATTTTACAGTATTCTTGGAGGAAATAAATCACCATTCTCAGTAACCAGTCTCGTTCCACTGCTGTGCGATAAGCAGCACAACGATGTACGACTGTTGTACCTGATCTCCACGGCTGCTGCAAAATACAGTAATTCTGTGGCAGTCAATGATGCCACTTCAATCGATAAAGTTATACCAGTGTAAACCTGGTATCAACTGTGAGAAGATTAGTCTAGCTTAATACTCCTTCAGGTAGGTATAAATTGATACTATCTAAATTAGTATATATATATATAATATTAATACACTTCTATAGGCATATGTAAGATAGAAATGAGGACTGGAGTTGACGACTTAAGAGGTGTCTTCAATCCTGTATCTCTAACATTACGAAACAAAAAAAAAAAGTTCCAGAACTATGATTGTCAAATGAAATTCTAAATAAATATTTAACGATGTTGATTTATTTGTGAGTTAGCAATAATGACAAGGAATAGGAACAAATGAATTATGAGTTCTAATTTAGGGTCCATCTGCTCAGTTGAGAACCAGACAATTGGAAGGATTCTACAAAAATCTCTTTAAAATTATATTTAAAATGGAGAATGCCATTCCTCCACACAGTATGGAAGGAGGATAAGTACCCCATAGAATAATGTATTAGTATATTAAATTTTACAGCTTGAAAAAATACTGCAGAATATTAGATATTTCTATAAAGTTTTGTTGTTTGTTTTTCGCTGGTTTTTTTAAATCTCTTTCTGCCTTCTTATTTCTAAGCACTAGAAACATTAGAAATTCTAGACTTAATGTCAGCTAATATTAGCAGAGGACATGCCCTCTTGGGAGAAAAGGAGTTCTGCTAGCATCACCAGCTCAGTCTTGCAGTTTCAACAACTGTTCATTACTCCAACTAATCCAGATCCCAAATTCTGAACTGTTAGAGAACAGCACTTCACACAACTGAAGAAAGGAAGCACATTTAGTGTTAAACAGAAAGTATTCAATCTCACTCCACCTACCAGCAGTAATCGGAGCTGTTTCGGCAGCTGGTGACTGCTGTGCCTGTATGCCACGCCATCTCATTTTTCACCAGCAACAAATCTTACTAGAATTTGAGAAGAGGTGATGCAGGGGCCACACTGGTACACACATAGGATAATATCTATCTAGCTTTTATACCTGCAAAAAGTATGCTACAGTACTGTCCAGCAGCTTATCAGCAGGCCCAATGTCTGCTGAGTACGTAAGGAAATTAACATTTAAAAATTCTCCATCTGTTAGTAATATTACTCCTGTATAAGATGAGAGTCTGACTAGAGATTTAGAACAATTGCGTTGAAGGTGGAAATGAGAAAAGTCTACAACTACAGAAGCTCATCCAAACACCAGTTATGCTTAAAACTTTACTGATATTAAACAAACCTGTGAATGAAGAAGGTGTAAGTTCACGTACCAAATTCTTCATTCATATCAATTAGACTAAGTAGTATTGATGCACCAAATTCTGTATGAGTAATGCAGCTAAATTCCACTGATTCAAGCATATAAACCCAATCAGATGGTCTTCTGCAGCAATAAAGTGGTTTTTTTAAATTATTGACACTTGTTCCATTTGTACATAAAAGAACCCAGACAGATAAATTGGTAAGTTCAAGCTTATTTAGCCCAAATGGTCCAAGAAAAAACCCTATCTCCATTAAAAATTCATATAGCAAGGGACTTAAAAGACTCTTACTTGGTGATTAAATGGCTAACTGTATTCCCACTGCCGTTTAGAAGCATGAGAAATCACGGAAAAGAGGGTGGGGTAACCTGAAAATAAGTTGTTAGTCGCTCAAGTTTATGCCAATTTGAAAGAAAAATTAGATTTTTTTCTAAAAAAAAAGAGAGTATAAGTAAAAGTCACAGTCTGCGCTTAATCCATTTGTGTGGGATTTCACATTGAGGTATGTACTGTTTACTTTCAGGAGAAGCAGCTGTCATTACAGTAATCTCAGAAATATATGAACTCTATCAAAACACATTTTAATAGCATAGCCCATAAATTACCACTCCAACTCACAGCACAGTTTTGTACAGTCACATTAGGATGGGGCTTTCCTTCTTCCAATGTATCTTTCTCCTACAAGTAGGACTGTGAGTACCCTCCCCAAGATCCTTGTGAAGGATCTTCCGTGCTTAGTCTTCTGCTTGTTAATAGATGAGGTCTCACCTGCCACTGTAGTAACATCACCTTTCCTCAGGGCTCTAAACCAAAAAAAGGGCAGGAAAATTCAAGTTGTTCTTCCTTTCCCAATTTACCAGAGGTTGCAAGACAACAACATTGAGCCTGAGTCACAATCAACATAAAGACGCAACATCACAGAGAAACAGAGCTGTATCACAGAAGGTACTCACTGAAACAGCTCCCAAAACTTGGTTGTTTTGCCACCCAGTAAAAATCACAGTCCCAAGCTGGCTATATCAGTTCCCTTGGCAATGTTTGGTGAGAGACAGGCACTTCAGAAAAGAGTCCTCAAAGGGAAAAAGTTGAGCTTGGAGCTGTGTAAGACTTGTTTATAGCAAATGCCTTGGAGATGGCTTCCCTTTTCTCCAGGAACTAGAGTATGTTTACACAATGCTAACAGAATTTCAGCCAGTAAATCTACAACACCAGTATCTGCGTTGTGGTTTCCAGTACCAATAGCTTCAGGACTCGTGTGCAGACAGAGCCAGCCCAGAGCCTGAGACGGTGGTGTAGATATACTCTTAAACACCTAACTCTGGGCTACGGGAAGGAGCACTCCGTGAGAAGGACCCTGCCTTGGGACTTGACTGGACAGTGGAGCTCCCTCTCCTTTCACCCTTAGCCACCACCAACACTCAAAGCCAGAGTTCACTAACCTTTCAGATGACCAGAGTGATTTGAACCCACATCTATCACTCGTGTGGCAGTTCAGAGAGGATGCAAGAATGAGGAAAGCAAAGGTAGGAAAATAGTTTATTGATTATTTTCATGTTAAACTGACCCACTGGAAGGAAACATTCATTGGGCCAGCACAGGGAAGAGAACACAATTTTTCCTCATTCCTAGAAACATGCCCAAACAGCTACACTAGAGTATTTTCCTCTGCTTTTTTTCCATAAACACACACCTGTGATTCATAATAACTGCTAATTAAAATCAGATGTGGGTGATTCCATAGACATCCAGAGGAAATGAACCAGTGCAAACACATGTCCTATGATATTTTGATACAGCCAGATAACAGAGTAGGCAATCTGGAGATCAAAAAAGTGTATTAGGAAACAGAGGATGGCTCTTAGATAGCATTTAAGCCTCTAAATTGACTTTGTGATCTAGGCCAGAGCTTTCACACAGATCTCGGAATAACTTAAGTTCCTGGGGCTTCACAGGGCTCAAATGAGCCCAGTGAAAAATCATTGCAGGTTTTCTAGTGCATGTATCTCTTGGAATTTTGCTCACCTAAACTACATTCCAAAAGATGGAGAAATTGATCTACTGTTGTTATACCTACTTTAAATAGCATTTCTGCCAAGTTCTAAATTATCACAGAAGAAGAGATAGCTTTAACCAAAGTATCCAAAGGGCCATCAGAAATCTAGGAAGACAGAGCATTTTTCTGGCATTCTTAGGTTCACCTCCCACGCACGATAAACACAGCAAGACAAGATCCTCTGATCAACTGAAAAAAATTGATTTGCCATTAATAGAAACTCTGTTTTTTCCTGTTGTCTGAAGCCAAAAGAGCATTGTTTCCTCTCCTCAAGAAAGGCTGTTGTAAACTACACTGGTAAGAGCCTGGCCTTCAGAGTATCTCATGTTAAATATGTTAATATTACTTTCCATATTACTTTTCTAATGAATTATATTTTTGTATTGCAGAAATTTTATTTTTCTCTTGGCTTCTTATTTCCCTTATGTAACTTTCTATAAGTGATATATAGCTTCATATGTGCTATGGCCATTCAACTAATTGAACAACAGGTGACTCACTCTTTTTCTATCATTAGATTAAAACTAATTAGGCATTTCATGTCAGGAAAGGAGTTGATACAGTGCAATTTACCAGCACAAATCCCTTGTCTTACTCAGAGTTTCTCATCATATTCCCTGCCTCGCCTTATATCAGGATCGGGGAGATAACAGGTATAAGAGAAGGCAGACTCTGTTAGCTTTCTGCCACGTAGGGAATATTTTTCCTATGAAAACTCCTACCCCTAAGTGTTCTTGGTATTGTAAGCCTTCTCAGCAGATGGAAAATATAGTCTTTGGTTTCTGGTACAGATCGGTTTCTGCAAGTTTTGACAAGATTGTCCATAAACGTGAAAGTTAAGCACCTGTAATGTTCTGCAGATTTTATACTCTGAACGTTTTAACCTCAGAAAATCTGATGCCATTCTACGACCTGTACTTGTTATTTCCAGAGCAATAAAAAGAACTTTCTACTTGACAGCCACCTTTACTACATGAAGTAATTCTTGAGCGAAGGCTAGAAATTAGGTCTCTGATATGTCAGTACAATATATTAAATAGATTAATGAGATTGACTTTAGTCTTTAAGTTAAATAATTGATGCACTTGCAACAGTCTTTTAAGCCTGTTCTGGCAAATATCATAAGCATTATTTAATGTTAATTTTAGTTGTACTACTGACTTACACGAGACTGATTCTGATAAACATGTATGAGTAACAAAAACACAAACTGTCATTATTTAGATTAGTATGCCAAGACTAAGCAGCACTAAGCATAAGCTGAAGCATTCAGTATCACAATGCCTTCTGCATGGTCCTGCAAAGGTCTTTGGAAGAATTAGACAGAAAATAATCACACAAATCTTGAAGCCGTAATTTGTAATTAGAAGTGAAGTTCTACAGAAAAAGGAGCCTGCTTGATTTCCTCTCCCTATACTAACAAGAGGATATGGTAAGTGTGTGTTTAGGGAAGATTAAAAAACAAAAGTCTGCTGAGTTTCTTTAACAGTCACAAATGTACTTCAACTATTTTACTTTCAATTATTTTATATTAAAATATATATAACCTGCAAAATGCTTTGTTTGGAGACAATGAATAAACCACTGTAGAAAGTGCAGTTCATCAAACATAATTTTCGTTACACACATCACTTGCATCATCTTGCGTATCAGCCACCACACCCCTTTACTCTTATTTACACAGACTTCTTTGAGAATGATACAGCACCAGGATATCACATCTCATCCACTCAGAGTTATTAAAAATGTTTACATTACAGTAGTTTTTAAAAAACAAGTCTTGGTCCTAACCCTTTGAGTGGAAGTGTCCTCAAGCACACTATCACTGACAAAACCCCCTGATTCTGAAAGCTATTTTTTCAGCATTAGCGAAGTATAGTCTAACAGTGCCTTTACTGTAGTCTTGCATGAAAGTAATCACTTTTCTGTACCTTTCCTATGACAAATTTATTTTTCCTATATGCTTTTACTGGCTGGTGCAGTTGGCATGGCTTGACTGACAATGAGCCAGAAAGATGTGAGTGTAGGGAAAACTCACAGCTCTCTCAGCCGTTGGCACAGTGGAGGGTAAGAGCACAGCAGAAGTGATGCATTCAAGCACAGCCCTGTGAGTTAGTATTACCTGCCTGCCAGCTTGTGAACACTACTGGCAGTGCATGTAAATGCAGATTATTCACATCCTTGTAAGCTAAGAGGAGGTGTTGGAAACTAACTGCATAGAAAAATTTAACAAAATATTGTAAGTATTCATCAACTGTAGGAGCAAGTGAGCGTTGTTATTTGATCCCAGGATTTTAAGAGGTGAAGTAAGTTGATTTGCAAACTAAAATGCATCCTGAATCATGCTTAAAACAAAAACTTTTGTTATGGATGTTAACAGCACATCTAAATTTTTACTATGTCTTGTTACTAGAATA
The DNA here is from genome assembly GCA_013397275.1 of Burhinus bistriatus. Taxonomy (NCBI): domain Eukaryota; kingdom Metazoa; phylum Chordata; class Aves; order Charadriiformes; family Burhinidae; genus Burhinus; species Burhinus bistriatus. The sequence goes on along the minus strand of VYXH01002348.1, from coordinate 332,315 downwards.
GAATTATAGCCCTATTAGGAAACTGATCTCGTATTCTTATCATTTGGGAGACCATCTTTGACTCATGATGCTATAGTTGGGTCCTACGGAAAGCATCTTAATTCCATCCACCTACTCTGAAGGTGATATAATACAAAAGGAAATACCAAAGTTGGTCATACTGAATAATAAATTCACATAACAACAACTCATTCTAAACCTCTAGAGTCCCAGGTCACTACTTGATGGGCATTAGTGATTTGAAGGTATCACTACCCACATTTTTGAGCTTTAAGATGACAAGTCAAAGAAATTTTGTGAATTTCCATTTGTACATAGGAAGCAGAAATCATAAAATATTTCTCTACTAAACCAGTTCCTCTGCTTTCTAAACAAATCCTAGTTATGCATTTGCCTTCAGAAAAGTAACTTAGAAAAACCTCAGGAGTGCTGAAAATGCATATTAAAGAATTATTCTCATACTTTGTAAAAAAAGCAGGGGGAATCCCATTGTCACATGAAAGAAAAAGTAGTTTTGAATCAAGGAAGTCTAATAAGAATATATTCATGTTTTTTATGATTTAAGAAAGCCCAGCAGACGTGACAATGACACAGGACCACATTTTAGGAGACATTACAAACATACAAGCAAGATAAGCTAATTATCCAGTCCAACAAATGCCCATAAAGTGCCTTTCTTTTTACTTTAGTGAAGCTCAGTAAGCTATAAAATCTAGAAGAAAAAACATACTATAATCAGAAGAAGATACAATTCCAGAAGAATTTATCTCAGTAAATGCTAAAGTAGACATGGACAGATGAACACCTAAAGATCAAAAGCACTTTCTTTCTGGAATCAGTGATGACAGAAACCAAGATGAATATGACACTATCTGAGTAGCCTAGGTTTAGTTGTAAGCAGTGCTGGTCAAAAAGTGCATTTAACACAGTATATTTAAGATCCAGTAATGGATGTGGTTGAAAAGGAATGGCAGGGAGGAATATAAAGGGATCTTCTGCAAATACAGTCAAGTAGATACCAAAGCTAGAAGTGGAAAAGCTTTAGAAACTACACTACTTGCGATATTTTTGAGAAGTGGGAAATGACAAGTAAGTTCTGTGGCAAGGAGTTTATTTTAACGGAACAGCAGTAAAAGAAATGACACAGTGGAAGCATTTTGTGTGGTCCTGTTCATATTTTCACTGGATGGACAGAGTGCTGATTCCACCATAAGCTTTTATTAACAGCCAAATCTGACAAAATGTGATTTTAGGCTAAAATATATACATATATAAATTGTTTATTATTTAAATTTCAAAACAAGCATAGCATTCAGACTAAGAACTAAGCTCTTGCCAATTTTATAGAACATAACACTACGAAGGTTATATATCAGTCTAAACATTTTCTCAGTGTACTGTGATGAGAAAACAGTTAGGGTCTCTCCCCCCCTCCTTCTTAAACATATTCCTCCCTCAAAAGTTTGCTTTTTGAGGCTAGAGAAATGCAATGCTTATTTCTCAAATCACAATGTTTCTACTCTCACTTGGCTTCACATTCTAAGCAAATTTTGCCAACAGCCAAATGTTCAAGAACTTAAACCGCTGAAAAATGTACCAATGGCAGCATCAAGTAAAACCACGAAGTCCATTTACTTCAACAATCTGTCCCTGATAGGAGCCCCTGGGAAGTATCCACCAGGTCCCCTAGATATTTTCAAGCACTTTCTAGTGCTTTGGACAGTGCTCTGAATAGCATCCCTTCCAGTTCCCTGTTTTTCCATCTTTGATACTTTGAACCTAACACCCCCTCCTTTTATCACATTTGCTGCCCCCTGTAGTCACTTCATTTTCTCCAAGTTTTGTTTCCCTTATCCCTTCCACCTTTTCCAAGCAAAAGTTCTTTGGTTTTGCTAGGGATTGACACCATCCTGTTCCTAAAAAGGAACTGGTATAGACCAATGCCAGCAAGCAAATGCCTAGGGAAGAGTGTAAGAGGACAAGCATGTAATGGTATTTCACCCAGTACTACAGACATCTCCAACAATTTATGGCCTGTGTCTTCAATGGATTTTTCTCTCATGAATTTGTTCAGTTATGTTTAGAAACCATATGAGTTTTAAATGTCTACAACCTGCTGCAGTCAGGAGCTACACAGCTTAAATACAGATTTGAGAACAATAGTCTTACTTATTTTTAACTTCTCATCTGTTGATATAACTTGATATCCTCTCATTCTTGTACTGAAAAAGACACTGGGAGGGGGGAAATAAAAATTAGTCCCTGCTCACTCCATAGTACTCATGATTTTAATCAGTTAATTTGACAGTGCTCAGTTTTTAGCAGACTGCTTTTTAACAGGTGTGTGAAACAAGAAATTACATTCAATGGAGAGATTGTCTTGACGTAGCACTCCGTGTGTGAACCAAGAAATTACATTCAATGGAGAGATTGTCTTGAGGTAGCACTCCTCTGTCCCAACTCACTCATCCAGATGGTAACAGGAGCTAACATGAAATAGATGGGGAAAGACTTTCTATGCCTTAATTATCTTCCAGGGTAAACTGACATCCTTTTTTGGTTGTTGTTGGCTGCTTTCATTTTGGTTTGAGTGCTTCAGGACCACCGGAGCACAAAAAGGCTCCATATGATCAGATTTGTCCTTGTCAAGTACTTCCTTGCCTTCAGCAGAGCTTTTGGGTTTAGGAGGTTCAGAGTTTAGAAACCCCTGACAGCCTTAATGTGCAGTATGAAGTCTTGTATTTGAAGGCCAGATTGATAAAGTACGCGAGGTTTCTACTTTGAGACAATAAAGATCGTTGGAACATCCATCTAGCAAACAGAGCCTTGCATGACAGAAAATACTGGCTTTTTAACAGTTTTGAATAGATTGGGCAGGTCACAGCCATACACTAGGAATCAAGAACTATCAATTTGCCCAAAAAGGCCTGCAGTAATGAAGGTAAGCCTGGGTGAAAATCCAAGTGAAAAGCTGGGGTGGGGTAAGAAAGAAGAAAGAAAATTTTAGTAATGACAGAGCTTGAAAAACAAGAATGTGAATAAGTCTGGCTCACACAAGAAGTTAAGGAGAACTGGCAGGAGGGGTGTACTTTGCTTCTTTTATTACCAGATGGGACTGCACGCTAGGGAAGCAGATTCACAGCGTGGTGCTACAGACAGCGGTAGGTTAAAACTGTGGAAGAGAGCTAGTGCTGTGACAGTGCTACTCTAGCACATACCCCTGGTGTAAGCCATGAACAAGTATAAAAGAACCAAGATATTTCCAATATAAATGCCCCTGACAGACTGTACCTATATAGGAAGCTAACTAATCTAGGGAAGCAAATAAATTATTTTTAAAACTCTTTGACTCTATAAACTCCAAAGAAAAATAGCTCTTCTACTGTACTGAAGGTTAGCTAGTTACTATAGAGAACAAATTGGAAACCAAATCAGAAGGTCCACACAAAGTGACAAAGCATATTGCCCAGAAGACGATATTTGGTGAAGCATGAAACATTATTGAGGGTTAATTCCCTCACAAATCTCTTCTAAGTTTCTCAAAACTTAGCCAAATTGCAACTCATAGCTGAAATCTTCCATACAAGCTGTCTGCCTCAGGCTGAATTTATTTTGGAAAACTCCAGCCAAAACTATTCAGCCATTTCAGAGAAATATTCTCACAATCTTTTATTTGGAAACTTTTAGCACTCTAATACTTTACAGTAGAGTTTCTGAAATTAGATGGGAAAGGAGAGAGAATAGAAGATATACCTATAACCATTTCTGAGAGTCTGCCCGATTTTGGCCAAGCCTAAAAATGTGCACGCTCCACAGAACGATCCTGAACATGATCTGGTGTGAAGCTATAGGGCAAAGTCATCCTTGTGCTACAATAGCTGCTTCCAGGTATTGTATCCTTGGGCTGGGTTGACTATTATAACCAAAAGCAGAAAAATCTGTCCCCTGTGCTCTCAATCTCATCATCTTGTTACTGCAGCAGGATGGGAAGAGAGCTGATAGGCAGAATATATATTCTGCAATACGGGAAGGAAGCATGTGGTATTAGTCGGGACTAGCTGGGAAAGGAAGGAAAATCTTCAGGATTTGGGGGGGGGAAAATGGGGAGATCGGGGGGGGAAATTGAGGAAACAGGTATTGGATGAGAAAAAGTATGACTAAACAGGATACAAAATGCTGCAACAGTGAATGTGGTAAAGGGACAGAGCCAGAGGAGAGGTCCGGAGAAGGAGAATGGGAGCGAGAGGATAACCAAAGGCTAGGGTGGGAAAGCACCCAGACTTGGGAGCTGAGCCTGGGCCCAGTTTGAAGACTGGAGAGGAAACAAGCACTGCAAATGGGTGAAGCAGGGTCCAGAGATGACAACTTCTATAGCAAGACATTTAGGGCTGCCACCAGAAGCCAGGGAAATGGACTAAGTGAATGCAAGCTTTTGTCCCCAGTATAAGTGAATTACGTTGGTTTTAATTCAAAGATTTTTTTTTTTTTTTTTTTTTAACAGGCCAACTCTTTAGTAGAATAGAATAGAAGATGCAAGCAAACCTCTGCCTTCAGCAGCATCTGAGAACACTAAGTACTTCAAAAAATCTGAACCAGGGGTTTGAGTAAATCCTCCAAGAAACAGATAATTAGTGATCACCTATGAAAATACTCAAGTGACTTTGCTAGAATCATTATGTGAGAAGCTAAAGATGGAGTCCAACTTTCCAGAACAGCAATCTGTCTTAATCAAAAAACCATGTCCTCCCTTTCTGCAAGACTTCACCTCATTCACTTTATACTTTCTGAATTTCCAGATGAACTGGAGGCAACAGACTCTTTTCACTAAGCTGTTTTGATTCATTCCTAAAACAAGGTGGGGAAAAAAGAATAAATAATTATATAAAGGCATCATAATTTATGGGAACAAGAAGATTGCACAAACAATGTAGATAATCCTATTTTTTTACAACATAGATAAACCTAATTGTCATTGCAACCTTTGCAAGATACTTCTCTCAATCTTTTTTCATTTAATATGCAAGACCTGACTCTCTCCTCACTTACACTGTTCCACTGGTTTAATGAGGTTGCCCTGCTTTATGTTAACATAAAAGCACAATTAATTCTTCCGTCTGGAAGAAATGAAAACTACAGTATCTGGAGGAAAGCAGTCTAATCAGATATTTGATGGGAATGAGATACTCAGAAAATGGTATTTTTAGAGATGACACAAACACTTTGTTGTTAAATACCAAAGACAAATCATGTGCTTTTTCTTTTTTTTTTAAGGCACACCCAGATAACGTATCTCCTTTTATAAGTACCACCACTTGATAACAAGCCTTCATAAAATCGGGGGGTGGAGGGGGGGAAGAAAAGAAAATCCCCACATAGACAGGGAAGAATCAAAAGGAAATTGCTACTGGAGGTAGAAAAGGGATGTTAGGGAAGATGACAAAAACTAACAGAAAAAATTATTTTTGGATTACCTATATCACTGCTTTATTGTGGGGTTTTAAAAAGACACATTGAATAAAAGTATGAAAACACAGTAGGATTGGGTAAGTAGGATACAGCAAGAAGATGTGGTACTTGTGCTTCCACTGAGGTTTACGTAACTACACACTAGGAAGGTGTAGAATACCTTGAGACTTAGTTGAGAAGCAACACAAAATAAAGATTCTTTCCTGGTTTAGGATAGGAAAAATCAAACATAACGAAGGTATACGTAACTCATATTGAAAAACTAGCTAGCTCTGCAAGAAGATTAACAATAGCCCGTAAGCATTTCCACACGCTAAGATTTTGGTTTAAATCTTTGCCCCTTTAAACTACGGATCACATTGGTGGTTTTCCAATGGAAAATGTACCTTCAGAAAGTGCTGTAATTCTCCACTATCACCTGCTAAATAATGGGACGTAGTATCTACAACAGACAGAATAGATAAAGCACAATGTTTAAAATATTTAAGACTAGTCTTAATTAAAAGCAGGAGAATAAGCTTTAATACTGAATACAAGCTATCACAAGATCCTGGCCTAGCAGTAGTTATTCTATAAAAACATGACATTGAGTTTAAAGAAAAAAAAACTTAAAAATCAAGAATCACACCAAACAGAACATGAGGATTCATTTAAAGACAATTGAAGGATTAGATTGTGTGGATTTATTTGTTCCTAAGAGTAGAAATTCTCTTCAGAGATGTGTGGTCCAAGATTAAAGATTCTACCCTGAAGCACCAGAATGAACACCTATTTATTTTACAACTGATTTGCAGTGGCAGCAGGACAGCAACCTGAAGCAGTTGCATAGGAAAACAGACAAATGTGTGAGAGCAGTAAGAGTTTATAGCTCACCTTTTACTCGCAATTTCTAATCAGTTTAAACAGAGTGAGAAACATTTTTAAAGGAAATGCACAAATGCAGAAAACAAGACAATTCCCTTCATGAGGTGTTTTCTAATTAAAATGCCTAGACATTACTTTTTCATAAATTCATTGCTTGTCATGATAGTGCTTGTTCTAGGGTGAATGAGAATCAATTTTACACACTACTTTCTCCTCTGCTGCTTCAGATTATAGGTTATAGGAAAATCCAGCACAAAAATATGGTAAACGTTGAAATGAAACAACCATTAGCTATTTTATTTGGTCAATTCTGTAAGCTAGATATTGTGCCCCAGGCAACATTACAGACTTATACTCCTTTTGCTAAGTATTACTTTTAGTTTAGTAGCACCTTCAGTTAGAAGGACACGAGTTTTTCATTACAAATCTCATTTTGCTTAAATTGATTAATTAGCTAAATTTATATTAGCTTTAATTTTTTTTACTCAAGTTATAAACATTATTTCTTTTGGGGGTTATTTCCCTTAATTATTAGAGAATAAAATGATGAAAACTAGAGAATTAAATTGTTCTTACTAGCTTGGTTTCAGTAACCAAAATCAATTCACGGAATTGATAAAGTTCTCTCAGTGAGCTTTTTACTGATACGTAATATCAGGCTCTCTGTAGAGCCCAAACCCAGTGCTTTTCCTTCTCAACTTGCGTTCGTTCAGCTTCCAAACTTCAGTTCAAACAAGTAGCAATGAAAAGTTTAAGCAACACTAATGCTAAAAACCCACCTCTCAGCTCTATACGCAGCAACAGCAAGACTACTGCATCCATGACCACCCTCACCCATAAGCCAAGTCACTCATCACAACCCATCCCACCAGCAGTTGCTATCCTTCAGGTATGCCAATTACACGAGGGAATCATTCCATACATCAGAGATCAAGACCTAACTCAATCAAAAGCAAGTGACAGTTTATACAAATTGTGTTTGTAAATCAGCCCGTCTCACCTAGGGAGAAAATAAAAAAGTTAAAAAAAAAAAAAAAATCACACTGTTAGCTCAGCTGCCAGATCTAAGTCATCACTAGGCTTTCCTGAAGATGGGGGAAGATAACCAGTCAACAGTGTGATGATGGTAGGCATCTTCAGTCAACACTGGAACTGAATCTATAGCCATAAAATGTCTCAAAACTTAAGTGTTGCAGAGCTCTGACGCTCCCTTCTTACACAAGGTAAAAGATTTCAACAAATGATGTGTTCAATGCTACATTGCATTTGTCTGGAATTTACTCCTAAAGGACTTTTGCATATTGAGAAGAAGCATTTGAGAAAGAAATTTTCAAAACTGCACCAGGTTAGCCTGGTTTTATCTACATAACTGGGAAGCCGCTGATCCCATTTAATTTACTTGAATTAAAGTATTAAAGATTGGCTTAACTGTTCCCTACTGTAATTAACAGTGGTAATTCACTTCAGTGGGATCAGAGTTCAGATATTTAATGCTTTTAGTGATCCCAAACTTACTTTCTCATTTCATATATAATTATGTCTGGATTATATCCTCTAGCAGCATCCAGTATTAGCATCATTTTCACTACTTGGTGTTTTTCCCCCTCTTCCATTAAGCTAAACCACTCTAATACTGTTCACTGGCTGCAAGAAATGTTTATTCTTTAGTGCAAATGGAGAAACTGTCACAGCTAATTGTTAGGCTGACGTAAAACAGCTTGTTGAAATGTCAGTCTGGAACTACAGCAAATATGTCACGTGAAGGATTACTTAAAATTTACTTCAATGAGCAATGTTTAATGATGGTTTATACAGTTTTATAAAAGCACCTTAACACCTTTCTGATCTAAAACAGAACACTTAAGTATTCCAAACCAACAGCAGACCACCCAATACCTTTGCCTGGAAGCCCCAGCAATCCTGTCTTTGGAGGGCACTGTACGTACTCTTAATATTATGAACATTTTAATTGCATTTAGATTGTTATCTCATGCTCCAGCAAAAACCTATTGCATTTAATTGAAGAAGTAAAATCACGTGGTAATTAAATATTAAGTAAACAGCTATTTGTGTATACATGCAAAGGAATGCAAAGCGTTCTTGTAATCAATCAATCAGTGTTTAATAACCATTTACATATAACAACAAAATTTTGGAATAAAAGCCCAAATGTTACCACTGATTAAACAAGTCAGGCTATCAAAGCATAGCAGTCTACTGCATGTTATAACCATGTCCCCTTCAGAGCCCCAAACCTGCATTTCCCCCATGCATGTGCTGATGTCAATCTGGGGTCACTCCGAGACCAGGTGGTATCAGGTTAGGAAAGCTCAAGCCCAGATAGTTAAATCTGGCCAGGGGCATCAGTGGCAACAAGAAAGCTTTCTATATGTGTATCAGGGACAAAACGAAGACTAGGAAATATGTGGGCCCACTCAGGAAGGAAACGGGAGACCTGGTCACCCAGGACATGGAGAAGGCTGAGGTACTCAACTTTTTTGCCTCAGTCTTCACTGGTAAAGGCTCTGACCGCACTGCCTAAGTTGCAGGGACTGGGAGAATGAGGAACTGCCCACTGTAGGAGAAGACCAGGTCCGAGACCAGCTGAGGAACACAAATGTGCACAGATCCATGGGACCTGATGAGATTCATCCACAGGTCCTGAGAGAACTGGCAGATGAAGTTGCTAAGCCACTATCCATCATATTTGAGAAGTCATGGCGGTCTGGTGAAGTTCCCGATGACTGGAAAAGGGGGAACATAACCCCCATTTTCAAAAAGGGTAAAAAAGACAACCCAGGGAACTACAGGCCAGTCAGTCTCACTTCTGTGCCCGGCAAGATCATGGAGCAGATCCTCCTGGAAACTATGCTAAGGCATATGGAAAATAAGGAGGTGATTGGTGGCAGCCAACATGGCTTCACTAAGGGCAAATCATGCCTGACAAATCTGGTGGCCTTCTATGACGAGGTTACAGCATTGGTGAATAGGGGAGAGCAACAGATGTCATCTACCAGGATTTGTGCAAGGCATTTGACACTGTCCCGCATGACATCCTGGTCTCTGAATTGGAGAGACATGGATTTGATGGATGGACCACTCGGTGGATAAGGAACTGGCTGGCTGGTCGCACTCAAAGAGTTGCTGTCAACAGTTCAATGACCAAGTGGCGAGCAGTGACAAGTGGTGTTCCTCAGGGGTCAGTACTGGGACTGGTACTATTTAACATCTTTGTTGGTGATGTCGATGTTGAGACTGAGTGCCCCCTCAGCAAGTTTGCAGACAACACCAAGCTGTGTGGAGCGGTCAACATGCTGGAGGGAAAGGGATGCCATCCAGAGGGACCTGGACAGGCTTGAGAGGTGGGCCCATGCTAACCTCATGAAGTTCAATAAGGCCAAGTGCAAGGTCCTGCACATGGGTCAGGGCAACCCCATGCACAAATACAGGCTGGGCAGAGAATAGATCGAGAGTAGGGAGGAGAGGGGTCCCTGAGGAGAGGGACTTGAGGGGGGTTGGTTGATGAGAAGCTCAACATGAGCCAGCAATGTGCGCTTGCAGCCCAGAAAGTCAACCGCATCCTGGGCTGCATCAAAACAAGCGTGGCCAGAAGGCCGAGGGAGGTGATTCTGCCCCTCTACTCCACTCTGGTGAGACCTCACCTGGAATACTGTGTCCAGCTCTGGAGCCCCCAACAGAAGAAGGGCATGGACCTGTTGGAGCAGGTCCAGAGGAGGGCCACAAAGATGATCAGAGGGCTGGAGGACCTCTCCTATGAGGACAGGCTGAGAGAGTTGGGGTTATTCACCCTGGAGAAGAGAAAGCTCTGGGGAAACCTTATTGCAGCTTTCCAGTATCTGAAAGGGGCCTACAAGAAATCTGGAGAGGGACTTTTTACAAGGGCATGTAGTGATAGGATGAGGGATAATTGCTTCAAACTGGAAGAGGGTGGATTTAGATTAGATCTCAGGAAGAAATTTTTTCACTGTGAAGGTGGTCAGGCACTGGAACAGGCTGCCCAGGGAAGCTGTGGAGGCCCCATCCCTGGAAGTGTTCAAGGCCAGGTTGGATGAGGCTTTGAGCAACCTGGTCTAGTGGGAGGTGTCCTTGTCCATGGCAAGGGGGTTGGAACTAGATGATCTTTAAGGTCCCTTCCAACCTAAACCATTCTACGATTCAATGCTCCCAAAGAATTCTGATGCATTCTACTTAAGCTGCAGAGCTGGACAGTAAATTCAAGAAAAATAACCACTAATAGCCACTAAAAATGATCTCCATAATTCATTCACATACCAAAACACAGTAACAGCAGTGGTGACCAATTATTCTTTCAGTTAGACCTGGCATAGCAACAGACTCTCACCTTTTGTATTACTAATCCAGATCCATCCTGAAAACAGGATATAGAAAAATCCACTGATCATTCTGAAACAAAGACACATATTTATGGTTGACAATGTCTAAAGTCTTCATGATTTCCCGTGAAGTTTCCTGCACTAGCTTCTGACTTCCTTCTTTCTTTATAGGACAATAATGCAATTCAGCCGTAATTACTAGGTACAGTCTTGTCACCCTGAATTACTGCAAAGCGGCACCCTGCTCTGTAGCTAGCCCAACTCACTTCACAAGGTGATGGTATAAATTGCCTGAGCACCTGTTTCACATGCAGTTCTTGACTCAAGATAATTACAGTTATTGCTGGCTATTGCTTTGTGAGAGGTGTGGATTTTTCAAGCGATGGCCTGCTGCCTAGAGATGCAGCTCACTTTGTATGAGGTGAAGCGATGATTTGCCTTCCCAATAACTGGTAGCTCTCCATGGTCCTTCAGTCTCTTCCATCACTTTATTTATTACACTCGAGTTCATGCGTTTTTGCTAATCAGTACTGGCGATCTGGACATCTGTCTCTCTCTGGTCTATAAAAACCAGATTTCAAGCCTAAACCATGTTTCAATTACTTTCCTTAAACTATTATAACACAGATGAAGAAAAACAAGTCCCAAGAGTAAGACTCACTTCAGTTCTTGATCTCCCATACTTCATTCACATCAGATGAAGACTTTGATTCTCAGAAAACTACCTACGTGCCAACTGTTCAGTAAACACCTAGTCCGATAGTCTCATGTTGGGTTATCAATAATTTGAGCTTGAGTTAGAGCTCCAAACACCCCATGGCCTAGTAGCATGCCTATTTGTGAAGACTAGGGCAACTACAGAACTAGGCAGCAAGCGATGCTTTAAGCAGGTCACTCACGTCTAAGTAACTGAGTGTCTGGGCGAGTGCCATCTGAAGTCTAATGTACAGAGTAGCTATACAAAAAAAAATTAAAAATCAATAGAAGTCTGATATTCTACATCAACACCAAACAAAGCATGGAAATCGGCATGTACACAGATCTGCAAGCCAGACTGCAAGTTAGTGTTGATCTCATGTCAAGTATCCCATCTAAAATGTAAGATAGCTCGTCCCTCTTTCACTAAGCAGTACGCTATGCCTTTTGGTAAGGTAAGAGCAAGCACCAAGGCAGCAACTGAAGAGCTTCACATGTGCACCTACAGACACAGTGCTGGCAGAAGTATTTCCCCTACAGATTGAACTAGAACAGCAAATTCTAAAATACAGTGTAAACTTTAGAGTGGAATTATATACAGAAATTGCATTACTGCAAAATTTGTCTTTAAAACAGTATCATTACCTGAAAATCTGCTTCACAGTGAAAAAGAAGACAGACAAAGGAGATACGGTTTCAACTTCCAGCTCTGCCAGAGACTCCCTATGCAAGCTTAAGCAAAACAAATGTTTTGCTCTTCTCCATTTTAGCAACCAGGAGCAGCAAATACCTCTTTTCTCCCTCTCCTGTCATCTGCCTTTTTTGTTTACACTGTGGTACTGAGAAGACACACAGACATGACTTAGTCAAAACACAGTTACTGTCATTCATTTTCAACAGGAGTTCCTCAAGATCCTGGTCACTCAGTTACCTCCTCCTTCTTAGTGTCTACGAAGAGAATTAAGCCGAGGTTCAATTCAAAGAAAGGCTTTTTCGTTTACGCTACGAACCAAATTTCTGTTCTGCAAGGCAGAAAGTTCTAGTGTGATATCTTCCAAAAAAAGTTTTAAAATCCCTAAATTACTGTTTGAAGTGGTGATTCCAATCACTGCCAAGTCACAATTTCTTAGAACAAATACATCTTCCATTTTGTCTCCCATTTATTTCAATATTAACCTAATATTATAATACTCAATATTTATCAGATGTTTCTCATACAGGAGAAAAACAGAAAGCCTACTTGGCAACGTCATCTTACATGACAAAACATATGGAAAACACAATCTGGTAATCAAGAAGCGATATTTGGTATATAATACAGACAATCATAGCAATTCACACATATATACCAGTAGTCTGTTATTTATCCTTTTTCATGGTACTCCAGTTTTCCAGTGAGTCCATTTAGGATTATAAACTGCTGCCTGCTTTGACAGTGAGGGACAATGCTCCAGCCACAGCTGGGGGGAGGGGACAGAAATCCACACTGCACACGTTAAAACAAGATGATTCTTATCTTTCATTTCTCATGTACCCTGTAATTCTGCTTTTGATAGTGCAATTAAACATAAAAGTTCAGGATATACTTTTATACTTTGCCTGAAGTTAGAAAACTGCCAACTTTTCAGCCATGGTGCAACTTGCAGTTCTCCTTTTCTTTAATATTAGCAAGGGCAGAACATGTAAAAAATGCAAAATTTAAAAGACTGAGGTGAAGTCATCATGAGATAACACTACTAGTCAGACTACAACAAAAACCTGAAAACCTAAGGCTTAATATTAACTAATTAAATACGCAAAAGGACCTAACCCAATACTCTGTTGAAATTAATGAGCACTATTCCATCAACTTTAACAGAAAACAAGTAAATTAAGTATTCATCCACTTACCAGATTGCGTTTTCAAAAAAACAAACCATACTTTAGAGATAGTGTTATGAGTCTTAACTTGGAGTTTTTCCTACAATTCATTGTTAAACAAGAGAGAAATTACTTACTAGCTTTTATATCTCTGCAGTTCCCTCCATTTTTCACATTAGTCACAAGGGACTAATCAAATATTGAATATTTTAAGGTATGGCCACAATAGGCCATCACAGAATAAAGGTGGCCTCTTGGCTACATCTCCTCTCCCTGATAGTATTAGTCTCAGCATACAGCTCTAGAGAGTTTTACGATGCTTGAGAAACAAACAACTCTGAACTCCCTCGGTTCAGTTTCTTGGATAGTTGCTACTTGATAAGCCAGCCATTTTTGATACAGCTACAGTAACAACACAAAATCATCCACTACAATCTTAGTCTCCAGCTGGAGAAGAGCACCAGTGTAAAGAAGGTACGTGTCTTTATAGACAGGTCACTGATTTGAATTCAATTCTAAACTTTGAATATCTTCAGTTAGTAGTCAGCTTGTTAAAAACAACACTAAGATTGTATGTTTCTATTTGACAAATAGCAAAGAAGTCCTCTCTGAGCATACACCATGTAAAATTTTTAAAGTTCTGTCAGAGTTCTCTTTTTTTTCCGTGGATCAAAATTATTTAAGATCAGTTGTCCTTGTAACCAGTACACCTTACTCTTTCATATTTGGAGAAGCAAGCCAAAATACTCATGTAACTACCCTAAGGTTTAGGCACAGAGTTATAATTCTTAACAAGCCACATTTGTGAATATCCAATTATTTTTAATTCATCAGTTTGAAGAAGCAGTCTTGTTTGCTTATCATTAAAAAAAAAAAAGCATGTTTTAAGCTGGCAACAAGTCAACAACCTGTCTCTCCTCAGCACCACCTGAAGTCAACATTTGTAAAACCACCTTGTAGGGCAAATAGGTCAATTGTTGACTTTATGCTTTTTAGAGATATAGCTCTGTATTCATTTCTACTGACAAGCTGACAACTTGGACATATTAAAGACTACAGATTCCTAGGACTTCTCTCCTTACAAACAGCAGCCAAAGTGTGCACACGGGGAAAAATAAAACAAAATAATCATGAATGTAAGATATTGTTAAAGGATGTAAAGGAAATTTCTTTTTCAGACAGAGCAGAAAGTGAATATGAGACAAGCATATAGAGCTAAAATGTTATTCCCTTTTTTCACTAAAAACCTGCACATTGAGAATCAACATCAAAATGGTTTTAGTATTCCATCAGCACTAGTTATACATGAGTCTAAGAATGTTTATTTTTGTGAATTTTCACTGCAAAGGTAGGTCATTCTGTTTTTTCTTTAGGTTTGCAGTTTTGGATCTCTAGCACACATTAGCAGTTAACTAATTTACAGCACTTGTTGACACCTTCCAAAGAAGCATGTGGCTAGGTAATATACAAGCTTTAACTAAATTAACAAGAACTTTCTGTTCTCAAACTCACTCTTTGGAAAAACCTGTATCCTCAACAATTTTGGTGCTTAGTCACACAAAATTGCTCTTTCAAGTGATAAGATTCCAGACAATTGTGCGTCTGAAAAAAATGAGCAAGAAAAAAAAATAGCAGCTAAACACAACGTATGTGTAGTAACTTCCTGCAACAGTCTGGCAGACCAGTTTGTTTACCTCAATTCAAATACCAAGTACTATATTAATACACAAAGGCAGTAACTTGCTCTATTTTCAGACACAATCCTCTAGGATCTCATCACTTAAAAATCAGCAGCCTTATGTGAGTAAGCACCAAAAATGTTAAAAACCAAGTGTACTTGCACAGATGTTAAATATCAATGCAAGGGATCTACAATTGTTACAAAACAACATAGAAAAGATTTAAGATGGATTTAGAACAGCCACCGCACTTGTTTTCCAGTAACACTGAATATCAAAGAGCAAGACACAAACTGTAGTAATGAGTTTGCATTTTTATACTGCCTTTCAGGCACGGTCATATATTATTTTGTCAGCAGCAGCTGAAGGAGTTACTAGTTGTACTCTCCCTTTTAATCTACTCCCACCCTCATCATTATGACTCACTGTTCACTCCCACAGTCTTACCACAGATGACTTGCTTCCACCCAATACTAAGAATACACTTATTTTAAAGGGCCAAGGAAGGACCAAGGATCTAACTGTTTCACAGATGCAGTTTAGTGAACAGCCATGGAAGCATCTGAAGAGGCTCAACCATGAAGATGGTAATTGCTGGCAACAAAGTAGAAACAAAATATTGGAATGTGCAGCTTCAGACTGGATCTGCTCTTGACAGAAGAATAAAGTGTAACCGCAGCCTTAACCTTTAAAGAGCCTTCTGCACCTTAATATCTACTACAAGACTGCATTAAATTTAATTCGTAAGTACAGTTTCCCTCCCCAACAGTAAAGTTTAACATCATCCAGTTTAACATAGATACCATAGGTTCTTAAAACCACTTGAACACCATCTATGATTTCACAGAAGCAGGACAAGAAGTCAAGCTCTGTTTCAGCTTACTCAACTACACTGTCATGAATAACAACTCCGAATTTTAGAGACAAATATTGGCACTTATCCTGCATGAACACAGAAGCTCTGAGAAAAACAATAAAAGCAGGAATAGCTCTCCAAAGGTCCAAAAATGATGCCTACTGAGGCACGGCAGAAATAAGCAGAACAAGACTGCGCTGACAGGTCTGTTCTTAGTCTACTGGATAATGTTCATCATAGAGCAATACTACTTTGAATTCATTAGCCTAAAGATAATGGGTGCTGCTTTGAAATATGTACCCTTAACTTGGACACATTTCATTGTTTATGCAACTGTGGAACTCCTACCTGAGCCATTCTTGCAGATGGTTCATACAGAATGTATTCATGTCCATTTCAAGGACTGGTCTTTTGTGAACTGATGAGAAAATAAATGCATCTATTATTGAAATATGTAATAAATAATGTAGAGTGACATGTAAGAAAAAAGAATACTTCAGAGTTTCTTTGAATCAAAGTATTTTAAGTGTTACTAACCAGAGTTGAGAATTACCTGTGGTAGAATCATTAAGTAGGGAACAGTGGCTTGAAAATACAAAGCTAGGATAGAAAACTGCAATCTTACCTTCTTGGAGAAAAACAGGAATATTGCATATCTAATAATCTCCTTTCTTGAAAATCTATCAATAATTTATCAACAAAATAAGTGGATAAATCCAGGTGGGTGGGTTTTTTGTTTGTTTGGGGTTTCTCTTGACAGAAAAATATGAAGCAGTACATCGAAAGTACAAACTCTTCTTTAAATAACTGAACAGGAACGTACAACTCCTNTTCCTTGGCATCAACTATAAACATGGGTCTTATCAGCCTGAGAGTGAACAGTTTTCTGCACAACATGCTGTTAATTTCAGCAGTTAGAAGAGGCCTAGCTAAAAAGTAAAGTTACTGAACAAAATTGGTCCTGTTTTACCTCAAACCAGGACAATACTATATAACAAAATCCACTAAACTGACCGACAGTGAAAAACACCAGTTCAACCAGCTTCTGCTGAACAGCAATTCTGTTGTTGATACATTCTTTACATGGAAAGGTACAGTACCATTAAGGTGCTCCTGAAATGATTGAATCTGCATTTAAGTAGAGAACTCAGGCTAGTCAGAGACTTCTGTACAAGATTCATTATCAGGAAGTGCCCATTTTAATCACACTCCTAAAGACTGTGGAATTCAGCTAGAGGACAAAACTGTTCAGTAAACAGCTTACTTCATTCAGTATATAAAGGATTTCAATAGATGAATCTTTATCCTTCTTTGACAACCTTTCCATTTTCCTCTGTTTCACCTTCGTTCTCCTCTGGAGGATGCTGTATCCTATGTTTGACAAGCCTCCACTATTATTAGCCTTTCCTAGTAATGATATTGTGAGACATTAGTAAAAGTCTTAAATACTCCTACTTATAGCAAGTAGACTAACCCATACAGACTAACCTTGCAACGTTCTTTACTTTAAAACACATTAAAGAAACTCCATGCTATGAGTCTGAGATTACCTGGTGTTATACACTTGAGTTCTCGGTACTTTAGAAGATGCATTGGACCTTCAGATTCATTCCTACTGTTATTGTATGAAGTTGGAGCATTCCTAACTCTCCTCCTGTTTTGAACAGCTATCATGTTTAGATGACCTATAGTATAGTCAGTATATCTATATTAACGTATATATTATATTGAGTAATTTGGAAAGGTTTGGTTTTCTTCATGTCATTGTCATCTTCATTTCATTACTGGTCACTGGAACAGGCTCCCCAGAGAAGTGGTCACAACACCAAGCCTGTCAAGAACTCAAGGAGCATCTGGATGACACTCTTAGTCATATGGGTTAGTTTTAGGTAGTTCTGTGAGGAGCAAGGAAGTGGACTCGATCCTTATAGGTCCCTTCCAACTTGAGATATTCTTTGATTCTATGATCTATTTCACAGTTACGAAGAAGGCTAAATCCATGCAGACAGTCATTAAGCAGAAAAAAAACCCTATAGAGTAGTGCGTAGAGTGCATGACATAAGCAATGACAGGAAAATACTACTGGTAATGTCTTTAAACTATGTTTGTTCAAGAAGAATGCTCTTTAAAAAGAGCAGCTTTTAGGTAAAGGAATAAACAGTAACACTATAGAACAAGTTATTTCCATGCATGATCATTAGAGGAGGAAATCACCCAAAAAAAGTACTGTATTATATCAAATCAATTATTGATTCTTGGTCACAAATATGTTCTTTTAAAGTGTCCAGGTATTTTACTCTCAGATAGTACAAGAGCACTCAAAAATTGCAAGCAAAAGTAATGAAAAATTACAGACTACAATATACTGTAGCACAAGATTATCTTTATTTCAAAACCATACAAAGTATAAACATAAAGATATAATTACACTGAAGTAAACCCTGCTCGTTAAGTATTTGAATACTTAAAGCAATGATACTGCCATCAAAAAATGCCTTTACTATTTCTCATTAAGAAATTTTATCTTATGGAACGATACATCATGAAATCAATTGTTGTACATCTAGGAAATTTACCAATAGAGCTCTCTTCCACCGGGGTGTACACTTTGATTTGTCTCATATGAGTGTCTCTTCCATTTTGGTGATTAGCTAGAACAGCAATCTGAATCATAAATGTGCGAATAGGCTTCTTATGAGTATCTGTTAAAGGAACATGAATCCAGCCGCTTGGTTCCACTAATTCAAGTTGCTGCCAAAAACAAGACAAAAAAGCAAAACTTTCAGAAACAGTTAATGTAAGTGATTGCACACTAAACCTGTTTAATAGAGCAGAGTCTTGCAAATCAGATTTTAGTTACTTTTTCAAAAGAATTTGAAATAGTACAGTTGAATACTCATAACTAATTTACTGCTGGTGTAATTGGATACAAATTCTTTCTGTTGACTACAGTTGTGTTTGCTTTTGCCTTTCAGAATCTACCCTTCATTTTGTGCCTCGCCCTTAAAATAAAAATCAACATAAAAAATACAGACTTGAATATAAATGCAAGGAAGTCAAAGCAGTACTATTTGGAATTTGTTACTGAAGTACACTGCGCAAAGATGACAAAATATACATCTTAAAGTTAAATTGTTTTATCTAGGCACTCTGAACTAAAATATGCTAGAATGACTTACATAGGAAACTAAATCCACACAAAGTCTGGGTTTTCAGAAATTCCTTAGCTTATTAGGGGGACTGGGGAGGAGAAAGAAGGCGATAGAGGAAAAATTACAGGATAACTCACGGACTTTATCTCACAGATGCCTGGACAGTTAAAAATAGCTGCACACCCATTTAATCACATTCTAAGGTCCATTTTGACTTGGCTTTTATACAACAAACCAAGTGTAATGTGATTATTTTTTTCTTTTTTTAAATTTTATTCCTACAGAAAGCAATGTCAAAGCAAGCAAAGAATTGCATTTCATTAACTCTAAACCACATCACCGACACATCAGCATGCTGAAATCAAGTTAGATGCTACACAGAAGTGTGGTAACAGCTTTTGTTTAAAGCTAGTGGCCCAGCTTCAAAGCACAGCTCAAAACACATATGGAAGAGCACACAAGTAAGTGGAAGTCTTGTGGGGGTGGGAAGCCAAAACAGTTGTCCACAAGCAAGTGGATTTCACACAGCTAAGCAAATAAGACCACTGTTCATAGCAGCTGAGTTCCTCTAAGGAAGATCTATGCTTTGAGAAGCTCAAAGTTCCCATCTTTCTCCTGAAAATACTGCATGACAAACATCCTGTCAAATGCTTTGCCTTTGCTGAAGCTTTCAAAAGACCCATCCAAAATCTACTGTTTCAGAGGCAGCAAACACCCTGAGGAAATGACCCAAGTAAAAAAAGTTTGATGACTACTTTAAGTTTAAAGAGACAGAAAAACCTTTCCCCCCCCCCACAAAAAAAAAAAAAAAAAAAAAAAAAAGAAAAAGAAAAACCCACAACCCAAAACTCTCCAGTGCTGCAGGCTCTCCAACAAATAATTTCCAAAGCATTAAATTCAATAAACCTTAGCAGCAAACCTTTTCACTCCAGGAGCTAGACCCTTCCACAAACACACATTCACTTATCTGTTGTAACTCTGTCCCTTTCAAAAAACATACAAAATCTTTTTTTGCATAGGAAACTTCAGGTAATAGTTGGCTTTACGAAGTGATAAAAATGATGTACTGTTGAAGCATCTTTACAAAGGGGAAATTTATCACTGTGAGGTAGCAGTCAACAGTTTCAACAAGTATACTTTCCATCTCCACGGTGAACAGAATGGATGGGGACCTTAGTAATATTTTATTCAACTAGTACTAAGGTAAAGTGGCTGTGATTTAGAAGAGTATTAAAAGGTTATTGCTAATTAAACTCGCATTTTAATATTATTCACAGAGTTTACAAATTTTTACTGCCGATTCAAAGTGGAAAATTTAAGTTCCAGAGCTATGATATTGGAGGTTTTACGTTTGGATCAGTATAAAATGGATTAGTTAATACAGTAAAAAAACAGAAGTACCACTTTCTATAGGTTGACATCATTGATTTCAGACAGATCCAATATAGCTCAGGTTTGCAAGCTTTATTGGGAAAGAAATTGCAAAGAGTGAAATAACAACTCCACCTCCAGAACCAGAAGTCCTACCAAGGGATTGGCAAAATTGGACTATTTGTACAGAAGAAAGTTGGATGCTTATTAAATTCACAGAGAAATAACATCTTTTATTTTAAGGTAATTACTGGGATCATAAAGTTAAGAGTTGCGAAGGTAATTTTACTAATGTAATAAGATATGAGTATGCTATTACATAAGTAAACTTTTGATTACATATTTATCAATTCTTTGTTTCATCCCTGATCAATTGGAGATGGTCATATGCTTCATTTATAGCATATTCATTTTTCAGTCCTGCTACAAATGCAACCAATTTCTTCCCAAGCCTTTCTACAGAGATGGGACAAGTAATTTCTACATCTGTAAAACAGGCAACTGAGACATTAGGTTAGATTAAAATATTCCCTAGTTCCAGATGTCAAATTTCACATACTTTGAACCTGATTTTTACTGTCCTTAGTAATATACAGTATTTTACATGAGGTTTAGCTCCCACTGAGTTCATTTGCAGTTATAAGTGTCTGCACTTCTGCAAATTGGTAAGAGTTCTCAAACCAGTCACTAGAACACACAGTATGAGCAGCCACCTAGGAACAGTTATTTGAGTGCATCATGTAAAAACACCATGACTAAGCACAGATCACACACAACTCATCAAGCAGCATTCAATTGTCTTAGCCACAAAGCCTTTTTTTTTTCATTCCTGAAATCTCCGCTTCGCTTACTCCACATGTTCCAACTTCTGTAACAGATGTTCTGTAACACCTCCTTTACTGTACAAATCCTGGACTCATTCTCAGAATAGACCCCTTTCCCCATTCCAATCAAATAGTTGCCTCTTGGACAAAGCATGTGACACTTGTGATGAAGTTGGAGGCTATACTGCAATGTATTAAGTGCAAAAGATCTGAGTTAGACTTAAATGTTGGAAAGAGTTCTTGACTTTTGCACTCTAAATAACATCACTGCACTGTGACTTTTTCTGAGTAACTTTTTTAAATTGATGCCTACACATTTCTGGAAAATGATTAAAACCTTGAGAGCCACTCAACTACTGAAGTTTAAATACAACAAAACCTAACGATTATTATCTGAACATCCACTAGAAAAAGAAAGTAATATTTTGCCAGTGTGATAGACACATTTTCTCTGAACAAAGGAATGGTACAAACGAGACACACACACATGCTCCTAAATTATTCTCCTCCACATCTGTCATGCTCTTTCAGATGATAGAGACAGTTTCTTTTTCCAAAGGGCCCAGATCCTTCACCAGGGAGAAGGAATAGGACATGGGAATAGGCGGTGGTGGTACAAGATAAAATGCTGCCCACTCTCAGTTCAGTGTCAGCACCCAGATCCAGCCGTTACAATTCCTAGCAGAAGTGGGATGAAATATGCAACTCTACTCTGCCTGGAGCATTCCCAGTGTGAACAGAATCTAAAGGAAACTTACTGTGAAGTTTTAAGAAATTCCTATTAAGCCCATGCAAATGGCAATCTTTCAAAGCCTTGTAAACCGGTCTGGAAATTTGGGTGGATTTTTACAGGGAGGCAAAAGGCACATCCTCAACACAAAGGCTGAACTATTGCCAAATTTCAAATCCTTGCTTCAGAGCTTGGGGGCACTGGAGCATCAAAAGAAGGACACCAGAATATTCTCACACAAGCAAAATAGCATACTTTTCACTCGCCTTATTCTTGGAACAGAACTGCTTTGGCTGAAACTTTCAAAAAAATTCAACCCAGAGCAGACATCTGGCATGGAAAAATCTGTCTGAACTGAACTTTGGCAAAAGTTACAGAGTAACTAGAGAGTTAAGCCTTAAAATGGAAAGGGTCACGCAACCTTAAGTACAGGTGGCACTAGCAGCTCTACCTATAGTAGATACTATACTTTAAATCCATTTCAGTTGATTTTGCTGTCAACCCCATTCTTTAAAAGCACTAGCCACTGTATATACATATATATAGGTATGTTTCACCCCAGCTCTACAGCATAAATCCACTATGAGAACATACCAGATTAAGTTTCCTCCTGTATTTTTTCCTCCTGTGTAGGTCATTAAGAATCAGTCATAATTAACTGGCTTCCAGGGAAGTTTTAAAAATCAGCTATATTATTAATTGAGTGAAATTATAAATTAGAAGTTTCTTTCTGTTATGTGTTTTACTAGAAAAGGTTAAAAAGGGAAACAAAGGAAAGAATCAATGCAAGTTCAATACTAGTAACTCAGGACAATGCCTGCAGCTCTAGACTAATCTTACATACAATATACTAAAAGCCTAGAGTTTGGGTTTTTTTAAATTCGCTTCTAATACTATGAATTTTGTGACAATTGATAAACAAGAGCAGCATGAAAGTCAAAACAAAGGAACAAACGGATAAAAATTGAAATGGAAAAATCACTCACCTGTCCTCTGCTGCTGTTATATACTCTTATCTATCTCTTCTCCTGCTTTCTCTCCATTGCTTTCTTATTTTTCCTGTCCTCTGCGTGCTACAGCTTTACCTATGGACATATACTCCCACTCCAGTAATCCATGTTATTTTGAAAGCCAAAGCAGAAATAATGTTCTCAATGGAAATCTCCTCCCCAGTGTTTTTCACTTCTTTGTATAGTCCAGAGATTTGACAGAATTCCATACACACTTGGCAAAGCTACTATTGCAACTAATGGGTGTTCTATCATAGAAGATGCAAACCACACAACCAAATAAAATAAAAAAAATAAAAATCAAGGCCAAAGCAACCTGAGGCTACACTTCAGAAAGATGACTGAACACAAGACCAGAGCTTTTAAGAGGAAGCTTGGTCCTCACTGGTATTGCTGCCTTCCTTATAGGATAGGAAATTATTTATGAAAGAAGGCTTTTCTATTGTACTTAATCCTACTTAAATTGTATATTAACCTCTTTTCCATACTCAGTGATAGTCTGCTTAAACTCTGGTGTCTTCAAAGTGGCATATAACTCAAACTGCTACTTCTACTAGACCTATAAACCAAACCCAAGTTGTTTGCTACATTTACAGTAGGCTAACATCCTTGAAACAATACATTATTTTTGTTTCCCTATGAAGATATCTCTTGTGAAAATACAGAAAGGAAAAAACACACTGTAAGTAGTTTCATATTCAGGGTCATTAAGAACACACCCCAGGATGTATGCTAGACAGGGCTCCCAGATTTCAGGGGAATAAGTGTTTCTGTACATATATAGGAAAAAAAAGCAGCCTGTTCTCAACACCTGGAGAAAAAAATCCTCTTCTGCACACACGTTCTGACAGAAAGCCGATAATTACTGCTGCCATCACAGCTTCAGCATGATATAACATGATTCTGAGATGTTGGTACCTCATCACATTTCCATTTAATCATCTGTACTACTAGATCCAAACAGCAACACACACTTCTAGTGGTTGCCTCTAAAACAGGCTGTGAAACCAAACAGCATTTGATTTTACTCCTACTTTTCTCATAAAACTGTTAAAGCTGCTTCTTTTTATTTTAGTGACTTAGCCACCTTTGAAATTAAAAGTAGTGGCTACATTCTTCTTCACAAATGTAATTTTATCTTTCTATATGCTCAACTAGTTCTTACCACACGGTTACATAAAAACCTAAGCTTTTCAAATCAGGTGTTCTTAATAAATAAGGTATTCTTCTAAGCAGAAGATTATAAAACTGATTTCCAGAGGAAGTAAATGCTGTTTTCAGAAAGGAAGTGTTTATTAATACACAGACTTTCTCCAAGTTGAGTGATCAAATATGGGAAAGGCTTTTCCCTGTTTAGCCATTGTTTTTTTTACAGCTTTCCAAATACGTTTTCACAGCAACTGGCAAGGAGAAAGAAGGCTGGCTAAATTCCCAAAACTCCCTTTCCGTAACTGCCATGTCCTACCATATACCTACCAGGATTCACAATCAGTAGACCTCTCCATAATTCCAAGTATTGGAACTGTCAACACATGAACTAGCAAAGCTTGGGCTTCAGCCATTGCTTCACTTAGGAAAGAAGAGAATCAGTTAATAGCAACGATGCACAAGTTCAAGCAGAAAAATGAAGCATGTCCAAAAGAAACTCCACAAGTTCCAAGTGAGTCAAAGGAGGGACACCACATTAGCAGCTTAACAAGAAACACAGAAACATGCTCAAAGGACCTACTGTGAAAAGCGCACTTCTTTGCTCTAACTAAGCAACGACCACCTAAGGAGGTGGCTCTGTGGTCTTAATTAGTCACCTCCTTAAACAGTCAAGAAATCTAACTTCAGTCCATTAGGGAAGAGAAGGTTTCCATTCTTCCAAACAGCAGTTCCTGAAGATTCTAGAGAAGCACAGTCCATCCCTCAGGAAGATTCAACTATGGATTTGGGCAGACAGGAGACTAGTTGCAGAATAAGCTATATTAGGCAGTGAAACCTGCAAATACTAAAAATTCCTATAATATATAAGATTTTTGTTCAAATGAGCTGAAAGAAATAACTTTTGGGAAGACTAGGAAAGTTGAAAAAGAGAAAGGTCAAAAAGATCCTTGCAAAAAGTTTTATAGAACCTCCTTCTTCAGACTATTCTGCTCCAGATTAAAACAGTAAAAATTAACCAATGCCCAGCTGTTAGAAAGTTGTATTCCTTTAAAATGAAGACAACTAAACACACAAGCCAAGCTAGAAAGAGAAAGTAGTTTACTGATATAGATTACTAAAATAAATATTTGTCACATAATATGTATCTGAGCCTAGAAGTGTAGCAATGAAGTCAACTAGACAACAAAGGCCCTGGAAATATACTAGAGAAGTGCTCAATCAGTTCAACATACGAGGAAAACACTATGAAAAGTGACAAAATATGTTAGGCCAAATTTTCATGAATGTACTAAATTTGACTTCATTCTGTACAGGTCAGTTTTCAACACATCTTGCCGAGCTTCTCTCAGAATCATTCATACCCATATAAATAATCAAATGCATCAAGTGTGCCAATTCAGTTCATGCAGTTAAGCTGTTTGTAAGTGACAGTGTAGATATGTCCAGAATCACCCCTAGCTTGTCTTCATCTGTTGAATGAAGCGGTAAGAAGTCTTGCAAATTTTAAATATTCTTTAGAAAATGCTCTGTAAAGCAATACTTCTGCTTTATTATGTGAAGCAAAAGCAGCTCACCATCATCTGGAGGATCTTTTACTGTGAACTCTGGTAAAAGGCAGACATCTGAAAACTGGAGTTATAGCCTCTGATGGGGAAGGAATCAGCTAAGACAATGTTATCCCACTATGAGGATCTCATCCTTTAAAATATGATCAGTGAAGTTTTAAATACACTTGACAAGTTGTGAAAGAGTAACAGACTGAGGTGCAAAAAGGATTCAAACCACAGAAGACTATTTATTTTTAAAAATACAATACTTGGTAAATAGCATAAAACCATTAAATTAGAGGCTAGTGTAACGCTTGGAACTAAAATTATGCTTCTACACAGGTATCACTGAAAACTTACGAGTAGTTTTTGCATGAGACATGCAAATGGATGGATGGATATCTGCAGACAGATCACTGATACAACGCAAAGAAACCTATTGACAAACCTATCTAAAGCCTGATCTGAAATTTATTCAAACCATGCCTCCCCTCTCTCCCCCAGCTCATTGCCATCATTACCAACCTGAGCATCAGTATGAGTGTGTCGTGGCTGTCCAACAGGAACTGTGATACAGAATTGCCAGTGGCCATCGCCTTTGGGCATCACCTCAGGGACACAAAAATATGTTTGGAGAACTAGAATTCCTCCAAAGAGTGTCATGTATAAGTCCTATACTACCTAGTGGTCTCCTACATAAAAAACAATCTTGATCCGTTCTCATTTCCTTATGATTTAACACCTAAATTCCTATGCTTTCATAAACCAATGCAGGTTCAATCATATCAGTTAAACTACAACACCTCCAAGAATCACAGTTACTGTAAGTAAATAGCTACTCTACAAAAAAGCATTGATAGGTTCCCAGCGTGGGTAGCCAGCAAGCCATATCCTCCTTGCATGGTGGGCCAAGGATTAGCATCTATGATGCTCAGAGATTGTTATACTGCCTTTCCAAATTTCATGTTTGGATTATGTAAGCAGCACAACACATGTTGGACAATGTCAGTGGATTGTATCACATTGCCACCTTGTAGATCACAGAAGCAGGCACGTTTCTAAAATAAGCAGATAGTGTCAATTGAGCTATAATGTAACCTAAATTTCATTTAGCAGAAGTGATTCACCAGCCAACTCATGAAATGGTTTCATTGACTGGTCCGTTTTGATACTCTTTAGAATGAGGTGTCCTGATTAGAATTTCCCCCATATGGTGAAAAAGCAAGGAACCATTTGATTTGATTCTGCTGATAAAACAACACAATCTCTTCTCAGATGTACTTCTTTGAATAAGACAGAATTTCAGTACTACAAGAGGAATAAACTTAGGAAGAATACAGTATTGAAATTTAACCCATAAAATGTTAAACAGGGAAAGTCAGGTTTTGCATTATTATTGCCCTCATAGTTTGTCTTTGAAGTCTTCTGAAATCAGATGAGGAGAACGTAAGAGGAGAAGCAGCTGTTTCAAAAGTATTAAGTGATAAAGAACTGTAAGTACTGATGCCTGCAAAAGGGTTAAGGCTGTGCTGAACTGCTCACGTAAAAATCTCCTGAGAGATGAAGTCACTTTGGTGGAAGTCCCACAGGTTGATAACGGGATGGTCTGGACACTTGCGGAGGGGCCCCTGTCCGTGGTACTTAAGCAACCATCACCCTGCCCATCAAACTCGCGCTACAGCATCTGCTCACAGTACTTGCCCGTAACACTTGTACAATCAATCAGGTATGTGCAGCCTGACAGACAAATAAATAGCCTGCCAAATACTCAGCTACTGTGGATTTATCAGCCAGAACTGTCTTAATCACTTGTAATTTCAGAAAATTGTCTGCTAAACTCTGGGTGGCAGAAAAAGAGCAAGCAAAAGGAAAGAAAAAAATAAAAAAATAGACAACAATCTTTGAATACTTCATCCTCTAGAATTTGGCTGAAAACAACTCTTCATTCTAGACAATGTATCTGCAGAAACCACCAGGAATTTGTCAGATTGTTTGCTAGGAAAGTCTCTCTGGAAAGAAAGGAACACTTCACATTTGTTGTGCCATAGACACGGTTTTTTTTTTTTTATATGTTCTGTGAGGGACGTTGCATAGGCAGTTCACAATTCATTACGAAAATACATGTCTCAAGATGTATATATGTTTCAGAGAGGCCAAAACTGTTAAATAGGTTTGGATAGTTTGCTCTCAGGTCCCATATCTTTAAAGACTTATTTTTTTGTTGAGTGAGGTCACTTGAACTTTTACATAATACAGTTTATGCTTGACATATCGATAAATTAAGTTTCATTAGAGAAGGACTGCCTGCCTGTGTATGTTTTAAGTGGCAGCCATCCTATCCACTGGAACTTAAGAAAAATATAAAAACCTTCTCCTTGTCCCTTTGGAAAGCAGAGTGATCAAATCAGCAAATATAGAGTGACAATGTAGTCTAGCATGGAGTTTCATATGTGCATGTATGGAAATAAGGCCTAAAACTCCAAAACAAACTTTCAACTCACAGCAGGAAGTCGTCTAAGTTTAGTTTGGTTTCAGCTAAAACAGATTCCATTTTAACAGGAACTTGTTGCTCCAGAAGAAATACTCTCTCCAACTGAAATCAGTCATAACAGCTGTGAAATTTTGGATATAATGAAAAATGGTTTTCATAATTCATTTAAGGATCAGTCAAGAGTGGGGGAAGGGAAGGCAAACATATCCCAAGCTCATTAGCACTCTCTGTTGGGACCTCTGTCTCATTAACCAGATATCACAATAGATAGGAACGTCATACCTTTGCAGGTGCACTGCTATTAAACTTTGGGAGGGCTCCTGGTATCAGGGGAAATCCTTCAGACCTACAGGGACTTGGCTCCAATGTGAATCTCAGTTACTTCCCTTGAGCTTGGCATATAGCATGCTGAAGCTGAAAAAGCAACAAAAAAAAAAATTCTTGAGCTTATGCTCTAGAGTGGTGGCCTGGCTGACAGTGTCAGAAATAGGTAATGCAGCCCAAAACAAACTTTCTGCTTCAGTTTGCCTGCTTCTGGTACCTAGGTTGTTTAAAGTCTAAGTTGCAGACATACTGGAACAGACTGTATCTGGACAGTCTGGTCCTAAAAATGACTGGTAGAAAAGGTATGGCTTGCTGCAAGTCTTTAAGCTTTTCAAAATTCCAGCATTCTGAAAGAGGGATGAGAGGGGTTTTTTATTTTTTTTTATTTTATTTTTTTAAACGCAGGGTATTATCCAACTGAAATTATCAGTAGCTCAGAGTATTATATATGCAGATGGGAGAAAGGAAATAGTCCATTAAAAAACCCACAAAACGTTACTAGAAAATATATAGCCAACACTGCACGTTTAGAAAGAGGTGCAAATCTCATTTAGTGAAATCAAACATTTTGTACCTTTTGGGAAGCACTTCAAGTCATAAAACCTTATCTCACTGCAATGTTTTTTCATTTTACAGACAAGTAACTAAGGGGTAGGCCCCATATGCACAAGGTAACAGGTGAGTATCCTACTAAGTAGGAGTCTGGCAGATGATGACCAACTGATACAAGTCATTTTGGTATGCTGTGTGATGATACAGAATAGAACCAAGAAGTTTCTCTAACAATTATATGTTTAAAGGATCAACTGTTGTGAAAATGGAGCAAATGATGGCATAAACACGGTAACCATGATTCATAGAACTGTTTCTTTGAAAACTCTTCCAGTAAATTTTATGTGATCGGTAGACAGGGATAAAAACAGGGAGACTGCTTTACCAAAAAAAAAAACAAACAACAAAAGAAAAATCCCTACAGTTTTCCGAGTTCATTCCAACAAATGGCACTATCCGCATTCAAACTTTCTAGTCACAACACAAAATAGCAACAGAATTATTAAAAAAAAAACTAGTTAAGTATGTGGACTAAGGTTTTCATAAAAAAAGGAAATAAGGCATGAAGTTCTTAAAAATTACTTAAGAAAACACATTATTAGCCCTTCTATTTAAATTCTTATCTTAGACATGAATTAGAGTTCCCTCCCCTCTCCCAAAAAGCCCTGAAAAGCCGTAAGATTTTCCAATTCTGGTACTAAGATCTAAAAACCTTAGTCCCTCTTCAGAGCAGCATCCATCCAAAGTAAGGACACCATCTCCTACAATTTCCAGGTGAGTCAGGCTGCTCTCACTTCAACCATCTACTGGAGAGAGGTAGGGGAAACCAGTAAGCAGGATAACAAAGTGAAAGAACAGACAGCTATACAGAGAGAACAGAAAAAGATTGAACAAGAGTCGTAGAACATGCTACAGCAAAGTAGTCCAAAAACATACTAAAAGAACCCCTCTAAAGTTCATGTGAATTTGCATTACAAATGGGACTGCCGACCGAAGAACAGGACAAGGTGTTAATATGGAAGCTGCCTTTCATGAAAGGTAATAGAACACCACAGAATCCTACAAGAAAGGAGAGAACAAGCAGAATTTCTTGTAAGCAAAGAAACAACTGCTCTAAAGAAAATCCTACAATAGTTACTTGTTAAGTGATGGCCTCAAGATGACATTAAGGCAAACAGAATTAAGACATCAGGAACCAGGAAATAGAAGAGCACAAAGGAAGATGTGCTATCAATTTTTCCAAACCAGACTGCTGGGTACAAGCAGAAACAATATAAATGGACTGTATGAATGCACTGCACAGATGTATTGCAAATTCAAGTTAAATGACTGAAAACAGTACTGGGGAAATAACTAATCTTACAAAGGTGCAGAGGTTTGCAAAATGGATGAGAACTGTACTTCTGATGCCTGCAGTTCCCATTTGTTCTAACATATATAATGGAATGATATTATGTTTGAGTGAAAGTGGAAAAAAATCAGCTCATAATTTACCTTCAAAATTGTTTAGCCATATCCAGGAAATATGTCTAGACATAGCTATGGTTAAATTATACAAAGAAAGTATTTGAAAAAAAAAAAATCAGATTATGCAATGGATATTAAAGTGTCTGAAAACTAGCCACACTGAGTTAATCCTATATCAAATCATCTTGAGTAACTTAGTGGAGATAGCCTAATGATTACACTTCATGTCTTGCACTTTGCATCTCAGAGAATGCTGGAATGCTTCAGCAAATTAATATGAGAAATGAAAAAATGCAAGAAAAATGGGAATATCATGAGATTTTTAAAACCAAAATAGTAGTAGTAGCAGACAACTGCTAGCTGTCAAGCACCCTTTATAGGTGAGGGGAAGAAAGTACATCTAAAACAAAAGAAAAATATTCCCCTCACTCAAAAGAGCTCTTATTACGCATTGAAAAGAACTAGATTTCTGCTCTTCTACCAGAAGATGGGCCCACAAAACTGCATGGCTCTAGCGTGTTATCTGTTACACAAAAACACAGTTCCTGAGTGACTTTAATTGTTAGAAAAATACTGCAATAAATTATCTGTGAGTGCTACCAAATTAAAAAAAAAAATTGTTACTTATTCTTTACCATCAAGAGGACAAGTTGTTGCTTTGTAAGACACAAAAACCACTGTGGTTAATTGAAAGCATTTCTCCTGGTTCCACAGGAATTATGTGTTTCTGAAGAAGCAGAAAATGAAAGAGGGTTGCCTCTCCTAATATCAAGAAATTTAAAGACCTACGTAAATAAATCCCCAAATCCTGCAGAAGTATAGTATACAAACAAGTAAGACATTTTTGCATCTGGGTAATGACTCTGTGGATGCAGACACTCAGTAAAAGCAAGCAGGGCAAAACCTGATAAACTGTAACATTACACAAGTTTGTTATAGCATGCCAAATTTCAATAAGCAAAGGCAGAGTAATATTTCACAGGATCCAGCAGATGTAATGCTCAGCTCAAGGAATATTTACTCATTGGAAACAAGTGCAAGAGACTGTTGTGAAAACTATTTGTGTAAATTTAAAATGCAATGCAATGTCTCATCTGAGAGAGAACCCAAATTTATAAACATGTCTCACTGGAGATATATTTTCGTACGAATGAACTTTAAAAGACAAGAAATAGGAGTATATCTGTCAGAGGTTCAGCTGGGTAGTTTTATATGAGCCAGAATACACTTTCATAAATTTGCTAAGCTGGAATCAGGACTATTGCCCAATGGAAGCATTTAATTTTACATCTACACACAATTTCTTTTTCTTCAACATACCGGTACAAATACAGTAGAGTTTTTACCTCTTGCTTGTGCCTTCTTACAAATCCTTATGTAAGTGGGCCCAGATAAATGCAAGGCTATGTTTCATTGTTTAGTGTGAGGGTCAGACTCTGGACTCTGCTTCTCTCAATCTAGATGAATTCTATTTCTCGACTTTTTTCTAGGAGTCAAAGATTCCTCAAGTCACTATTCACTCAAAGAATGTACAGTTCAAAAAGATATTCAGATGGAGCTACAGAGTGTTGAGCTGATGACTACCTTACTGCAACACCATGTCTACTGTAAACAGCAGTCTGGAATAGTCTTAATGCTACATTCAACAGATGTAAGAGTATCAGCTCTTCAGCATAAATTGTATGAGAATAGAAATAAAACTACATCGTGTATGCTCCTCAGGAATGAGAGGGAAAAACCAAAACACAAGAATGACATAACTGAAAACTTGCTTACCAATAGGCCTACTAAATCCTAAACCTAGAGCTATTCTTGGATATCATCTTACTGCTTAGAGATATGAAGTCAGTAACAAGCTGATTGAACTGGATTACAAATGTACATGACTTACTGTAAATCTTGAACTCCTGTGGGTACATATGCTCCTCTGCTTAATTTAATTCTGCTAGGCAAGTAAATCTTTATGTCCTCACGACAAACAGTATAAATAAAAAGAAGAAAGTCTAATAATTCCACAATATAAGTTCTTGCCCCAGCAGTGCTGGATTTACCCAAAGCCGATTTACGAAAACCTCTGTTAAACATGGCGACTGTCACAATCACAGAGACCTGTTCAAACAGAGGGAAGCCTACTTGAAAATTCTACTGAATCATTTGTCCTGATATGGAACTGCAATTCTTTTCACAACAACAAAAAAACAGAACACAATTTGATTTAACCTTACTAATTATCCTCAGTAACATCACCTTACTAAGAAGTAACAAATGAAGCTCAACATAAAAGAAACAAATTAGAGTTTTCTGCATTTGCTAGTAGAAATTATCCAAAATATCCTTCATACACACAGTTGAATTTGACCTCTGACAGACACAGAGAGGGGGGAAATTTTTTTTAAAAGAGGAGCATAATAAGTATTAGGGGCTGGATTCTCGTGGTTCACTCAAAGACTGTGACTGAGAACAGCATTCATAAGAAGCCTCAATAAAAACTGTATTTTTTAACACTCCTTAACGCGAGACATAAAGCACTCCAGAATTCACTCTGAGAAAAAAAAAAAAAATAGGAGCGTCAGATAAACCTAGTTTAGGAATTGGATGAAGAAGGCTAGAGAGCACAGGCCCTCAAGCCAGACACATATGCTACATTATTACTCTAATTCCACCCTCTTGTGGGTTCCTGCAGAAAATGGGAAAATCCTGGGAAAGGTTTTTCTGATTCAAATGCATGATCTCGGTTATCTTACGACAGAATAATACAGAGAACAGTCCTCAGAAATATATAAACTATACTTCAGATCTATAGAAACATTTCCATTCGCTACTTGAGACAAGGAACAGGATAAAACCACATTTGATTCCCTCTTCCTGAGAAAACTTAGCAAAGAATACAATGTAGGCACTGTCTAGCAGTGTTCTCATCAAAGCTGCTAGCAAGACACGTGATCCCTGACCAAAATCACATTTCAGCAATCAAGGGAGCAAGACCTAACTCTAGAAAGGACTGTCATGATGATAGCTCTGGAGCAACTGAATCTTTTGCTCAAGAACTCTGTATTTGTTCTAGATATCTATCACTTGCCAGGTAGCATTTTCTTCCGAACCTCAAGGATTGCTTTAACTTGTCATGTGAACAGCATTCCTTTCCATAACTACTTTCTTAATGACACTATGAATAATCTCATTTTTCCACTAATACGTTAAGCTTCAGGAATAAAATAAAAAAAGGGGGATGATTGTAATGATAAAACCCCCTTATACACCTACATGAAATACATTTGTTCATCTACTTTTACCTGAAGAAAAAGTCTGTCTTTTAATTTTTAGAGATACAGAATAATATATTCTTACTATTGTTTATGCATGCCAATACTACTTGTTAATTTATGGAAATTTTTGGTTGTTTGTTTTGGTGCTGACCTGACAAAGCGTGGTACATTCAGTGCATTTTATGGATCTGGCTTGGGTTTTGTCTGAAATCTTACTTAGTTGCAGCGCCTGATAACATTGCCACAAGGCAATACCTACTACAAATAGTGAAATCTGATTGAATTTGTACTGATGCAAATAAAGACACTTACAACACAGAAGCCACACATAGGCCAGAAAACAATAAGTGGTAGACCAACTGGCTCCTGATTTCTCCTACACTGGGGCCACTTCCTCCCTCCACCCCACTGCTAAACTGTTAGAGTGGTTAAGATAGTCACAGGATGTTCCCAGCTGCTATTGCCTACAAGTTGTTTAAGTGAAACAGAAAATAAGGTGTGGTGCGCCAGTTGACCAGCACCAGTTGAGATGACAGCACAAGACTTTCTTAGTTCTTAGGTATCCTAGCAAGTTCCCATTCATTTTTTATTGTCTTTTCTTATGCTTAACCCAAATTAAATGTCAACTGCTGGCCTTCTTCTTTGAAGGTGTTTTAATACTGTGTTAGCAGTAGCACCCAGAGGGATCAGAATCAATCTTTAATTTGACCTTTCTGCACGTATTTAGCACTTCTCACTGTTTGAAATTATCTGGTACTCCCTCTAAGGATTACTTTCCATAATTAAGTCTGTGAAGACAATCAGGTAAATCAAAGCTCATTATTTATAATTCACTGACTTCATCCTCCAAATCCCGAACCACAGTTCGTGGGGGAAAAAGAAGTAGCTCAAATGCCACTGCAAGGTATTTCCAACTTGCTAGCAACCTCTCCAGAAAGAGAAAAGCAGGAGTGACCAACATCTTACTATCATCTTTGACACAAAAGAATGCAGTTTTAAATCTTTCAAGGAAGATGCTGGTGTTCACTATTGGACTCCCACGATGTTCTTTTACATATGGGATCCAAAACCAGAGCAGGTAACTGGATTTCTCAGGTCTGGGGAACTTCAAGGATGGGAAAGAGCATGGTTGTAGAATGTGGTAGGAGGGAAGGAAAAAAAGGAGATAGGTAAACAGCCCTCTATTTAACGTTTCCATGCAGTACGCAGGCCGCTTTACTACAGAAAAACATCATTTCCTTTTCAAATACAGGTCTGCTGATATCAGAAAGCACTTCTCCAAGACCTCCTCCCTAGCATGCTGCTCCCTAGAGATTAAAGAAGAGTCCTTTGCTCCAGACAGTTTCTTCAATGGTACCTACCTTCTTACTCTGCTAAATAACTGGTAAAGTCAGGTGTCTGGATTCCTCCCAGAATACACATCATTCCCCCTGCACTTCCCCAAAAGCCAATAAATGATAGACCAGACAAAGAAAGCAAAGACTTTCAGCTTTCCTTAGCTCAAACCTTGAAGTCTTATGTGACCAGAAGACTCTTCAAACATCCAAGAAAAAAACCTAACTGACAATCCACACAGCAGTTTCCCCTTGGGGACACACACAATTAAAATTGTTACCAGAAGCTTCCCTTAAAATCTTTACAAGCAAGGAAAACTAAGAGATGCACAATGTTGTTACAGCAACCACAGTTGAGGGTGGCAGGAACGAAAACAAAACCCACCAGTGCAGTCAGTCTGTAGGGTTTTTTTTGTTTGGTTGGTTTTTGTTTTGTTTTTAGGTTTGTTTTTTTTGTTTTTTTTTTTTTTTTTTAAGATAAATAACCAAAAGCATAATTTCTATACTGGCAAACATACACTGACACCATTTGCTGCTGGCAGTTATACTAGTAGAAGGACTTTAGTAGAGTTTAGGCACTCAGATAATTAGATAACTATCTTGAGTACCAAGGTAAACTATCACACTTTACCTAGCTTGAATCTTATAATCTGGTTTAGAATAATTTCCTTTTCTCTTAACTTTTATGAATCTAATAAAAGACTAGAAACTGTTTAATGCAGGGATAGATTATCACAGTTTGCCTACCAGGGTCTCCAACAACATGGCCAAGTGCAAAGAAATTAAAAACAAATGAGAAAATAGATGTTGCTACATGCTACAGTTTGCAAGTGATAGTATTACACATGGTTTTGCAAAATACAGTTAAAACAAATTCTGATCAACTGAGGGGGGCAATCTGATCAAGCACCATGAAGACATTCTAGATGAGCTTGCACACTGAAACCAAGTGTGAGCTGTAATGCTGGATGCACTTGTACTGTTTCAAAATACCAGCTAGACAACACACTTGCACTAAAAAGTGAGGGGGGAGGGGGAAGGAAGGGAAGGTGTTAAAATACTGAAGTAGGGAACCTAGGTATTCGAGTCTCTTCTATCATGCTATCGTCTCCCCCTCCATCCACCCACTTTATTCCTCACTCTCATGTTCAGTCTTCAAGCAGAATGCTTAAATGAGGGGAAGAGCATCGAGCACTTCCTTGATATGGTTTTTATGTTGCCAAAGCCAAGTCTCTGCTTGCTTCTCTTACTTCTGAAGCATTAATGATTATCTGCAAGTAGTATCTAGTGAGCCTACGTTGGTAAACTGTAATTAGAAATCCCTACAAACTTTGAAAAACCATTGACCGACAAATATCCCAGTGCACCCTCCAAACACAGAACCTTTATTCCAACAGGAATTTTCAGTAAAAAATGATGTGTGAACAGCAGACACTGATGTTCACACAAGCATACTGCATACAACCCAGCAGGCGATTTTTCTGGTTTTTTTGGATTATGCCCTGGAGGTGCTGGCACAATGGAATTTCAATACCATAATTGCTTATTTCTCTGTGTGCCAGCCTCTGAAATAACAGGTAAAAAAAAAAAAAAAAACAACACACATAAAATAAACATTCTCTTTTTTAAATTACAGGAATCACAAAATAAAGTGTTTTTAATTTGCTAGTTCAAACGATGTAATTTATAACCATGACACAAATAGAGAAGAAGCACAAAAGAAGGGAAAATACAGAAATAACATAACGTTCCCAAGGTTCAGTTTACAAGGACCTCACACAAAGTTTTTTTTTTTTTTTGCAACTCTTACTAGAAACAGTATTATTTGCTAAAAATGCAGTAGCTGCCAAAAGCTATGATCCATCTAAAGCAAACATGTTTAAGATGGAAATAGAGTGTTAATGCTGAAGAAAGACAGAATTGAGTATACAAGTTTTCTTTTAAAAGTGTTGAAGCAACTGCAGTACAGTGTTAAGTTTGTTTTTCATCTTTCTGAGCAAAAATTAATTACATTTGCAGATAAGCACCTAAATTAGAAAGAAGTACACTAAGACAATAACAGAAGTAATCAAATTTCAAACTTTCTAATTAAACCTCTTTTTCCTGCAGAAGGTTATTGGGAATTCAACACTAGCCTTGGTTCACATGATAGAACAATGGGAAAATTTTCCGAATGGTTGAACGCTAACCCTGACAAGTGTGGAGAGCCAACTACAATACATTATATGGTAGCATAACCTGCCACCCACGTTGCTGAGAGAACAGCTTTCAAACACATGCACCGAGCTGTAAAACCACAAAATCCCTTATTACACATTGTCCCTTACTTAAGGTGAAATACACTATCCCCTCCTTTTACAAATCTTGGTGCTTTTTTTAAACCTTCATGTCTGAAGTTTATTTAACAGCTAACTAGACTGTTTTTCAGACTTTTTTTCCAAATGCCATTTTTCCTGTTTTGTTTTCTAACCAAAATAAAATCATGTTTTTATAGTACATAGTGAAGCCTGTTAGGTCTTTCACTGTTGTTTTTTNNNNACATAGTGAAGCCTTTTATGTTTTTTACTTTTTTTTTTTTTTTTTTTTTTTTAAATACTACTTCCACCTGTGACATTATCCAACTTTTTAAAAGGAAATGTCTGAAATATGACTAATTCAGTTGAGAAGGCTTATTTCTGGAATGAAATATTTTCCTTCTTTTAATAAAAAGATACATGACTCATCACTGGTAAAGTAAAAAATGGTTCCATCATGCTTTTGATTGAAGACCAGATATTGTTATTTACTGTGATTCTTCTCCACTGTTATGCAATTTGAATATATTCAAAAAGATAAACTGCCACAGTATGTGTGGTTATAGACACTGGTATTCATGTAAGTCAACCATTGCTGTAGAATGATAAACATACTCCACCCTCATTACAACATGCTGTGCTTACTAGCCAAACATCTTTGCCTTTTCTGGAAAGGGTACATTATAATAAAAGCAAACCAGCAAAACAAATAATACAAAGCAACCTGAGATATGGTAAAACTAACAACAATTGTTAGAAAACAAAACTGAATAGGGAAAGTGAACTACTTAATGATTTTAGGAACACCTATAGCCTCACACTATGAGAAAAGTTCACTGAAAAATGTTGGTATATAAAACTTCCTTAGTTAATGATTCCCCCCTCCTACCCCCCCCACTGTACGTCTGCTGCTTGAATCATTGCATTCCAAGATACTTAGAGGATATACACAGTTTCTTCAGGGGTTTTCAGTTGCAACTTTGCTGGCAGTGGGAATTTTATTTGCAAGTGTTTCTATTCTACTGACAAGGTCAATTAGTCCAACGAACTATTGGTTGTTCTTTCTGATAGCTCAGTGTATTTATTCAAGCAAGCACTTTTATAACCCACAATTGAATGCAGACAGTTACCCTTGTAAACACAACTGTCCACAGGGATTTTCACTACATTTTGGGCATGTAAAAGAAAAACATGCTTTTCTTCCCTCAGCTTGATAGCACATAAGTTTGATTACAGCTTGAATTTCAAGGAGTGAAGGGGGGGGCTACTGTTTTAAATATATATGATTATTGTACCTAAATATACATATTTGGACCAATTCCTAGGAGCTAAATAACACAGACATTTGATTGATCTCTCTAGGAGCTCCAAAAATTTTGTAATGCTATCAAAGACAGATCAGCATCTCTGCTCTATCCAGGCATTAACAAGAAAAAAAGCTGTGGTTTAAAAGAAACAAAGAGATGCTATATGTAGCACTAAGGGTTAAAGGCTATATAAAATGCTTTCACAAAAGCCAGAAGCACAGGGGTGAGGGGGGGGTAAGGGGTGGAAATCAGCTGCAGAAGTTGGTAGATTTAAAAAAAATTAAAAACCAACAGAAAAAAAACAAACAAACAAACAAACAAAAAAAGAGGAGTATTCCACAGCTCTAGCTAGAATTTTTGTAGGTCAGCAGCACGGCCATGCTGCTGACAAAATGTGCGAAGAGGCAAAATGACAGACCTTGGTCTGTCACAGAGTTTTTGTTAAAACATACATGTATTTCCTTCATACAAAATCTGCTTGCAAAGAAGAGATTCTTCATTTTTTACTAATTAGGAATGCTAAAGGTGCTAGTCTATTAGTACACTGCTCTTCATTATTCAATTCTTCCTCGAACAAATCCTTCAGGGATATAAAGAAGGTAAGAAATTATCATGGAAAACCAGCAATCTTTCATGGCTGTATTCTACCACTTTGGGTATTATACAGATACTACAAAAATGAAAAGCCTACTGGAACCATCTGGGAAGTCTGTAGTACAAAAGACAATCACAGAGATAATCAATAAGGAAATACGCATTCTATAAAGTAATAAACTTTGTTCACACACAGAAGTATACAGTATATTAAATCTCTAATAGCTATTTAATCAATATTAAAGCACCAGTGAAAACAAATAGCTTTTCTGGAAATTGTTCCCAAGAAAAGTTGAGTCAGTATAACAAATGAACAAGTGGGAACAAGAGGTTTTAAAGACTGGAAGGGGGAATGCTGTATTTTCACAGAATAGTAAGGGCTGGAAGGGACCTTTGGAGATCATCTAGTCCAACCCCCCTGCCAAAGCAGGTTCACCTACAGCAGGTTGCTCAGGAACACATCCAGGCAGGTTTCAAATATCTCCAGAGAAGGAGACTCCACAACCTCTCCAGGCAGCCCGTTCCAGTGCTCTGTCAGGCTCAACGTAAAGACGTTTTTCCTCATGTTGAGATGAAATTTCCTGTACTCCAGTTTGTGCCCATTACCCCTTGTCCTGTCACCAGGCACCACTGAAAGGAGTCTGGCCCCATCTTCTTGACACCCGCCCTTCAGATATTTATAAGCATTGATGAGATCCCCTCTCATTCTTCTCTTCTCCAGGCTAAACAGACCCACGTCTCTCAGCCTTTCCTTATTTTGGCTTAACTGAAGAAGGAACTTTATACACAAGCGGGTATGATGCTTTACCTTGGTTTTGGGGGGGTTTTTTGTTTGTTTTTTGGGTTTTTTTAGGCAGTGGTAAATTATACCAATGCAAGCCAGGCAATTCTAGACAGAATTAATTCATTTGAACAAAAGTGTCAAGTATTCACAGTCTGGTACCGATGGACATCACAATTACAAGCTTCAATCAGTTAGGTATAAGCTAGACACAACCCAATGTGAACTTGACTTTGACTTGAGATATCGGTTCAACAGCATAGATAATCTGCATAGACTACAAACAAATCACTTAACGTTCCTACAAGATGACTAATACTATTACCGTTCTACAACAGTATTCTCTTCCTACATACTTCAAAAGAGTGTTAGAAAATATGCCCATATAAATTTGCAGTTGGTTTCCTATACTATTCTATACTTGCTATAAGGCCACAATTCTATCCCTCCTTCTTTTAAAAATAGAAGTTAAATAAAAAGTTCAAGCATTTGGCACTCTCCCTTTTACACACAGAACACTATTTGCAACCTGCTCCTGTCTGCTAGAGAAAGGCTGGAATTTGTTTATAATATTGTATTAGAATACACTAGCCTATGAAAAATTCCCTGATAATATCGGAGGACAGTTTCCCTGCACTGATAACATTTTATTTTTTTTATTAAATCTTAAGTTTTAAGTCATTCATACAAGAAAGATTTTTACAGAAGTGAAATATATAATAAACAAGCTTAAGAAATCTCTTCAAATCCTCCTACTAGAACTTCATGCACAGAAAAGAGATGAAACCATGTAACCAAACACGCACTACAATATAGGTACAGCATAACATAAGTGATTAATGTCAAATGAATTAATAAGTTATCTTGCCTTTTCTCATTGGCAGTGGAGACAGAAGCTCTTTCGCTTTTACATGAAAAATAATACACATTTTCTAATTCCTTTTCCATGGTGGAACTTCGATCGAATAATCATGAAAAAGGTTATAATTCCAGGCAAGGCTTTCACATATATGTAAAATTTTGTGCTTCGATCAGTTCCTAGACTCTATGTACTTGAGATCCCTCGAGGAAAGCTCTGTACTTCATCAAGTTCCTGCCTTTCATGGGGCTGTTGCCACTTTCTTTCACACGCCTTTTCCTCTGCTTCAGAAGGTAAAGTCAGACTGACAGTATTAAAAATACAGGGCCTCTTTAATGTACCCTTGCCTAATTGAGTCCCTCTGTGGCAAGAAAAGGTTCCTTCATAGATTCGTTTTTGAATAATGGGATACAAAACAAGAACAAATATCTTTCTAACACACAACACATGCCACAGCATAAAAACAATGTTTAATTTTCCTCTTTTTTCCCCTAAGATCCAACAGAACAGATGTTTATTTCTCTTAAAATACCATTTCAGGGCAAGGTAAGACAAAAATGCTCAACAATTTTATGATGTGTGGACCAAAACAATCTTCCATTCGTCAGAATTCTCCTAGATCTAATGTGGATCTCACTATTTGTACACACATACCTCATATGCACAAAAACCTATTTCAATAACTGCATTTCTCATGATTGCATAGTAAACTCTGTTCCAATGTATTATCATTCCAGGGTATAAAAAGCAGGAAAGCTGCAATCCCTGCAATTTCCACAGCATATATTAGTTGATTTCCATAAGCATAGGAACGACGAGCAGGTCATATCATCTACAGCAATGATGGCATTGGCAGGAAAAAGTGATGTTATGTCATTAAATTAGTCTTTCTTTTGTAGAGGAGTTCATGTGAACATCCCACCTGGTGACTCACAAAATATCCTCTCTGCTAGAAGGTGGAAATACGGAGTACCAATTGCATCAAATGGTAATAACGCTACTTCCTAAACTTGACTTCTGCCCTTGATATCAATCACAAAGCTTAACCTAACCAATACCAGTGGATCATTCTACTCCCCTGCTTTGCAGGTTTCCAGCACTGGTAAATTTTATATGTAAGGAGCAGGTACTGTCTGCACCCCGATTAACTAAATCCATACCTAACTAGCATAACAGCAAGATAACAATCAAAATGAACAAGCTGATGTGCTGACCTCATCTGCAGAGCATCCTAGAGACAGACAAGAAAGACTACAGTTTGAAATTCTGTAAAACTAAAGCTTACTCAGTCTTTTCTTAGCATCAAGTGTAGTTTGCAGAAAGCAGACTGAGTATTTTTCATTGACACTCTGAACCCAAGGAATAATTAGGGGTCTGAAATGCATCTTTTCATATATGGAAGAAAGAACACAGAGGTTTCTAACCAAAGTACTTGAAGCCTAGTCAGGAATCTAAATAAAGCAGTAACAATTCAGTACTCCACCTTCAGAGGAAAGCAGTTTAAAATGGACCTTAGAGATGTTTGATCAGAGACTCAGAAGCAGTACATTTTCTTGACTCATTAGCCTGCAACAGTCTTATGACAAGTTAGCATCTCCTTGTTCCTCAGTACCTAAGTTTACTCCACATAGAGAAAACAGGTTGAGCTTGCTAGCTGTTGAGTTTCAGAAAAGGTCGAGAAAAGTCCAGCCTCTTCACTACTAATCGCTGCACACTGTAGGAGTAAAGAGATTACAATAGGGACAGACATCTTTAACCACCTCTCAGAAAAGCTCCCCAGTTTGAGCGTTCCTCTGATTGATAATCCCCTGCTCTAGCGCAGATCCCCTTAAATCAGGGAAGAAGTGGCCCTGTCCGTGGTGCTCGGTCACAATACTGTGCCACCAGGGAGACTGCGGGGCTTGCGACAGCTCTGGAGCACCTGGTCACAAAACACCCAGCAAGACTGAAAGGGCTAGAAAACAAACGGAAAACAAAATAGACAGCTGAAACAAAGAACTCCCACTGTTGCCAGCAAAGACATATTAAGGTAAACAGGGCTTTCACCTGAGTCTTCAAAGTGCTCTTCAGAACTGAGTCTTGTTGAAAAGGTTAAATAGGCTTTGTTCCAGGCAGAAAGCATACAGCAACTGAGTTAAAGCAGGGCTCTTCCAAAGCAATGTTTAATACTTAGTATCGTTCTTTGACGCAAAGTCTGCTACATAGGACCTCCGGTGACAGTGTCTGTTTCCTACTTAAGGGCTATCCATCGCTGCCCAGTGATAGGGTATTGCATAGCTATAAAGGTTGTTAACCAGGAAGTTACTCTGTTCCAGCAGCATTGTTTCAGACTGAATGGTGTTCAAAAGAAGCAAAGAGCAAACGTCTTGCTTACCTAGGTTACATAAAGCCACGATGTTACCCGTTTGCAGATTTGCCCTACTGCATAAAGGCAGCACGTTCGTGGCCAGAGGCTTCCTGTCCACCTCTTCAATGGGGC
Source organism: Burhinus bistriatus (assembly GCA_013397275.1). NCBI lineage: Eukaryota > Metazoa > Chordata > Aves > Charadriiformes > Burhinidae > Burhinus > Burhinus bistriatus. Next base: position 289,008 of record VYXH01002348.1, on the reverse strand, counting down.
ATTTCTGATTATTTCCTTTTAACCCTGAACATTAATACATCCTATCTGTCATGTGGATTATTACTACCCTTAAGCAATTTGCAAAGCACACATAGCAACGCCATGCACTAGCAATGGTTTGGTCCTATCACAAAGCTTGCCAGTTTCTCCGAACTACACAAACAGCTAAATGAAAAACATGTCCTATTCCAAATCAAAAATAATGGGAAAGTCCAAAAAGTGTGCTGAAGAACTAAATCCTACTGGAATAGGCAGGAAATCATAATTGTCTAGTTGCGTCTTACCTAGTTACAGCCAAGACATGTACACCACATTCTGTTGAGCCCTCTACAGAGCACAGCAGAATAGAAGACTTTGTCTCTTTCAGGAGGGGTTCTGCCTTTTAAAGCAACTTTAGTTTTGGGATTAAACACCAGTGGCTTCTCTGATGTGAACTAGTGACAGAAGTGAGTAACTATTTTCAAAAAGCCTGACTCATACCTTCCCAGGGTGTCTTTTATATCCAAAGATGTAGAACTGCCTAATACAAGAGTTTACAGGTGTCTTGCTTTGCTGTGCAAAGTACCTACATTATAGGCAGACAGCAGAAGCCACTGAAACTACTAGGTGAATACAACCTGAAATCCTACCTGCACTTAAGCATCATAACATGTAATCTTTTTATGGCAAGATGAACTGCTGATGACCTAAATGTCTTGGAGAAGTACAAAGGCAACAAGCAGGTGAGCACTATTTGAAGATACCAGATATCTCTTGCAGCCAAGATTTCACTTGCATCCTTTGCGGTGGGTTATTTTCATATCACGAGAAAGTGCAATAACTTAAATCACATACTGAAGAGTCTGGATGCTGTTCCAAAAATGCCTCTATAAACTATCTTGTCCATCCAGACTGTTTGCATGGCTATGTGGGAGAACTGTGAGACTGGAAATTCAAAAATATTTGCTCTCCAAGCTTGACAACTGTGATAAAGAGGCACTTAAGTCAGAGGAGAAGGCTCACTGCACACATCTTAACTGTAGTTCCTCCAGCTGAGCAAGGGAATAATACTGCCAGATTACAATGGCTGTTCTCACCCAGAGGATGGGGTAGAAATGACTTGTTTCTCAGGTGGGGGGAACAAAACACTTTTATTCAGAAAATAATTTCATCTTGGGTTCCAAAAAGGACACGCCTACATACTAGACCACAAACTAAAGCTAGTCTTATATTCGTGATAACACCTAGCCTAACAGTACATTTCATTGTTTTGAAAATTAGACCACTAGGAAAAAACACATGGAGGTATCATAGGACTTTCACTAGACACTGTGAACTAGGCAAGCATCCATGGAAAAATATAAAATGATTTAGCTGGATTTTCCACCCAGTTAATCAGTCCCGAAGCCAATGGAATCATTATATAATTAAGTAGATTTCTCTGAAGAGCTCATAACAGTTCACACTGCTTTAATAACCTGCCTATGTGTCAGAGAAGCTGAGGAAAAGAGAAAGTTTCAGGACTGAAGTAAAATTTAAGAAACATATTGTGAGTATGCAGCAGTTGAGGGAAATACGAAAATTGGTAGCCATATTTAATATTACACTGGCATCAAAGTTAATCATTAGTATTTTACAGCATTGAAGTATTTAATCTCATTAGTAAGCAGCTTGACCATATTTTCATCTCAGTTTTGAAGTAAAAAGGAAGTGAGCATGTGGTATGCAGAATTATCGCTCTCATGCAACATATTACAGTCCTGTTAATGTACTATAAAAGATACTAGTAACTCATTTCATTTAGAAGTGCCTTTTTTAACTAAATACATTATGTATAGAATCCTATGTTTAGCAAGAAAAAAGCTAAAGAAATACTGCCTGAGAAACTGCAGAAGACTAATATGCTTATTACAGATTTTATTGTTTCTATAGCTCTTTAATAACACATAAACCCTCAAAGGTGGACGTTTACCACCGTATAAGAAACTTAATTTATTGCAGTTATACATATAATGCTGTACTAAACATTATTGTAAAAGGATAATCATTTACTTATTGGAAGAGTAGACTACAAGCGCAAAATCAAACTGATAATTAGGGACAACAATGACATCTAGTGGACACTCGGAAAACAGACCCGTAGCCTAACAACGAAAAGATCCAGCTGCTGTTACTGTTATACAATATGCAACTCCCAAATTACTACAATGCAATTAAGAAGATTAAAAGACAGAATGGGCAGCTGATGAAAGTCAAAGTAATTCATTTCTTTCAAAAGAATACTTAATAAATAAAAAAAAAAGAGTCAAGACTTCCATTTAAGATTTAGGATAAAAGTATAGGTCAAAACTTGAAAGAACATCACAAATCACTGAAAGGATATAGATAAGATACATAGCGCCAACATAATACAGGCAGACATGTTTACTACATTTTCCATTCCCACTGCATCTACAACACTCTACTTATAAGTTGCTCTTGTTGGGACTTCAGACACTAAAAAACAAAATGAAAACAATAAAAATGCCAAAAGTAAAAATTCAAACCACTATTTAGCACCTCCCTTTTCTCATCATTCTAATCTTTCTGTTATTGTAATACCTGCCATATAAGGGAGGTAAACCTTCCCAATATATCAGCCAGTAGCTGCTGAGCTCCAGAGGAGAGGAATCTGCAACATAAGGCTACCGTAACTCAAAATTAGCAAAGATACCTGCTGATGAGTAATTCTATTAGTTTACAAGGTGGACAAAGATCATAGATTATTTTAAATCTGCTTTTACTGTTTACCAAAAGGCTAGCAAGACTAAGCAGTTTAAGCAACTCAAATCTGATCTCAGTTGTTCCAAATAAACTTTTTCTGGCTAGAAGTGTCACCCTGAAAAAATACCGGTTTTTACTATTACACTTTTGTAAATAAAAACATTAACAAAACACTACAAATCTATGTCCCATTCCAAGTCTTAAGCATCAAATATCATATCTACAGAAACAGAAATAGGATTTTGCATCGTACTGTTAAGAACGAAATACTGCATCCCTTCCAAAATTTCTACATCTCAGTGACTATCCAGTATAAAAAAAAGCATTGCAAAAGAGTAAAGCATCACTTATGAACACATCTGATTGTAATTTACGTTGGACTTCCAATTTAAATTGGTATCTTGCTTGCTTTATATATGATTTTGGAAAAGTTAAGTGTTGCAGTTACCCTAGCTCTCACCATCAGTAGAGGTAGAGCCAGCTATTGGCAAGTATGTAACAGATTCTCACTTACATATAACCACTAGAATACAAAGAAACCTTTGCGTAACTGATGATCAGGTCTTCTGTCCCAATTTCTTTTTGCCAAGGTCTCAAAGCGAGCTTTGAATCAGATGCTACTAGTTAATAAGAGTACATGCAGCCTCCCAGAAATGAAATCCAGACCCCAAAGATATTTATGATATATGATATGATATTTATGTATGATATACACAGCCATAACTAAAACCTGTAGTTTTAAATTCTGATTCCTAGTGAGACTTAACAGCTGAGCAACCCCACTCTATTCCATTACAGGATCTATATATCAAGTCCGTTATTACAATGTTGTTAATGGAGCCTGATAAAAAACACAAACAGCCTAGTAAATTTACAAGATAAAAACTAAAAGCAAACATCAAAATAAACCCAGCCATTTTCCTCCCTCCAAGCATAATGCCATATTTTACCTCCAAAAACAATTTTACTACATCAGATGTCCTAGTGAGAGAGGACTATTTTAAGACAGAAAACAACGCATCATTCACCTACCCGGATTTCCTGGAGGTTATGAAAATTATTTCCTACTCTGACAGAGATTTTGCTCGGAGTGTAACTTTCATCAGATTTGTAGTCTGCATAAATACATAATGTCTTCACTGTTGTTTTTCTTCTGCAAGAAACAACAAAAGCTATGTAAGCATTGTAAAGAAAAATATTCAGGATGTTTGTGGCTAGATTGTAATAATTAAGAATTTAATTGTTCTAACAAAAGTGTGTCTACATGGTTTATAAGAGCCCCGGTGATAAAGCAACTAGGTGTTTTTCCGCACTGTTACAGAGTCAATTTTCACTGCTCTACTCTGTCTGCATTCAGACTTGTCAGTATACCAAGAAATACAACAAAAGGCCAAGATGCCAAATAAGCACTTATGTGATGAAGCATATGTTTAGCTTACCAAATATGGGCTCTATTACTACACCAAAAAGTTCTCCAGAAAGCAAATAAAAAAAGGTGACAAACACCTAACCTCATCTTAAGAGTTTGGTTAAAGAAAAAGGACTGAAAGCATCATACACAGAACAGACTAGGAAAAGGTTTCTCATAAATCAGTTGTTAAGTCACACAGGACTACTTTAAAGATAGTCATCTACCCTTCAAACTACACTCAAAGACAGAAAATCAGGACAAAAATGTCACCTTAGGTAGGTAACTGTGAAACTGTTACAAATTACATGCTATTAAACATTCCTTTTTGTTGCTTATTTTTATAAATCTTATTTTTATAAATGGTAACTAACTGGCTTCTTACCAGTTGGGTAACAGGATTATCCCAGGAATCCTTGCACTTCCAAAACTCCTATCTTAGTGAAGAGTAATCAATACAAAATTACACAAAACACCCTAACCCATTGTCCTGGTTTCAGCTGGGATAGAATTAATTTTCTTTCTAGTGGCTGCTGTGTTTCAGATTTGGTATGAAAGGAATGTTGATAATGCATATTGTTTTAGTTGTTACCAGGTGATGTTTATATTCGTCAAGGACTTTTTTCAGCTTCCCATAGAAGCTGAGAGGGAGCATAGAAAGAACAAGCTGGCCAAGGGAATATTCCATACCATAGACGTCACGCTCAGTATATAAATGGGGGTTGGCCCAGGGCAGGAATCCACAATCACTGCTTGGGACTGGGTCAGCAACCAATTCACCGGGTAGTGAGAGTGACTTCTGTTGTACTACTTCATGTTGTACATTTTCTAACCATCATCATTATTATTATTGTTATTTTCCTTTTCCGTTATTGTTCCATTAAACTGTTTTTATCTCAACCCAGGAGTTGGTTGGGGTTTTTTTCCCCCCTCCTTTTCTCCCTACCCTTGGGCCAGGGGGAGGGAGAGAACTGAGTGAGCAGCTGCATGGTCCTAGCTGCTGGCGGGGGTTAAACCACAACACCCACATAGAGTAACCTTTAATACCTAAATTGGATGTTCACCAAATGAGGCTGTGATCCATCTGACTGCCAGTAAGTTTCTAGATTATCATCTCGTAACTGATCCACTCCAAATCCTAAAAAAAAGAAAAGGTGATAGTCTTGAATATCCAGTTTCCGTGATGTAGACATCACAGACATAACTTTTCTACAGCTGTTGTAAACCAAAGTATGTATCCTAAGTTATAACATGAGGAAATAATTCTAGATATCCAAGTTGTGCCTATGCTTTTGTGACAAAACTGAAAGCGGGGAAGCTGTCAATCAACGTTCAGTACTCAAGTGTCTTTACATTCTTATCTCCTATTGAAGTCTGTGGGGTTTGAAACCATTCAACATGTCCTGGAATTCCAAATAATTAAGTAGTAATTCATACTAATTGCAAGAATAATGCTTAATGGTTAGGCTTTTCCACCTATTCCATAACCTAACTACTGAACTAAAGCAAGGTCATTAGCAGAGACCATTCATTTATTATAAAATTTTAGCCAAATATAACATTTTCCTTTCAAGTAGTCTCCTGAAATATTTTTACTTTTTCACGTTAATAGCTAGAACAAGCAATAGATGCCAAAACCAGTATTCCTGAAAGTTAATGTTGTCACATTTAAAAAAACAACTTCAAATCCAAACTTTTCCGTTCTCTCATTAGCTATCCTTTTACTAATCACATCCTTTTATTGATTGCCCACACTAGCTGCAGTTTTAATTCAAAAGTTGAAAGATTAATCTGCAATAAAAAACTACCTTCACTCTCTTTGAAGCAACTAAACCGTATGACATTTTTCTCCAAGTAAGGTACCAGGATATCAGACCAAAGCTGTTCAGCCTGAGCACAATATTGTGACATAAAGGGATCGCTGACTTTAGGCTGGAGCAAGATACCAGCTCAATTTCCAACAGATATTTCTGAAATAGCAACTCAACCACCTCAAATGAAAAGAATACAGATTTTCAGATATTTTGAGCAGGTATAAGATATCATTAACTGTACTTCAGGACCATTTATGATAGTTTCATTTTACTTGCAAGATTTTAGGGACCTACACTCTAACAGCCGAGTTCACACAGAGTTTGGACAGAACATTTAGGTCACCCAGCTGCATGGTTTTTCTAAATTGAAAATCAAAGATACCCAGGCAAAATGCCGAAGCATAGCAACAATTAATCAGTGCGTGATATGTTTCTGCTCACATGACTTAGTTTGTTCACTGTGCAAGTAAAAAAATTAGTATAAAATTGGTAAAAGATCTGTTTCGTTGATATGAAATACTTCTTCATTGTAGGATTTCCGATATAGTTATAACTTTCACATTGCATCAAATATAGACTAGGTCAAAATTATTTGTAGTGGCTACCCATACGGCTTACGCTACAGTAGTTCTACTGCTACACTCTGTATGTATGTCTTCTTATCAAAACATAAGCTACTATATATTCTAAGAAAAATGTACATTAAGCTTTTTACATCATTTGTTGTGATTTTTACCTGGCTTACAGGATGAAAGAGACCAAACTGCTTGTGAGCCTATTTCTCTAACAGTACCAGTCCTCTCCAACTGCTTTGGATCAGCACCAGGTGGTGTCTTGTTTGGGGTAGTCATTTCTAGTAAAAGAAAACAAGTGAGTTAGTTGACACATTTTTAGCTTGATCGCAAAATTAAATGGTTGTGTTTGTTCATATAGACACTTCAATTCTTTGGCCTCACACTTATACAGTAGTCTATAGATATAAACATATACATATATGTATACATTTTTGCGTGTCCGTAGAACCTTTTATTTATATATAATAAAATAATGTATACAAATAAAGTAAAAAATAAAATATATCTTTAAATAACAGGTTCCACATACATGAAAATTTTATGTCCTTAAAACACACCTGGAACATTCATAAGACGTATTTTACTCATATCATTCTAACTCACACATACAGAATTAGTCAGGGTTTCAGGATTTGATTTTTTTACTGTTTTGTTCATTTTTAAGAAATTAAAACAGACCCTGTTGATTTAAAGGCTAGCAATAAACTTCATTTCCCCCCCACATACACGTAAGAGTTTTCTTTATCTGCAAGTTCAGAAGCCTATTCAGAAGCTACAGCAAGCCTGTCCTCCTGGAGATACTTCTCATTAAAAACAGGAAATGGGAGTTTAAAAAAAATCATATAGCCTCTAATCTGGAAGGAATTGGTTATTGCCACATTTATCCATGGTCCATTTCCTTAACTTCACAACTTCATCTGGAATCATTAACCTGTGACTTGTACTGCTTAAGTAATCACATTCACTCTCAACACCTAGACTACTCCCATATATACTACAACATAATCATGTTGGGTTTCACATAGCATAGAGCATGTTACTACTCCCTAGAAGGTAGCTTAAAAGACTTTTTTTTAAAAAAAAAAAAAAAAAAAAGGATTCCAAAGAAATGTAAGATATGCAAGGAACTACATTAAAGCTTAAAATTAAACATAAAGCCCTCAAGAGTCAAGGAATTAGAGTTGACTTCTAATCCGTCGCTCACATGCGCAACACCATATTATGCTCTGCTAATCTCAGAAAGTCTTCCAGTACCTCTCCTACAGAGCAAATGAGGTACTGAACTAGGCGGGTATCCACAGAATCCAGACCTTACCCACTACAGAAGTGATAGAAGGCAGAGACAAGATTTTCTGTGGAAAAATAACTCTGCAGCTGAAAACTCTTTGTCGGACGCAGGAAATCTGAATTCTGTAGCGTATATCGCTATCTGCACCAATCACTTTCTATTGGCCCTTGGCTATTTTTGTTTGTTTGTTTGTTTTCCCCATTTTGCAAACACAGACTTGAGACAGACTTCCAAGGGGGTTTTTTGCTAGTTTCTCATACACAAGACTGCTGTCTGACTACCATTAAAAAAATCTGAAGATGTGTAGCAAAATTTAAGTACTGACAACAGCAAGTGTTCACAAAAGGCCACAGAGAGCCTTGCTCAAACGCCATCATCTCAGAAAAGTGGGTTGAACACTACACAGCTAACCCTACAGATATCATGTATATATTCCTATAACTCAAGACATACTAATCCTGATGCCATCCAACTAAAAAAACTCATGCAACAAAATGCTTTAGTGTCCTTGCCTGTACAGAGAAGTTTTATTCAAAAAAAATATCAAACTATTAAAAATTTAAACAGGCAATCCATTTAGCCATTCCTATAACAAGACACTAGCACATAAATGTTCCCTCATCACTGTATTAAAATATTGCATTACCTGTTTTAAAACTTTTATCAGGTATTTACAACAGGGTCATTAAAATGTAGCTGTTCTCTGTTGAATTGACTACACCATAAACCTGTATATCTGTAGAACAGATTACAGACTAGAATAGAAAACGCATAACTTGCTCTAGTTGCTACATAATACAACTTTAAATTTACTGATAGCAATTTCAGTAAGACACAATGTCACAAGTATTCTAATCTAAGAATTTAAAACAATCTTGGAAAAAATTACAAAACACTTCATTCACAGCTACCTGAAAAACAAACATTTTTCACAGAATGGTTTGGATTGGTGGAAAGGACCTTCAAAAATCGTCTAGTCCAACCCCCATCCTACACCAAAATTCAAGTTATATTTATTAAGCGTCGAGGAGACTATTTTCCTGGATTTATGAATTTTAAAGCCCAAATCACCTACTAGTCCAAACTCTGTGCTATTTTGTTACTTATCACAATGAACCAACTAAGAGAGGCTGAGTTGCATTCACTTCAATTCTCAGATTTATATTGAAACCAATAATGTTGTTCTTCCTACCTCTAAAAATATATGCAGGGAATTAAACTTCAGACAATAAAGCTAAATTATTCATTTGATACAAAACATCTCTTGAATATCATCACCAGCAAGTCTTCACGCTCCATTATTTTGACTTCAAGAGAAAATTAACAAAAAACTCCAAATCTGACAGTCACATCTTCATTCCTAGAAATAGCTATTGTCAGGTTAATGAAAAACCCAACCTTAAGACATAAGGAGCATGCAAAAAGTTCGCATCAAAACCCACCAAAATATGGTAAATCACAGAAATTACACTGTACACTCAGATTATCTCAGAAAGTTGATTACACATGCTTTTTAGAAAAATTGCTAGAATTTTAAAGTATGCAGACTCCCTTACAACAATGATGTTAAGATTTCTTAGAAGGTTCAGCACACATAGGAAAGTCATAAATAACCTAACACTGCCAAGATCTGTATTGCAGTGGTTCACAAAATTTTGAGGCATGTATTCTGGGGGTCTGAAATACATAGCAAGAAATGCCATCCAAGTTTTCTGCTGTCTTAAACTGAGGTTGTTTCCTTCTATCTAACAGGTAAAGCTACTTAAGATCCAGATTTCAACCCCAAACCACTGCTGGCAAATAAGTCAGCCACAAATTGTGCATTAGTGATGATCAGACTGAAAATCTTTCATGTTTGAACTAATAAGTTGAACAGATCAAGTCGGTTTTTCATGACAACTTCTGTTTAACCAGCTTAGTACCAATACATTCTGGATAGCTTTGCTGAAGCTTCCCAATACTCTGAGAAATTTAAAAGCAGAAAGCTGATAGAAGTACTAAGGAAAAATAATACAGCAACAAGTCAGCTCACTCAAGTAACACTTTTGGACATTTTACTAGCAGAAGTAAAAGTACCTCATTTTGGACAAGAGGCAAACACTTAAAATTAAAAGTAATTTAAATCTTCAAATAAAATAAATTTAAAAAAAACAAAAACAAAAACAAAAACAGCTTCTTAGCCCAAGAAGATAACAGTATGAGAATTGTTTTTCCTTATTTTTTCAGGCTGTGTAAAAACAAGTAATCTGTCTAGAAGCCCTTCGCCTTGACACATGCCAAAAAATGAAAGACACGCTGTGTCTATAGAAGCATTGGCTGGAAACATCTCCAATTTTCCAATTCAGTTATTCCAAAAGATCATTAATAGGCTGCTGTTTCCTTAGTAACATTAATATGTTAATGTCTTAATGACACTATCAAGGTCACACTTCCCTTTTGCCACTTTCCACTATATGGCACGCACACCCTTTGATCAAGGCAAGAAGGCAGCTAAGCTTTTTTTCCCTGTCTCCTTGAACTCTTTATCCCTCAGCATCTTTCTTTGAGAAGTCTGCTCTTTTCCAGAGAACATCCATGTGACGCAGCAGCCATTAGAGGTGTTTAAACAAACATTCAGTTTATAAACAGAGTGAAATGGATTTAAATGGTTCAATTTCACAATCAAAACAGACAGGTCATTCTCAGTATACCAGTGGAAGACACTTTGGAAAGGTGCACACCTGAAAGCAAACCCTTCACTAAGCACATACACACTCTGCCGCAATACGCTGAAGAGGAGATAGAGAAGGATACATCATGGTCCTTTCCTACTAAAGCTCCATAAAAATCCAGGCTCGAAGAAACCTTTGCAGATTCCAAATCACTTTTCTGCAATTAAAATTTCTAATTCCACCACAGTAGTATGCACAGAACTGTTTAAATGCACACCTCTAAGGACCTTTGAGAGACTAGACTGTCCTCAACAGATGTCTGTCCAGCCATTTACTCCTCCAACAAAAGATATTTCACAATCTTTGTGGACAGCCAGCTTCAGTGTTTCATCAACCTAAAAGTCAAAAGTTTTGCTTTAACATCCAATCCAAGTATTACCTTCTTAAAACAAGCATGATTTCTCCTCTTGCTCTACAGAGAGCTCAAAGACTAATCACTAGCCTTTACATAGCAATCCTTTTATAGATGTGAGGGCACTCATCAAATTTGCTTAGTGTCTTCTTTTCTAGTGTGCATACACCTTTCAAGTTTCCCCTGCAAACCAAGTTTTATAAACCTAATATTCTTGCAGAGTCTAGAGATCTACATACTATGGTTAAAAAAATTGCCATACCATTTTAGATACAGCGTCATTCAACAGAGCACTCACTTTCCTTGGTTTTGTATTTAATCACACCTGTTAACATGCCAAAATAACATTTGTCTAGTTGAAAAGTCATCATATTATCAATTAATATTTAATTTACTATGCATTACAGTGCTCAAATGCTTTTTTGGGATACCGTTTGCTTTTCAGTAATAAGCTTTCCACTAATTATGTCCTTGATTTTTCCTCCCTGTATTCTCTTCTTCCCTCATTTCTTGTTAACTGAGCTTAACTACACTGATTTCCAATCTGTTATCAATCTTCTCAAGATCGTACTGAATTCTGACCCTGAGCTGTACAGTGCTTGCAATCCTTCCAACTTGGCAACACATCTATTTTGTGTTCACCATTACAGAAAACAAGGAAAATACATTCAAAACAGAACTCCCCAGGAGGACACTTCGTGACATCCCTGTTTAAAAGTGAATTATTTACAAGTCAGCTTCAAAAGCAATTTTTCAACCAGCTGTACAAGATCTCACAAAAATTATTTTTAGACCACATTTCAGCTTGTTTTTAACATCAACCCAGACAATGGCAGAAACCCTGTCAAACTCAAGACAAACCCTTATATTCCTTCCCCACTAACTGCATTGGCGAGTGTGAAAAAAATATTTGATCCAGACTGTTCATAACAAACCAAACTACTCCATTTTCTGTTTGCACATTGCTTTTAATTGTCTTCTACTTACTGACAAATTGTCCTCCCAAAGCACCTCCTCAGAATCTTTCAGGGGATCAGAGCTTTGCTCTTTTTTAAGAATCATTATTCTGATTGCATTCCCATCATAGCATTTTATTCAGTTATAGCAAGACTACAACTTTTCCAGCAAAACTGAACAGAAGCTGCACTGACAACTCCAGCATTTTTGCAACATCCATGATTTATAAGACCGCTTTTCCTGGTGTCCCTGACAGAAGGGGATTTCATACCTTTGAATCCCCGACTTTCATGCTTGCACTACTCATTGTACCTCACAAGCTCTATTCCCTGCTCTCATTTTCTTTGGATGGGTCCTTGTTGGTTTACGGCCTTTAAAGATCTCAAGATATATCCAGAAACTAGTCTTTTACTATGCTTCCTATTTTTTATTCAGACGGAAGATTAAACAGTAACAATGTACATTTGAATTACTAATGGTTAATTAATATTTAATAACGATAGTAAGCGTTCAGTAGCAACCTGTTTCAATAACTAGCTCACCTGTACATTTGATGCCTCAGATTATTCTCTCAATACAATTTTAAACAACTATTACTTTTACTCTGCCTTCAGCATATTGCTTTAAGCCTATTAGGGAAAATGGCTTAAGACTTTCATTGTCACAAACAAAAATATTTCACTAAAAATAAGGTAATTAGAACAACTGCACAAGAGATTTACATTAGCAGTTTTTATACATGTACGCCTAACCAACCTAAATATATGCATTTTTCTTAAAATGTATTTTTGTACAGGCCCAGACTTCCCAAGTTACCTAGCAAGGATATAAGCTGTTCTCTAAAGGACGCAAGCACGTCTTCACAAGTGCTTACATTAACTGAAAGAAATCTTTAAAAAACACAGTAACCAGAGGATGAAGCCAGTGTGACAAATCAAGCTGCTTTCACTCAGGCCTCCTTAGCAGCCCTCCCCCCACGGCTTCTTTGTCAGACTTTTAATTACGATTTTAAGTATAATTAATTAGTTTTACAACATTCTGTTACGGCCGTGTCCCTCAGGCCTACAAGACACTTAAAATATTGGAAATAAGTCAGCGACACCTACTCACGAAACGCATCGCCTGTGCTTAACCACCAGACCATCCTCCCCTCTCCCAGCCGGGGCGGGGGCCGGTCAATGCAGACCCACCAGCACGCACCGAGGGAGGAACCCGGAGGAGGTACCCGGTACCCCGAGCCGGTGGACGCCCCAAACGCCGAGCGAGCGCACCGCATCAGCCAGCGGGGCTCCTCCGCGGGCACGGCCACAGCTCCAGCGGCTGC
>VYXH01002348.1:254838-275356 GCA_013397275.1 Burhinus bistriatus | reverse complement strand
TGCCGGCCTGGCCCGGCCGGTGGGCAGCGCCGAGCCGCCCGGGAGTCGTTGTTCCCCTGGCCGAAAAGGAGCCCGGCCGCAGGCTCCATTGAATCGGGGAGCTGCTCCCGCCGGGGGCTCGGCCCGCGTGGGGTGGGAGACCGTCCCGTCCCTTCCCGGGCTGGCAGCGCTCGCACATGCTGTTCGTCGTCTCTGGCGTCATCTACCCGTTGTACGTCATCTTCCAGAGCTTTGCTTTTTCTGTCAACCGGCCTGTGCCGCTGGGTTCAGCCGCGGGAATGCCTTCGGTGCGGGGACTCCTGGCGACGTGGTGGCCGGGGCCCGGGGGGGAAAGGCGGTGTTCCTCTCCCGGGGAAACAGGGACTTCATCTGCCGCAGGAAAAAAAAGCTATGTTTTACCTTATTTTGGGGAAGGTTAATATCCATGCGCGTGCTTGTGTGGTGAGGAGATCCAGACTTTTTGCAGGTTTGATAAGGTAACAGGGTAAGGCTGTTTTTTGCAAGGTATGTGTAAAAGTAAAAGAAAAACTCGGCAGGGCTTTTCTCTACGACCATGGTAGCGTTTCCTCTCTGAAATGCACTTGGGTATTTCACCTGCAAGTCTCTGTGACGGTTTTCAAGTTCTAATTTAAGTTTCTCTGCTACGGTTTCCGAAACAAGTGGTCGTGAAATATTTGAGTAATTTTCATGTGGTAGATTGCTAGTTTATGGTTCTATTCTCAAGCATTTCACTTCATGTTAAAAGGAAATATTAAAGATTGAGTGATAATTAATAGTGTTCGGCACCAGCTAAACGCACCCACTCGTTATGCTGCGTCAGTATATTTGACCATATGCTTTTCATGTTAACACTGTATTTTCATATTCATGTCATGCCCTATGAGTAATATAATGAGTTAAATACAGTAGGGAGATTTGAGGCTTGTTTAAACTTCTTTTTGTGCATTGTCTCAGTTTCTAAAACAAACGTCAAAACCTTAAGCATAAACTAGTTCTTAATTCGTTGTAGATTTTGTTTGTTCTTGTAGCTTACTATTTCTGCTTTGACGCTTACAAATGTAGTGATCTCCCATATGCAGTTTTAAAATCTGTTCTTTGTCTTTCACTTAAATTTTCTTTGTGTGTTCTAGTTCTTCACATTCTTGTTCTTGTTATGGAGTGACACTGTGTAGTCCATTAGCAAGGGATTGAGAGATAATTCTTAAAGTTAATTATTTTCAGAGGAAAGCGCAAATGCTGCTCATCCTCACTTCTTTCCACAGCATTTGTCTTTGAGGTCGGATGCAATGTAGTTTAATAAAATGTTAACTGTTTTTCTGCAAAGTAACTAAAGCATGGCTCAATTCTGAACACAGATCTTGCCTTCACATCATTTAATTGAATTGTCTCTGGTGATGTTTCAGTCTTCATTTACCTTTTTTTTAATGTTTCTTTGTTTAAGTCTGAATAATTCAATGCAATTACAAATACTTCTTGGTCATAATTGACTTGACTTAGTAATTTCTAGTATAACTATTGCCTGTGAAAGAAATAAATACTCTTAATGCAAGTACATTTGTTCTGCAGATTGTGCGTTACTGTTGGCTTTTGTGACAGGTAGCAAGGTCTGGTTACATGCTTTTTTTTTTTTTTTTTTATTTAATCTGCTGTGTTAGAGAGACCAGCAACTGTGTCAGAGAGCCTAAGAATGCTGACTTCAAATGCTTGTGATAACGTGTTTTGTGTCTTATTTTTAGACATGTTTTACTGTTTGTATTAAGTGTCATAATTGGACTTAATGGACAGCTTTTGGCTTCAATGAATGATACTGTCAAGGTGTTTAGAACTTTTTTTAGAAATTTTTTTATTTTTTATTTTTCTTTTTGCTAGCAGTTGTGTTTTGTTCTCTCATTCTTTCACCTGTGTCATCAGTCCATCGTTCTGGAAGGATTTTCTGTTGTCACTCTGTCATAATTCGCTAATTCAAAATAACGTTTTAGTAACAAACTAACATACTTCATTTTTTGTTCTGTTCTTCTTGATTCGGAAAGGAGAAATGCAGACAGGAACTTAAATGCTTCTGAATACCAGTTTCTCCTGCCCTTAAACTGCTGACTATACTTAACAATTACTGGTATGCTGTTGTAGCAAATGTATGTTGTACGTGTTGCTGATCTGTGTTCAGTGTATTGAGAGTTCTGCTGTCTGTCCCTTGAAATCAGATGGTCCTATTCGGTGTGTTAAGTTAAATGCCACCGAAGTAACTGCATATAAATATGGGACTTGAGTTCAGTCTGGTTTTGGACAGTGTTGTTTAATTTGCTCTAAACTGTCACTTCCAAGTAGAAATAATTATTATTATTATTATTATTTTCTCTTGTGGACAATTATCATCATAGACATCGGAACAGTCCTGGAAATACTGCAGAAGTGACAGAAGTCACAAATATTTTTTTCTGAAAATGGTTTAAGACCAGTGGAGACTTTTGGACAAACTGACACTTCCATCATGTAGATGGGAGCAGGGAGGCACAAGTGTATGTCTCCGTGCTGGTTCATTAGTTCTATCCTCTCCCACCAAGTACTTTATAAATGCTTGGTGTACTTACTTCTGTGACACCTTCAAAACTCTTCATGGCAGATGGGCATTTTCCCATATAAGTAAGTTAGAAGAAGAAAAAAAAAAAAAAAAAGATCTTAGGCTGTTTTAACACTTATCAACCATGGTCTGATTTAGCAATGTGTGGTGGTGTAAACTTCAGTCTGATTATCCCACCAAGACTGGGTGGAAAGCTTGCTGAGGTAGGTGGCAAAACCTAATTGTTTCAAGCTATATTTGACTTGGTCTTTTAGAGCAACCCCCATCCCATTCTCCTGCTTTGGTGCTTTAAGCTGAACACCAGACTGGAAAGGTGGATGGCTGAGGGGAGAGTTTGTCTGGTGTGCTGTCTGTACTGCTCAGACCCCTCGAACAGGGGTTGGACAGGGGAGGCAAGCTCCTGAAGTATGGCAGCTTTGTCTTCTTGAACATGCTTTTGTAGCCCATAGAAATAGTTTACATGCTAGTTAGAGCTAAGGTAACTAGTTTACATGCTAGTTAGAGCTAAGGTAACTAGCAGGGAGAGCCCTATGTGGCCTGTCTGCTCAGGGTACTCAGACACACGGGAGTTTTTGGAGAAAGGGCTGACCCAGATTAGACACTTCCTTTGGAAAGCCAAAGAGTGATTCACCCACAAATACTCTGTGCACTGCAAACTACAGGACTTTTATGAAAAGCACTGGGATGTATTCCCAAAGGATGTATCTTTATTTGACGCACTGACAAAATCCAGTATTTAAGAATGACTTTCAGTTTCCTGTTTTCTTATGTAAGAAAAATGTATTAAAGTGAGAATTGCAAACCCATTATTCCATGCCTGTTGGCCTGGTCTATGGATGTAATTGCACTGTTCAGCCCTACTTTGTCAATCTGTTCTGATGAGACAGAACTGTAAAATTGGTTTTTAAATTTTTTAAAATATTCAGTCATTTATTTGAAAACATCAGCTATGTTGTTAGGACGTTCTGGCTTAGGAAATACTAAAATATTAAAGAAAATAATTTGAAATATTAAAAGTAGAAACTGCCACAATAAGGTTGGCAGCATGACTAATAGTTACATTCATTTATATCTGATTAAGACTATCTTTAGACATTAATTTAAAAATACTATGGAAATTGAAAAGAGGAATAAGACTACGACTTTTAAAAGGAACGACTTAAAATATTCATAAATATGGTAATAATGGATTTGAAGATACAGTAACATCTTAATTTCTGATCTTTGCTCCCTGTTAGATGCCAGTCTGTTCCCTTCGTTCATGTTACAGCAGTATCTGTAGGATTCCTTCCAACTAAAGTTCACAGGTGGGTTTAGGGAAGGATGGAGTTTAATGTGGTAAATGTGCCATATACCTGTTTTATTCTTACTTCTTTCAGGAGGTTGAAAGTCACAACCTTTCTTCATGTAATAGCCATATGTAGTAAATAGTCTCTAAAACACTGCAGGATACTTTAGCTCAGTGTAGCAAAGATGAACTGGTCATCCAACAGAAAATACTTTCTTTAATAAGAAATGTTGGAATCCTTTTCTTGGAAAGAGGCGCATGTGCGGACTGTGTGGGAACCTGAAGTATTTCAAGACTTTTTCCCATTTGTGTCTTTGAACTACTGGTACATATTGCATTGAATTGAAATGATTTTGAATTGGCATCGTCTGTAGGGCTGCCATCACTTCATTTAGTGGTGTTGAATGGGAAATGGTTTGTACTTTATATGGTCTTTCTCTAGACCTAAAAAAAAAAAACCTGTTGGCCATCTGTAATCTCTTGTAAACTTCTGAGAGCCTCAGAATTCACTTGTCTTTGTTCTTTTGGAGCAGGAGCAGGTGGAGGTAGTTGTCCTTAGGTGTGTGTTGCATGTAGGAAGATAAAGTTGTAATATTATTGTTATTTTCAGTACTATGTGTGAATATGGTAAAGGAAATAAAAGTATTCTTTAAAATACGTTCCACCTTTTTTTATCTCTCAGGAGTTAAAATTTAAATTCCTTGTCCTTCCTTCCCTCCTGCTACAATTGTTGACATAAATTCCCAGTACGGTCCAGTGCTTGTCAATGTGCATTACAGATATCTAAGTAAGGGAAGAGGCAGTTATGTAGAGGAATACAAGTAGTAATTTCACTTCCTCAAGTGTGTTTATTTGTGATTTCAGGAATATTTAATCATCTACTACTTGAAGACCTTTCTCTTCTAAAAATAAAATAATTTCATAAAGAATCTTGCTTATTTTTATTGGAATGTATTATAGTCATTGATACCATATTAGGAAATGCAGAATGTAGGTGTACTTACTCAAATACTAATGAAATTCAAGGTAAAAGAATGAAACATTATCATGTATGTCAGTTCACATTGCCTGGATTACTTTTCTATAGGCAACTACAAATTTTGACTTTGAAAACTGGTTTACATTTTACAGTATTTTAATAATTTAATAAAAAATACTGGCATACAGTTTGCAAAATTGATGTTATAATCAGATTCTTGGAGTAATAGTTGTAGTCACAATTTGACCTTACCAGACACTGTGGCATGAACAAGGTTACTTTACACAAGGCAGCTTGTGAAACTGAAATTCACAGCAGTATAGATTCTTCTGTTCTTACTACAACACACTTTTCTTGGAAACAAATACATTCTTAGATATAATTACAGTTTTATTTTACAGTGGAGAAATAGTAATGGAATGGAAAGCTGATGTTCAAGATTCGTGCAGTTATTTACATATCAGTACCCTTACTACTTGTATCTGAGACTTTGCCCTATTTGCCATCTTGCTTAAAAGAGGAAAAAAACAACTAATTTTTCTTTTTTCATCTCTGAACTCTGCTAGTAGTAACTTCAGATATGTATGTTCTTCTCTGTGCTGTCAGTAATTATGCTTTCTTTTCGATTTTTTTTCCCGTTAGATCTGGAAGACTCCACTACTCCTCATAATTGGTGTTTAACCCTAAATTGTGCATTATGGCAGACAAATTAACAAGAATTGCTATTGTCAACCATGACAAGTGTAAGCCAAAGAAATGCCGTCAAGAATGCAAGAAGAGTTGTCCTGTGGTTCGAATGGGTAAGAGATGTGATTTAACAAAGTATTTAAGCAACTGGAGAAGCTTTAAATAATGTTCTACTAGAAGGAACTATTTCTTTATGATTGCTAGTTTTTTGCTTATCATTCATGCTTCATTTCATAAAGCCTTTAGAAGTATCACTGAAAGCATGAACAATTCATAGTAATAATGCCACTTTTCAGGTCTTCGGGTGATCTGAGGCTTCAGTGAATGTTAGTCAGTTACATGGTCCTCTGTGAAGTTTTATAGTACTGGCAAGAGTTCTGATTCATCAGAAACTTTCTTGAGTTAATCTTATTCTCTTTCACCAGGAAAACTTTGCATAGAAGTCACATCACAGAGCAAAATAGCATGGATCTCAGAGACACTTTGTATCGGTTGTGGTATTTGCATCAAGGTAAAAGTTAGGCTGCTTTATTAAAAGTGATAAAATTTCCTTATTGTGCTATTATATTCAGTAATGCATACTGTAACTTCAAAATGCAATTTTGTTTCCCTGAATAATCAGACCTTGTTAACTGTTACTGGTTATAGAATGTGAAGTACTCTGTCAGTTTACAGAACTGGTTGGGTTGCAGGGTGTGGGTTGTAACTTTTTGTTTGTGTCTTTGGTTTTGTTTGTTTGTGGCTATAGACACCTAGCAGTAGAAAGATGTTTTTGTAAAAGAGCTAGAAAATATATGCAGTGTGCCTTATTTGTATTGTAGACTGGCAGTATAAATTGCTAACTATTTAATTTGAAAAATGTGGTATACAACTTCTTTGAGAAGTTGACTATGTAAATGAAGTAATTTGGTAAAAGTTCTTTTAAAAATATTTAAATGCTCAGCTGGGTGCGGTACAGAACATAGCATTTTGTTAATAAATTGTGTGCACTAGTAATCTCTAAATTTATTTCAATTACAGAAATGTCCCTTTGGAGCCTTGTCAATTGTTAACTTACCTAGCAACCTGGAGAAAGAAACAACGCATAGATACTGTGCCAATGCCTTCAAACTTCACAGGTATTTTATTTTTCAAATCACTGTAAAAGACAGTCTAAACATAGTGCACAGGAAGGTGTTCTTGGTTATTACCTCAGTAGCTTCCTTTTTGAGTATTACTTTTTTCTCACTAAAAAGTATTTTAATGAAGTTAATTTCTAGTGCTCATTTTACAGAGCTCCTGTTTAAAGAACAGACTGCTCTTAAATCTTTCTTATGGTCTTCTATTTTTAAGGAATTCATTTAATTTGAATTATATGTTGGCAAGTTAACAAAGTAGGCTGAAATAATCAGAAAGTCTGAAAACAGGTTGTAACATTTACTTTGCCACCAAATGTTGTTGTCTGATGGCATTAATATAACCCAGAGTTATTGATGTTGTGTACAGGTTGCCTATCCCTCGTCCAGGTGAAGTACTGGGATTGGTTGGAACCAATGGTATTGGAAAATCAACTGCCTTGAAAATTTTAGCAGGGAAACAGAAGCCAAATCTTGGAAAATATGATGTAAGTATCAGCAATAAAATAGAGTTGGCATAGATAGCTGTGGTTATATTTTTTTCACTGAATTTTCATATCTGTGAAGGCGATAGAATTTGCAAGGACATTGGCACTTTCCCTGTTAACAGCCAGTGACCTACTCCACACAGAAACAATAGCAGAAGGATGTTGTTAACAAAGGCTTTTTTGCAAATTCTCTGTATCTTTCAAGAAAAATAAGGATACTAATTATAATTGTAACTCACTGAAGATAAATATCAGAGGTAGGTTTCTGTCTTTAAGTCACACTTAAGGAGTTTTTTTTATATCAGTCTTTAAAAATGTCAGCTTTTTTTCCCTGCACAATTTACCTGTTCCCCATTTAGGCAGCTCAAGTTTTAGAGTTTGTTCTAAGTTCAACATTGTTTTTATCTGAACAGCTCTAGTGTCTATGAGCGCTTACCGTGTACCCTTGTGATCTTTTAGGCTTTTTTATCTTTGATTCTTTTGAAGATGATCTCTTATAAAATATATCATAAGTTGTTGTTGAAGATATTTCCCACTGTACACTTTAATATTGAGTTCTGAAAATCCTTAGTTTCTTCATGTTGCTGGATACTTAGAAATTTTGATAGCATTTTTTGAGAACCAGACATAGAACAACTTGTAATCTGCTGGTCTTCATGGGAGATCATAATCCATTTTCCTGTGTATTTACATTAATCGACTGTACAGCCAGCAAGCAAAATAATTTACAGGGGTTTGTTTACCTCGCAGTACCCTGAAAAGTGGATATTAGATAAAAGATATAAATAGTAACTATTGTGACTCTTTTTACTGGACAGTATTTCAGTTCCCGCCTTCAAATCACGTGGTGACAATTGAATTCTGATTCTCACTTTTGTCCTTCAGGAAGGACTTATGGGAACAAGTGTGTTAGAATTTTCTTCATCAGTTTATTTACTTGAAAGAGTGATGTTTTAATAAATCATTCATTTCACGGCTGCCACTTACAACTGCAGAGTAATAATTATTTCCCACCTACATTTTCCATTCTCTTTCAAGTTTGGTTTGTATTATTTTGTGGACTTCTTTTTTCAGGTGGTAGTATTGCAGAAGCAGCAAAACTTTTGACTTTCTGAATGTGTACTTAATTGAATTACCATGCTTCCAAAATCAGACTTTCCTGTGAAGATCCAAATCATTATGACCACAGAAACACGTGGTATGAATTGAATCTTCCATGTTGCTTCTGCTCTAAAACTTATGAAGCGTTTCCTCTGTGTATTTGCTTGGTTTGGAAATATGGCTGTGTCCCTCTGTTTCTGTACTGTTTATCATCAAAAGAATTAACCATTCAGAGTAGTACGCTGTGTAAAACAAAACTGTACAAGTTGGACTTTTTCTTGCGTGATTGCTCTGAACAATTCCCTTTTTTTTTTTTTTTGGTCATTTTTCTTTTGTCTTCTCCTTCTGTTTCCTTGGAAATGTTTGCTAGAAGCAGAGAAAATAACTAAATTTTATTGCATCTTTTGTGCAACTTGATTTTATCAGTCCAGCCCTTTTCCTTTGGATTAGCTGGATCAGCTGATAAGTGCAGTTATGTTAATGCATACTATAATTTTCCCCATGAAGTAGTTTCACTTGTAGCTTCTTAACTGTCTAAGGACAGTTGTGGATGTCCTAGGTGCAAATTTAAAATGCTTTTTCTTGAAAGGGCTAGTGACACCTGGGGGGAAAAAAAAAAAAAATCTGAACTTCTGCCCTCCAGTTTGCAATTTTATAATTTTTCTTTTTTTTTTTTTAATGTTGCAAGCATATTCTATTTGCTGTATTGATCGGAATTTTAAAATCAGATATTTTTTATGATGTTTTTAGTATGGTACAGGTAAACACAAGCTCTAATTTTGTTACAGGATCCCCCTGACTGGCAAGAAATATTGACTTATTTCCGAGGATCTGAATTACAGAATTATTTTACCAAGATCCTGGAAGACGACCTGAAAGCTATCATTAAACCTCAGTATGTGGACCAGATCCCTAAAGCTGCAAAGGTGAGAAATTTAATGAGCTAATAGAAAGCTGGGAGCTTCTCCTGTAATACTTTCCTTGTGTTTGAAGATTTTATTTAGCAACATAATTGAATGTCAAAAATCCACTACTGTCTGCAAGTTTTATGTTGAGATAATATTGTGGAGTTTTTTTATTATTTGTCATGCAGGGAACAGTGGGATCAATTCTGGATAGGAAGGATGAAACTAAGACACAAACTGTTGTGTGTCAGCAGCTTGGTAAGTAATTTTGTAAAGTCAAAATTCAAAGCATTTGAGAAATTCATGTTTACTGAAAAAAAAAAAAGTTACTACTAATGTGATAGTAGATTTAAATTATACCAATTTAAAAAAAAAAAAAAAAGAGAGAGAAAAAAGTAAAAATGCTTTTGTTTAAAGCCTAGTGCTTCCTGTAAGCATATCTGAACCAATGCAAATAATACTTTCTAGTGGCCAAGGCAAACTTACTGATACATGCTAGTTAACAGAACCTAATGCAGTTCCTGTTTCATGGTAGCAAGTGTTTATTTTTACATCTGGAAAAATTACAGTTAACATCTGCTGCTCTTGCTTGCTTACAACTCTGGCAAAATCTTAGCATCCACTCTGGTGAGAACTGTTGCATATAGAGAATATTATCCAAGTACAAAAAAACTTTTTCTTCCCCCCCCCCCCCCCCCCCCCCCCCCCTCCCCCCCCGAAAGCCCTGTATGTAACTAATTCTAATGGGAGTAATACTGACTTCTTATTAACTGCATTATTCTCAGAACATTTGCATAGCCCAGCCCTAGTAATTTTTTGTAGGTGTTTTGAATTCAGTTGTTATCAAATGTAGGTGTTACTTTAGGTGTTGCTAAATGAACAACAGGGTTCGTTTTGGTAGATCTGGGTGGTAAACGTGAGGCTGCATTGTGCCACCAAGGGCGTGGTGTTTGAGTCCTACTTAACTTACTAGTGCAACAGTATATTCTTGGAATTTGCTGTTCACATAGCTGATGAGAAAATACTGGCTTCACCCATTTGCTGTAACATTTGGGGGACTTGATTTTCCCGAAAATAAGAATTTGTCAGCCAGGCCTAACAAGAAACACTTTTAAAACTGGTATAGTTTCTTTTTAGGGACAGAAATCTTTACCAAATGTATAGTGGAAAACCAAATAGAACTGTAGTCCTTCTGCATGATAAGAAGTAGGCATACAATTAATCAGCTAGTGCTGCAGACAAGCTGTAACTTGCTGTGACTTACAAATAGCATTATGATGCTTCTATATAAACTGAACACTTATTTTACTTCTTTCTGTTTTTTCCTCTGTGTAAGATGTCTGCTGTGATTATGCATTTTTCTGTAAATAATAAAAATATGAGTTGTTGTGTTGGTTATAACATATCTAAAATTAACCACTTATTTGCAGACTTAACCCATCTGAAAGAAAGAAATGTTGAGGACCTTTCAGGAGGAGAACTTCAGAGATTTGCTTGTGCAGTTGTTTGCATTCAGAAGGCTGATATGTATGTTTAATTTACTTCTGTTACACATTGCTTCTAATACTCTGTCTGAGAATATGGTCCTCTAATTTACATTTATTGTTAGAAATAATACTTTAGTTTGAAATATTTAAACAATTTTATTTTTTTTAAATTGGTTTTACCAACTCAGCAGCCAAGATCCATATTTACTCCATATATAATATCTATGGGTTTTATACTTTAATTCATCAGACTGGCTATAGCTAATTTCAGAGGCCAGTGTTAAATTTCACCATCACAACTTCATAACCTGTCCCACATAAATGTATCCTGTTTGACAGTGTACCTCACTTAGCCTCTCTGAATAAGAAATGGACAGATCCTTCCCCACCTCTGGGAACTTGTGTCCTTCTCCTCCTGTCCTGCAGCCAGGAAATTATTGTCTAGTCTGTGCTGTTTCCTGACTCCTTGGGACCAAGAAAGCAAGATCAGAAGAGTGATGGGGTTTGGGGTTTTTGTTTTGTTTTGATTATTTTTTTTTTAATTTGTTTGTTTGTTTGGATTGAGGGGTTTTTTTGTTGGCTGGGTTTTTTTTGGTCAGTGCGAGTTTTGGGTGGGTTTTCTTTTTTGTTTAGTTGTTCTGGTTTTCTCTTTTGGAAGATGTCCTTGTTCCAGTCTCCTGAAGTATTTTTGCACTTTTCAGTTCACGTTTAAGCCAAATCAGAACTGAGTGCATGGGATTCCTAACTGAATGCTGATTTCTTGTAACATTTGATAACCTTGTCAGAGCTTTTGGCAAAGTAATACTTAACTTGAACCATTTAACAATTTCATGTGACAGTCATCAGAGATTCAAGGCAGGTGTCAGCACATAATTATCTCTTTCTGTCTCTCTTTCTCAATATATATCAATACAAATAATGATAAATTTTTATTTCTGTGTATTTAGTGGTGGAAATGTTAGTATTAGGTTTGAGTACGTAGAAAGCTTGCATTCACTAAGACTTCATTCTTTCTTTTGGGGCTAGCTTCATGTTTGATGAGCCTTCTAGCTACCTAGACGTCAAGCAGCGCTTGAAGGCTGCCATTACTATTCGATCCCTAATAAACCCTGACAGGTAAATACAAATTTAAAATGTTTTGCTAGACTGTAATAATAGGTGACTGTTTACAGAGGGAAGAGACATCCAGTCCATCTCCCCAGAAGTGCTGACTTCTCGGTATGGTACACTAATAGCTGTTTAAAATATTCTTAGTCAGTAATATTCTATGCCTTTGCATTTTGGAAACTTATTTCCTATAGGTTTTGTAATATTTCAGCATTGGGGTAAATTTTGTAATAAGGATGTGAAAATATAGGTGGTTATTTTTCACCTGAATATTGCTCATCCATCCCCTTCTCACAAAGATTTATTTTTTTTCTTAAAATGTACTAAATATTTTTTGCTCCAGTCAATCAATATCATTCCACTTACTGTACATAAAGAAGCTGCCAGTTTACACCAAAGATGGACTTTCAACTTGTCAGTCGCAATGTCTGTTTGTTGGCCAGTTTAAAAAAAATGCTTATCAGAGATTTGAACTCTTGTCTTTATTTAGTATAAAGCGAAGAAACCATATTACGGGAAAATCATGTTGATAGCTTTTGCTTATGCAAGACTGGAGTAAGAAAGAAAGAAAAGATGTATTGAAGTATAAAAGCATCTCTCTGGCTCTGTTTTTCAGGTACATCATTGTTGTAGAGCATGATCTAAGTGTGTTAGATTATCTCTCTGACTTTATCTGCTGCCTGTATGGTGTGCCAAGTGCTTACGGTGTTGTTACTATGCCTTTCAGCGTAAGAGAAGGTAATTCTTGCCACATTTCTCTTTTAAAAAGTACCCCAAAAATTCTGTGAAAGGGAGAAAAAAAAAAAGGGTACCAAAATGGTAGTTGTCTTCTTCCTGTTAGAGTTAAATAACGAAATAACTACTGGCTTTTTGTGCAGAACTTGTGTTTTACATGATCCTACATTTATAACTCAACCCAAGAGTCTTAAATATGAAATGCCTTTTGTCTCTTGCGATGGACATAATTTTGATACTTGCAGGTGTTTTGTAAACAGTGAAGTTACACAAAAGACCCTGTAAATAGTAGAGAAAGGGCAGGAGACAGTTGCACAGTACAAGAGGTATGTAGTGTTTGACTGAATTGACTACACTTGTAGCACTGAGACTCAGTAAGAACTGTTTCTGTGAGAATGGGTCCAACAGCAGTAGTTTCTTTAAACCCTACACACATAACTAATACTAGGTTTTCAGGAAGGGCTTCTATAGCCTTTCTGTAATTTTAGTAAGATTTTTCTTCATTCAGTTTGCATAATGTACAGACTTTGAAATAGGAGGTTTTGTTGCCTCTTTTAACATGCCATTTAAAATCCAACCTTCTTATCTGATTGGAATTTACAGCCAAGAATTGAAATTCATCTTGTCTTGCTTTGTTGTAGACCTTTTTGAATGATCTTTTTTCCTCCCTTCATAGGCATAAACATTTTCTTAGATGGCTACGTTCCAACAGAAAATCTGAGGTTTCGAGATGCATCTCTGGTATTTAAAGTGGCTGAGACAGCTAATGAAGAAGAGGTTAAAAAGATGTGTATGTACAAATACCCAGGAATGAAAAAAAAGATGGGAGAATTTGAGCTATCCATAGTAGCTGGAGAATTCACTGATTCTGAAATTATGGTGATGTTAGGGGAAAATGGTAAGTGCAATTCTTGTTGGAAACTGCTTCTACAGCCCTAAATATGTTCCTAAAACCCTTTTTCAGTCTAGGAGCCAGGCTTCAAAATTTACTGGTTTTGAGTCGGGTTGAACTGCTTGTCTCCTAATGAAGATGTCATGCCACGAGCTTGCTCTCTAAATAGTGGGAACTTGAAGTTATTGAATGTAGCCATTGTGTTTGTCTGTTACCTCATTTTAAGAACTTAGACTGGCAAGATGATGATTGACCTGGTGAGCTTAGCCACAAGTCTAGAGTATTGTAGCTTTAGATGTCTCTTCCATTTGAAAAATCAAGTAATAGCAAGTGCTGCTTGCTGGAAGTAAATATAGGAATTCTCAAAGCAGTCTAATTTTAAAATGTATTCTTTATTAAGTCTTTTTTGTGTGTGTGTCCATGACTTAATTGTTAGGGTCTAATTTTCTAAAAAAGTCTGAAGTAATATGTAACTTGCATTTTATTTTAGGAACTGGTAAAACTACGTTTATCCGAATGCTTGCAGGAAGACTTACGCCTGATGAAGGAGGTAGCGCTTAATACCTTAGTTGAAACCTGTTTTGAAGATACTGGAAAGGCTCTTGTTTTCATTATGGATTTTATCTTTTCATAGGTGAGGTCCCGGTTCTAAATGTCAGCTACAAGCCACAGAAGATCAGCCCTAAATCTACAGTACGTTTAAGCCTTATTTATTAAGTATTGTGTTTGATACAAAAAGCATGTTCATAGTACACAGGTAGAATTTCTTTATGCCCAGAACTAAAAGCTCTAATTCTATCTCCTCTTCTTTTTTCGTGGTGTGATGCATAAAACTGAGTGGCAACATTTTTATCTTACTAGGGAAGTGTCCGTCAGCTACTGCATGAGAAGATCAGAGATGCTTATACACACCCCCAGTTTGTAACTGATGTAATGAAACCTCTTCAAATAGAAAACATCATTGACCAGGAGGTATTAATTGCCTGAGAGAACATCCTGACTTTGCTTCTTTAATTCTTTACCTGTACCTGAAGTAAATATGGCCTTATTCCCCCCCAACCCAATAGGTTCAGACATTGTCTGGTGGTGAGTTGCAGCGCGTTGCGTTAGCTCTCTGTCTTGGTAAACCTGCAGATGTCTACCTAATTGACGAACCTTCAGCATATTTGGACTCTGAACAACGTCTAATGGCTGCTAGAGTCATTAAACGGTAAAGTATGCAGGATGAGAAAAATACCTGAAGTCTTCAGTAATTTTACAGTGAGTTTACATGCAGCTCTCTTTTTTTAATTTCTATTTCAGTTTCATTCTCCATGCTAAGAAAACAGCTTTTGTCGTGGAACATGATTTTATCATGGCTACATATCTTGCTGATCGTGTGATTGTATTTGATGGTATCCCTTCCAAGAACACACTTGCAAACAGGTAGGAGACTTGTTCGAATTAGTAAGCAAGATATAAGAGGACAAAGTAGAAATAAATTATGTATCAGAAGCATCAACAAAATAAGGAGGTGAAGCATTCTTGCCTATGGAAATTTAAGCTGTACTTAAAGTTATCTAATAGTGTCCTGAGGGTTCTGGCTTTTGTTTTGAAGCAAGGAAAAGAAAATGGTATTGGCCCACATTTAGAGGCTGCCTAGACACAGAGTTGGGGCATAGTTGGAGAATGTAACCAAGCCCTCAGAAACTAGTCCAGCTCCTGGCTTAAACTAGCCTTAAGCAACTGCACACCAATTAAATTACAATCAGCAGAGGAAAAATAAGTGGCATCGATTGTGAGGAATGAAAAAAAGGGCCATCTGTAAACTAAGTATGCTTCTGAAAATAACTTTCAGCTATATGAAAAGAAAGCAGGGTACTAAGGGTACACGTATGCAAATCTTGTGAAGTGCAAGGCTTGACTGCAGCATACAACGTACACGATCTATGGCTTTTACTCATTCAAAGCTGTCCCTTTTGGTATGTCTAGTTTTGTTCCTGTAAATAATTTCATGTAAATTACAGACTTTCAGAGGAGCAGCCTTATTAGAAACCAGGCTTTTAGAACAGTGTCATTCCCAAGTACTTAATGTGAGCCAGATGAAGTAAACACATTGGTCTGGCAATGGGTTTACGGTGTTTACAACACAGTGCTAGCCTGGTTTTGATGGTGTTCCTTCTAAGAACACACTTGTTTGACTTGAAAAACGGTAATCATATAAACATTTCTCAGTATCAGTATACGTTATGATTTTGTTATACCTGGCTAATGGTGCAACTTTTCTTTGAATGTAAATAACTAAGTGTGCCAGCACACACACGTGTGTGGACACAAAGTAAAAAGAACGTACAGCTAACAGTCTGAGGACTTGCCGTGCCGTGCTGAGATAGTGCTGAAAGATGAGGGTAGTGGTTACGTAGTGCTGAGGGAGGTGGTTTAGTGGTAACTTGGCAGTGTTAGGTTAACAGTTGGACTTGATGATCTTAAAGGTCTCTTTTAACCAAAACGATTCTATGACTTCTTGTCTGAGACATGATTTGACTGAAAATGTAGCCCATCCTGATATGTCAAATACAGCTCACGCTTGTGTTACCAGACTTGAATGAGCTCAGGATGGAGATCAAAGCTGCCTGTAATCTGTGTAGTATAGAACTTCTGAAAATTTAGCTGGAATGTTCTTCTCTCTTCACAGTCCACAGACTCTTTTGGCTGGAATGAATAAGTTTTTATCTCAACTTGAAATCACTTTTAGAAGAGACCCCAACAACTACAGACCAAGAATAAACAAACTCAATTCAATCAAGGTAAGAGAGAAGCATCTTTAAACAGTCATGGCTTCTTTACTGTAATATAAAGCTAAGTTTTAAAATAAGGAACAAAATGAAGACTAACCTGGTAGTTTAGCTGTGCTGGAGAACAGCACATGAAACGAGTAGCAAGATTAATAAGGGAAGTAGAAGTGAGTTGAGATAAGTGTCTTGTATTTCAGCTGTGCTCAAGTCTACCAAAGACTGCTTCAAGTAACATTGACCTTTTTTCTCTTCCCAAGGATGTGGAACAAAAGAAGAGTGGGAACTACTTTTTCCTGGATGACTAAATATATTGAATCCGACCATCTTTGTAACTGGCATATAGAAATGCATATTGGAATCTAAACATTTGTGGATGCGAAGGCTCAAGCAGGTTTTAGAACACTTCATCTTTTGGAGCTTAAAATCTCTTGCTGCGTGTAACATCTGAGACCAGTAGCAGTGTAAATCCTAGTCTGAGTAAAACTGCCACTTTCTACATTTTGGTGACACAGCCCTATTTTCAGTGTAATAATTTCAAAATAGACCACCTCAAAATTATGCAAATGAGTCTCCAGATTTTTCAAAATTTAAGGGAGGTTTTCAATTCAATACATCCTACTCATGTACCAAGTACTGACTGAACTTCCTTGTTTTAAAAATCTTTGAAGCTGTTCTCTGTATAAGAGGAAGGCTTACCAAGAATGTCAAGCTATAGAAACAACTCCTATTTTAAAAAGGTTGAATCTCTCTGGATGAGGGTTTCATAAATAAATCTCCTAACTTACAGCTCTTCTGTGACACAGTGCAAAAATGCTTGAATTAGTAATTCAAAAGTGCGTGTGATGTTGTCAGGCACACCTTTTCTCATACTATAGAAAGGAACACACAAAAGATGGGAGTACAAACTACATACAACAACATAATGGAAATCTGCTCCTTTTTTAGGCATCTGTCCCTGTGCATCTTCTCAGACCTAGTCACAGGAGAATAATCACCTAAATAAAGTCTGAAAGAAAATATTAAGATCTTTTCAATCTTCTGTAACTTAAACATGCATAGTGAAGAAAGATTAATGGTTGTTTTCTTCCAGTTGCTTCTTCTACAGACTCAACTATACTATAGGAACCAGGTTTTTGAGTAATGAAGCCAAATTTCACAAAGTACTGACACCTTGTCAGCAAAACCCTCCTGTGCTGCGATAGAGCCACGTAGAGCTGAAAAGAACACTTACCTAAAAGCTTGTAACAAATTGATCTATATACAGCTTTGTTAAGGATTGAAGAGGGTATGGCAGCTCATCTCTCAGCACAGGGTGTACCTATATTTAGGGATTTTCTAAAAAGCTGAACAGGGTAAGGTTTCAGTTTATATGCGTCCAGCAAAGCATACTTTGTCTCCAAGGGCTCTAATAGCACCCTAACTAAAAGGGGATTTACAGAACCAAACCAGATGTTTCAAAGACAACAGGTAAGTGATCCCCTTGTGTTGTACTGATTATCTGAGGAGAAGAAAACAAGCATGTTTCACTTTGCAGACAGCTAGTGAGCTTGCTTAATAAAACATCCTTTGTCTCTACAGAGATCACTTTAACACAGTAGTACTGCTTTGTAACATGTCAAAGTAGTACTGTTTCTCTACTTCGTGATTAAGATCGTGTCAGTTTTCAGAAGCACATATAAAATCAAGTATCATTTAGTAGATTAAACATCCTACAAAACCTGCCATTTTCAGGGACACACATACAGTACTTCCAGCAACAAACCCGTGGTTTATAGAAAGGCAACCAGTTCTCTTAGGATGGGAAGCTGAGACTAAAAGTGATCCCTCTTCAGACTTACTGACCAACTCATTCTTCCATCTGTAACTGCTGGCACCCACCATCTTTCCATGGAAAGATTAAGTTGTTACAACGTTAAGATGGAAGAATTACTTTTGGCTAAAGTGAAAGTTTTGATCTTTACTGTAGACCAAAATGAAGGTAAATAAGAAATAGCTTGTTAAAATCCATTTCTGTATAAATTAAGGTCCTTCACGGAGACAGCAGGAAAAATGCTTATAATGTTACACAAGTAAGTTTTACAGACATGTAAAAATAACTTTCAGCTATATATCTTAAAAGTAAGGAACAGTATTTTCGCTGCAACAGTTGTGTGTTCTGCCTTTGTTGGCATGTGAAAAGTATTACAAGAGATGAAAGAAAACATCGCTTGCTTTATTTACAGGGGAAGGCAGTGGTTTGTCTCTTGGGTTTTTTTGTGTGTTTGTTTTTTTTTTTTTTTTTCTTGAAGCCATTATGTCTGTTAGTAACTTGGATATTTTATAACCTTGGCAACATCAGGAGTTACATACACTCCACCTAGCTATGTCTAACTGACAACAGAAATCCTTTGCTATCGTGCCAGTGAGGTACTCCACAAAGAAATATAGGTAATGAGCACAGCCTTGCACCACCACCACATATTGAGACAAAAACTTCCAAAGGCTAACTAAAATTTATAGTTAAGTCATGAAGATAAGTACAAATCCATTTGGACTTGAGTTCTGCATCTTCTGTTAATCAGTCCTAACTAGGGTAAGGTAAAGATGTAGTTTAGCAATTATGTGGAGCTGTGTATCTCAGTTCATTATATACTAAATGTTACTAACCTGTGTGATCCTGCAGTCTACAACATTTTGCCCTGGATAAAGGGTTTGGCCAATCAATCTGTAAGTCTTTCAGTAAAAACAGAGGAAATTATACTTAAGCAATAGTGGAAAAAATATTAATTACATCTGCACGTTTCAGTCCTTACCGGTCCTAGAACAGCAAGGCAGGGCATAGGCCCAGTTTAAATACTTCAAGTCAGTTTTTAAAAGTAAATTCTAAAAGCACAGCTCTACCACTTCCTGCCATGCCTGTTTTCCACTGTTTCCCAAGAAGTTTCTGCAGAAAGCGTACTGCCTTTGTTCTTGCAACAGAGCTCACAATTAAACACCTACTCTAGTACTGGATGATTATTTTGGTGACAGCTGCACAGATGTGGGCTACAACTGCAGTTACACTTTACAGCCTCCCAGGAAAGATGATGAGAAGCCCCTTTTAAGTCTCTGTAAGTAGCAGAGGTAAACAGAGGACCACAGCCGTATCAACTGTTAAATCCCTCAGTGCTTGCTTAGTTCTCAACCTGAAAAACTGAAGATTGCCTCTTTCGAAATCCTGAATACATTTCTGAATGGAAAAGCAATTAAAAAAAAAAACAAACCACCCCCACAGCACAGCCCCTACCACTACCATTTTGAATAAGAACTAGAAATCTATTTTACATCCCCTTTTAGTTTGCAGCTTGCCTACACATTAACTAATTGTTTATAGTTCTGCTGCTGTCTGCAAGTGGCTCTATCAGAACAAAACCATACGTTTAATGTCATTGCAACCATTTCAAATATGTAAATAGAAAGAAAGTGAAAAGACAAACCTTTATTTTAAGTAGGGTTTTATACATGGCATGCATCTGAAAAGAAATTCTTTATCACATAACTATCACTCAAGTTTCCTGATTAAGGTGTACAATCTCAGACATGAATGAAAGGGTACCATCACCTACGCTAGTATATACAGAGATATAAAAATATACACAACAGTTAATTTTACAGAGCAACAGAACTGAGTGAATACTGTGCACACTGCACTCTCCGAGTTTGGACAGCTGATCATCCAAACTGCAAAGGCAACAGGAACACCGCAGGGATCATTATCAGGCAGGGTCAGAAGAAACAGCATCAGAACTCTGACACAGTGTAAAAATATAAGGCAGAAGCCACTTTCTTCTGAATTGTAGGGATGAGCAAGAGCACACCAAGACTCTCCATCTTGCTTTTAAAAGTAGTTCCAGCAACGAGTTGTACATGCAAAACATGAATTTGCATCAACAGTGCAACAACAAAAGAATACTGAACAGTAGCTCGATCGTACAAACTTAAAAAAAAGGTAACATACTTTATGCATCTCTCCACAAAATATCTAGGATTTGTCAGTGCATTAGTGTTAAAGTGGCATTAAAAAAACTTCTGCTATTATAACAGATGCAGAATTATTTTGGAAATGCATAGCATCTACATTTTTATTGTCTTTGTAATTATTTAGTTGGCATAGGCACCATTCTAGTCACACCAGCATTAAGAATTCTTGGTGGAAACAGCCATTCTTATCAATTCATACACAGCTATTCTTGACTGCTTGTCTTGATTTTGATTTCAACAAATAAATGCTTTGTAAAATTCAAAAATATACCCTATGAATATTAAAAGAACTATATACAACATACCTAAGACACAGGGTTAGCTGGCTGCCATGTGTAACACACTGAAGAGAAACATTCAAGTTTGACAGATTTTTTTTTTTT
>VYXH01002348.1:224921-237898 GCA_013397275.1 Burhinus bistriatus | reverse complement strand
AAAAAAAAAAACCACAACAAACAAACACCCAGAAAGCTTCCTGAGTAACACTACTTAATGAAACATGGCTTTCTAAACTACACGAGGAAGTTAAAAGTAATGAGTGTATCAAAAGGCTTTTTAGCTTTACTGAAAACACTTTCTCTTAGAATAAAACCCAAAGCTTTTACCTGTTGAAATCCACATAAAGAAAAATTCATTATTAACTTCACTGAAATTTAGTTTAATGAAGAACATAATGAACACCAAGTATTTCCGAAGTTATTCTTCAGAAAGTTTTGTAGAACAATCAAAAAAAGTTTTTCAGACATGATCATAGTGTTACTAGTCTAACTGACATTCCATGTTCTTAAAATTCTTCTCTTAAATATAAAATAAATTTCATAATGTTCTGCTACATTTGGCTTTCCAGTTGTATTAATTTGGACAACTCCACTTTTCACTATTTACTTCATCTTCTCTTCCCATATTTTAATGCCATATATTTACTGTCTTGCCATGTACATACAAAATTTGACAGAGAGTATGTTCATTACCAGAGTTTTTTCTACTAATGACATCTGTACCCTTTAGTAAACACTACACATGACAGCCTTACAGTCTTAAATATAAATGTTAAGCCTGTACTATTAAGCAACAAATAATCAACTCCAGATTAGGTTGTTTTGTTTGGTTTGTGTCGGGTT
Organism: Burhinus bistriatus; assembly: GCA_013397275.1. Classification (NCBI taxonomy): domain Eukaryota; kingdom Metazoa; phylum Chordata; class Aves; order Charadriiformes; family Burhinidae; genus Burhinus; species Burhinus bistriatus. The sequence goes on along the minus strand of VYXH01002348.1, from coordinate 237,212 downwards.
TGGGGGGTTTGTGGTTTTGGGGGGGTTTTTTTGTTTGTTTTTTTTTTAAGTTTAGTGATGTGTTTTTCCTGCAGTTTATTCACTATGCTTAATTCCATTACACAAATTAAAAATGTACAAACTGAAAGAGCCCCCATGCTGCATGATAAACCTAACTGAATATTTTCATATTAATAATTTTAATAGATGCTCAAATACCCTAGAAAGAACCACATTTAGCCAAGTACCACTAGTTTAGTTAACATATCTAAGGAGATGAATCTAAAATTTGAATACTATACAATTTAATATCAACTCTTATTTCTTCTTAAGCAGCAATCAAATTTTGATAGGATTTAAAGAGGAATTGCATAACATAGTTTGAATACTTCAAGAAGAAGAATCGCCCAAAACTTCAGGACCTGCAGTAACTAAAGCAAGCTGTATTCCATTACTCGAAAGTAGTATAAAGCCAATTCATAAACAGTAATCATTATCTCCAGAGCCGAACATAAATACATGTAACTACGATGTTGGGTTTGGTCTCTACAAAGAAAAGCCTACATAACAGAACACACTAAAATGTCATTCTTCATCGTGCAACTGTATGCATGCAAACACTTTATCATGCAGCAGTATGATAAAGCAAGTGCAGCCATCAGCAAAAGATACATTGAAGAAAACTGTTAGTTTTATAAAAGAGACCTATCCCACACTTTTGCACATCACAGGAGTAACTAGCTAGCTTACAGAGCCCACCAAGAGAAGAATAGAGCTTTGCCTGAACCAAGTAAACTGCCCTAAATACACCTACTTCTCACACAGAGACCAGCACTCTGCAACACCAAACAAGGACTCACCACGAGGCAAGACTGCACAAACTTACTTGTGTACTTAACATTAAGATCCACAGCCATCTTATTAAATACACTCTCAACGTTAACTTTGTGACTTTTTAACGCAGTAAAATTGCACTGGTCAGATGTTCTATTACATGCCTTTTCTACATGTATGCTGTAAGTCATGAACACCGCCATCAATTAAATAATGAGCATACGCACAGTTGAAGACACAAGCAAAGGGTATTTAGAAAGCAGCAATTATATATCAAAATAGTTAACAAAAAGGGAAAATTGGCATCTTGACCAAAACAAAACGTTAATGTCTATGAACTATAACTCAATACTACTTACTTTACATTTATCTCCAACTGAGTATTGCATGCCAGCAGCAATAGAAAAATCTTGTTTTTGCTGATCTGTAAATACATTAGCAGTAATATACTGTTAGTTTAAATACACCAAAAGAGTTACTTTCTTGGTGCAGTAAAAATGCAAACCAGAAGTTCAGGCCTTAAATCTGCACACTAACCCATGTGAGAAATACCACTTCCTAAACCCAAACTGTCATTTGCATCATTGTTGTTCAAGAGGGCTTCACTTTATACATCAGCTTGCAAAAGCTGGAACTTTTAAGTATTCAGTTACTTACCCCATTTGGATTGGAGCCAAACATCATATTCAACATTTCTGTAAACTGATGGATTGAGCGATTTAAGAACTTTTTTAGGTAAGACCAGCAAGGTAGGATTCCCATTGCTCTTAAGGTGCTGTATGAAACAGAACAAAGCACTAAATGGTCAACTACATAAAGATTTACAGTTTTCCATTTTTCAATCACAGTGCTCAAGCTTTAAATTGAAATATAAAGAAGTTGAAAATACATAAAGCATAAAGAGCTTTGAAAAAAATAATTCGATGGTGTTCTTTTAAACATACCAGAACAAAATTAAGAACTAAGCAGCATTAAAAAGGACACTATTCACCTTTTGGCACATCAAAAGCAAACATTACTTTTCAAAGAAAGAAGTAGTTTTTAAGATATTATAGGTTAGGAAAACTAGAAACTCAAGATCTCTCATGAACATTAAACACTGAAAAATATAGCAGAGTACAAGTTATTAGGAAGACAATAAATCTTAAGATATAAATACCTTGTTGCCAGAAAGAGACTTCAATCCATTCATATCACTAACTGTTGTAACTTTACTTCTGCAAAAGGACAGAAGCGAGCTGTGGTAATGCAGTATTAATAAGGCCTGGAAATCAGGCAAGAAACATCTTGCAAGAGGATAAAAATACCAAAACTACCATTCTCTACATATGTTTCCCACAATAACCATACCACAGAACATCTCCATCTCTTAAAATGAAAAAGCTAAGTCTAAACCAAGAACTACATTTCTGTATCATATAAAGCTAAAAATAAGATTTTTGTTTCTAAGTACAAGTTTCACGAAGTCAAACTTATGTGTACTGACTTAGTCATCACTTAAGAAAAAACAAAAGGGGGGAGAGAGGACAGGCAACAGAAACAAAAGATTCTTCTAACATTTTTGCAACTACACAAGGAAAACAGCAAAAGCAGACATTAAAAAAAAAAACAAAAACAAAACTCAAACCAACTCCATTAGTTAACTGGCATCAGGTACTCTAATTTACTCTTATTCTCTACACCTGACATCACTGGAAAATTACTTTCCACAGAGAAAAAAAAAAAAAGTATTTTTCCCTACAGCAGTTGTAGGCAACTGTCAACATTAACTTCTCCCAAAACCAAAATAAACTATTACATTTAATAACAACATAACTGAAAAGTTCATATGCCTAAAATGAAAAAGATCTTCTAGGTAATGAAACAAGATGAAGTCAACTTCAAGACAAGCAAAAAACTTAAGACCTCATAAATACAGCAAAGTGTTTGTAAGTTGGGTTAACTAGGTGAAGAGTTACACACACTAGCACTTGTGTTGCAAGACATATAGTTTAAATCAAAAACATTGAGTTTGATAGTCTCAAGTGAGTATATGACCCCCATTTACGAAGGTGCTATGGAGGTTAGAAGTATATTTTCTTATGAATCTCAAAGATACAGGGTAATGCCACTTCATAACCAGACCAGGAAAGCTCCAAGAACAGAAAGAATAGAGAAGGTTTCCACTCTCTGACATTTAACTACAATAATTGTTCCCTGAGGCAGGAATACTTTGTATTTTAATTGGAAATGTTCCCTAGCTTTGGGGGTTTTTTTTCCCCAAACAAGAAAGGAAGCTAATCCCTTTTTCCCAGAACTTGGTTTTCTTTCTGGGGTAATTTCCACCACCTTCCTTTCTGTTGTTTTCAGCTTGAGGCGGGGGGAGGGGAAAAAAAAAAAAAAAAATCAGCTCCCAACATCTCAAAGAATTTCTTCCACCATATGCCACACAGACTACAGCAGAGCCCTCAGACAGGACTTTAATGATGGCCACTGGAAGATGGAACATGATGCACTCTTATAGTATAATCTCCATGGCTTCAATGGAATTTCACACAAGCTAGGGTTTTAAGAACAGCATTAACAGAAAAACTGCCAATACGTAAATGCAAAAAATGGCACTGTGAAAGATTTACTGTGCAAAAGCAATCAGTAGGTCAAAATCTCAAAGCTAGCTAGAGCATCCAGGTCCAGCAAAAGGAATACAAACCCACAAATATAATCACTTCATAAAGACCAAGGAACAAAACAGAGCAAGCTACATCTGTATTTCTCCATCAGTTACATCTCAAGCAGGCATTTCAGCTCCCAGATGTGGAAGCAACACAACTTGGATTAGATTCCTGTAACTCTACTCAGTAGCACGAGTAAGCCAAGTAATTTTCATGGAATTTACCATGCCAGACTGGCACACTGACAGTTCTCCCTGGGGATTCTGCTATTTTAAACAGGAAGGGGGACATGTTGCAATGGCAATATTCCATTACGTAAGGAGACCCAAAGCTAGACTGCAGGAAAACCAGAGGAACCAGAACCCTGTCCTTAGATACAGTGAAGATTACACATTTCATTCTTTCATAGTTCTAACCTTACCTCTTTGTGTTTCTTTTCTTAGTCATTTGCAAAGGTTTTCAACCCTAACTGTTGGATTCTACTACCCACCAGAAATTCAGAAAACTCATTTAATATGTACGGCTCACGGGCATCTTAGGTTAACTTTTAAATCCCATTTACCTGTAGTTGTCATCCTCTGAATCTGAAGCAGATATTTCACTGCTACCATTACTTTCCTCTGTCACACCAACAGCACTAAGTTCTGCTATGACTTTCTTCACATCTGTATCAAATACTTTCTCATACAGCAACTCATACAGCAGAGCTGGAAAAGGAGGAGAAGAAAGTGGGAAAGCAAAATTAATTACAAGGTAAATGAGATCTTATACCACCATTACAGACGCATTTCAAATTACTTCAATCAAAGCGAGCAGCATTTTGATGTGTTAAATGAAACAGTGAAGGCATTTTAAGCAAAACCAGCTGCAGCTACTATGGCTTAATGGGTATGCATGAAACTACTAGAAATCAGGTTTCTTGACAGGAAAATTTGGCCTCAGCCTTGTAACTCTGCACATAGACAGAATTTTCATGAAGAATTAGAATCCTTGTAGGGATTGTCACAGGGATCCATCAAACCCGATTAGGACCTGTGGGCATTTCTGCAATCTAGTAAAGAAAACAATCCATGAAGACAGTTATTTTTCGCACGTGCAATCCCCATAATTTCCGTAACAAGTTACATATGCAAGGATAATTTTAATATAAACAATTAGTTTGCTAACATAGTCTGAAACACAAAATTAAAACCAGAATGCTGGCCAAAGACAATGCAACAGATTATAAATTAGTAGACCAACATTTTCTGTTTACATTAGACCACCCAGATTCAAAGACGCAGATTAGTCTTCTCCTCTTTGTATATAATCCGCTTTGTCAAGAATCAGGACACAGTAGTATTTATGCTCTCGCAAAATCCTACAGTCATTGACAATTCAAACAGAAAACTAAGCTACTAAAGAATGACTATAATGAACTTTCATACAGAGCCTTTTCCTGAAACCTGATGGTGATCATGTTAAGATTTTTGGTTAAAATGCATGCTTTTCACTAACCAACATAATACTTACACTGGCACAGAGCAGCCTTTTCTGAATACTCTATTGGATAAACAATATCATAGTGGTTTCCATTTGAGAAGCACAGCAATACCTATTAAAAAACCCACACAGATATTTTAGGTTTTGCATCTCACTTGATTTTTCATACGAGCACTATGTTCTAAATTCAATTTAATGGACCAACACGCTTTGTTATCCCTCAGGATCTCAAAGTACCAATCAAACGATCAAAATGTTTAGTGGTGTCCTTCAAACTAAAAAATAATTTAACCGAAAGTCAAGAAGAATTTAAGACAGAGGTAGCTATGTGAGTTAGCACTTGTAAATTGATTTTTACAGAATTTTAGATTACTAGGAAGATAAACCACACCACAAATGTGGACCATATATTTAAAAAGAAGTGCTACATGTATTAACAGAATAGCTGCCTTAAATACGTACAAAAGAAATCGTTAAAATTGAATTCTCAGAACATTTCATTGTGTTGAATAATAAAAAAATCAGATGAAACTACTTGCTGTTTATAAAGTAGTCTTAATTCAGCCTTTCACAATAGCCATAAACTTTTTTTTACCTTATCAGAAAAGCCATTTTCAGTTACATGTGAAGGAGAAGCATTTGGTTCCCGGTATATTATGAAATCTTTCCTGAGAAAAAAAAGTAGCCGTTAAGAATTCATTTAAAATTTGGAACACTCAAGTCAAGTTCAAGGAACATACATAACCAGAGAAAACACCTAGTGGAAAAGAATACTGAAGAAGATGAGTACAACTACCACTGGTCAAAAGAGATTTGCTTTTATGACAGAATATACTAGAATAATATGTGCTGGCACAAGATGCACAGAGCCAATGACAAGTAAAACAAATTTCCAGACACCGCTTTCTGGAGCTGCGTCTAGAAAGATGATGGCTCCCCAGCCCTGGAGAAATTTGTTACACTTTGCCATTTGGAAACTCACCAGAACAAGTAAGAGGTTGTTTTATGAACAGAGACAGGAAACTGATCTGTTTCCAGAAGGTGAGCAATGGCTTAGGCTAAATCTGTCCAACAGACTGATTACATGCGTGCAAGAACTCTTTCGGGTACAGAGGCCAGCTAACACGCCAACTCATGTCTGTGCTCAGAAACTTCTTGCCTGCTAAACCAAGTTCTCGTGCTCAGAAGGGTACGCACAATGTTCCTGCTCCCAAACAGTGACCCAGCTGCCACAGCATGCTAAGGAGCATGCCAGAAGCCCAACAGACCAGCGGTGGGCATTACCTAAGGATCAGATATCGTAACCAAGTCTCTAGCACCTCTGAAAATCACGCCTTCCACACGTCTCAGTTTTTTCACATGTAGCAAGAAGAATCTTTTCCTGCATTTTAAAATGGATAATACACTGCAAAAGACAACATTCAGAAGGCTCACTCTCCCTTTCTCTTTGGATAAGGACTCCAGCAAGGAATCTAACACTATGTTGTGTTTATTAGACTCAAATTGCTAGATTTAAAGTGGAAAAAACTCTCTGTTATCTCTTCAACGGAATGAACGGAAACAAACTTTTTGGGAAGCTTGCACTGAATCAGGAGACAGCGTGCCACTGCAGTGTTGGCAGATACTCATCATCAAGCATATCAGTCTAGTACAGCTTTTCAAAACAGGTTTGGAAGATTTCATCACTGCAAACTTAAGTTTGAGTACCTCATTACACTTATAAGGATGAAAAATACCATAAATTAAGAGTTGAGCTACTACAGTTAAGTAAATTTGGAATTTACTTTCCACACTTACAATTCTTTTTTTAGCTTGATAGATTAAAAAGCATAAAAAGTTGAAGTGGACATAAAGTGACAAATACAGGAAAATCCACAACTGATACTGACAAGACATGCTATTTGATTTTTTATTTTCTAAACACTGAAAGACTATCAATTTTTGCTACTTGTTTTTCTGCAATAATCAATCTCTGTTATTATCTTAAATTTAATTATTTTCTCTCTCTTTTATCCATAATCCTCCCTTTGAATTCTTTGCTCAGCAACCTATCACTTCCTTCAACTTCTTCCTTGCTCACACAAGCAAAAGTTTTATTAGTCTTGCAAAATGATTAAGTATATTCACAGGTGCAGTTTTTGGACTAAAAGAAGAAAAAACCAAACCAAAAAAACCCACAACAAAACTTTCTAGACCAACTCAGAAAAGAGAAAAGGCAACTCAGAGGAAAAGAATTTCATAGCTCAGAGCCCCACCCACAGGGGGCGACAATGAAAATTTAACCAAATTATACTTGTGACAGATCTGAGGAGTGAAAATGAAAACAAACCTATTCATACTGTGTTTCAATCCTATGCTTGAGAAGTCTGAAACTCTCTCACTTCTCCACTTGGCACAGAACAGGCAATTCATACTTCTGCTTTCCTTCAGCCTGCCAGCATCCGGAAAGGGAAGCAACTCTTTCCCCCTACCTCGACCACCATTCCTACTTTCCTAGAGCTTCTAAATTGTCTTTTTAATAGAAGCCAGTCTTCCCAAAACAAGTATGGCATTAACAATAGCTGTGTGTTCAACTCTGAGGTGAAATACCACACATAGTTGTAACTATGCCATAAGCCTCCTTCCAATGGAAATTAAAAAAATACTATTATCAGCCAGGATTTGCCTCTGTATTCATTTATCAGCTATGGTCCTGGATACCAGTGTATCATGACTTCAAAATAAACTGCTTCTATTTCATGAGAATAGATTTCTTATGGCCAGAAATACAACAGAAGACCACGACAATCCAGTTCTAATGTTGTCAAGCATGCAATTTTGTTAAGTTAAATGGAGTTGCGTCCCTCTACACCCTGGCTCAATCCAACCATCAGACCTTCTCACTAAGCCTCTTGAGCCAAACCTTACTCAGTCCTCTTCCACCCATGCAAATCTAAACTGTCCCATTAACCACATAAAATGCAAATATTGAATTTCATGCAATTTCCTACACTTATCACTCATCTAAGTACCTGAAAGTAATATTTAACTAGATTGTTTCTTTCCACTTATCAACTGTCTCATCAAGAGCCAAAGTACAAAGAAAGTCATTAATTTACAGTAAGCATTTTGAAATACTGAATTTTTTTAACTGGTTTACAAACAGCAGAAAGAGAAGATGCTGTACATTGCTCATTCCCTTGCACAGTAATCAGAAAGCAGTTATAAATATTCAGCATATTGTTTCATACTACTTTGGAAATAAAGATTAGTATATAGGATTATATTTAATAAAAACACTTCAGCAAGACTGTTCATCACCAAGAGGAGTGCTTAGGTACGCATAAATACCGAAACATTTCTTGGGCATAGCTCAAGCTATGGCCCTTGACAAACTTCTACTATTTCATCTATACTGATACAGTGGAAAAAGGAAAATTTATACAGAAAAGAGAATAAGGTACAGCAGTACACCAGGCAGCCTTATACCAGTACATACAACTTCATACCATGGGAAGTTAGAGAACGGCTCTCTAGCATACAGCCTACAATACTCCTATCACTAAGCTACACCAGAGCATCTGCACAGAGGTAATAAGGAAACGGGTACAGCCCACAGCTTAGCAATGGGGTTAATATTAAAGCCTTGGTAACAAATAGGAAAAAAAAGCAATTTTAACAGAAAAATTAAGATATGAAAATTAACAAAATACAAACTGTATGACTCTACCCACAGTTAGTTGTGCAGGTGAGATGCATGACATTATTACAAACCTGTATCCAAATCTCAGATTAAATGTCATTTTCAAAGCTGACTTTTCTATTTTTATTTAATACCTTGACAGTTGCAGTTTTCCAAGCATATTTGTAATTTTCTGGAGAACTACAGTATAACATGCAATTCAAACTTTGCTATTCCAACTGATTAACTAACAAAACAATCTCAGTAAAACATATTTAAAGGTTTTCTTACTTGTACATAAGGGAAAGGGCACTTATTTCTACTTGTCCAACCCATTCCTGTATTAAAAAAAAAGAAAAAAGAAAAAAGTTCAATCAAACACAAAATTATTATATTTCCTCATGTGTAGATCAAGAGAAGCAAGAAATCACTGTCAAAAGAAAAAAAAAAAAATCAACCACCACTGAGTCTGGAGTTCAGCAAAGACATTTTGATTGTATTTGAAGGTTTTTTGAAATAACTATCCCAGTAAGGTTAAGGGGTACAAGCTAGAGGGATTTTTTCCCAAAGTGGAAACTGACCTGTATGAAAACTGAGAGAATTAAAAACAATCACATAAATGCAGATCTATCATTCAAGAGTATGATTTTGAAAGGTGATACAGTGTTTTTATTTTTTCTTTTGTTAAACTTAAATGACCAGCAGTCTAGCTTTTCAAAAGTGATTTTTGAAAAAAGTAAATATCAGATTTACTAAGTGCTTTTAAAAATGTTACTCTCTACCTTCAAAATTGTCTGGTTTTGTGGGCCTTTAGCTGTAGATCAACTGGAAAAAGAACCTTGGGGCTTAACTCTCACGCCTAAAACACAGATAACCTCCATACAAATATCTTGACATGCTCTTGTGAAGTGCTCCAACACAAAGTAGAACAGATCACTTCCAAGCAGCGAAAATAAACTTGTGATAGTTAGTTGCATTTCTCATGCAAGCAGCTGTATATTGACACCTGAAGAAACACCAAAAACCTGCCCTTTAAAGTTGTTAAACAGTGAAATGTCAGTAACACCATGATCCAGACTCAAATCAGGAGAGTAAAAAGTTGTTTCTTCCATTACCAGCCTAACCGCTGTACTGTGCCCCAGTGTGATGTGACTAATTTTTTTTTTTTTTTTATATTCTTACTAAATTAAAGATGACTGAAATTAAGTTTGGGGCAGGAATTTGTACCACTGTGATTGTTTCTAAATAGCTTTTAAAGTTCTCATTACAATTTTCAATAATTTAACATTAATTTCTCTGATCATGTAAAAAAGCTACTGTATATTTTATTTTTAAAAAAGATTTTTTTAAACATTAGTACTAAACATGTATGAAAAAGATGTTTTCTGTACACACAGTGCAGTGCTGTAAACCATTCACATTGGCATAGTTCAGTGCAGAGTAAGTTCTACTGGAAAACGGCGCAATTTACCACTTAGCATAGCATACAACCTCAAGATTTGACTAACAAAGCTTTGCAATTAAAAACCCTGGAATAAACAAAGCAAGATAGAAGCAGAATAGGCTGACACCCACTTTTTTCCTCCTTCCACCATTCATTTTGGAAACTGAAATAAAGAACCATCTGGTTAGCCATTTTAACTAGGGATACTGTAGGCGTGGCAGGGTAAAAAAAAAAAAAAAAATCATGCTTCAATTTCTAGGAGGGGAAAATTTAATAAAATTTATGTATAAGAGATTAAAAAGAATTAACAGATTTTGCAATGTTGTACTAGACAGTACTTCCCCTCCCCCCAGCTTACACAAATTGTTCACTCCCTAATAAAAATACCAAAATTAAGTTGGGGGGGGAACAATAATTTTGCTTCAAATCAGTATCTTCGTAAGAGCCTGTGGCTACTGTTCATAATATCCCTTACATAAGTAATTGTGGTTTTATCAGCTAAATTTTTAGACCTGTATTCAAGGCTGTCTTCAAAAAAAGCTAGTCATGCTATGTTTTTTGGCATTTGCAGAGGCTGGAAACGTTTGGATACAATTTTGAGGAATAACGGGTTTAAAATCAAGACACAAAAAATACCTCAAATCACTTTACAATAGAAAGTACATGCATAAAAGAACATATTCACATAATTCAAAGACCTCTTAAACTCAGTCAAAAACATCTGAGAGGAAAAAAAAAACAATTACTCATCAACTTCAACAAAAGTACTGCTTTCTATTATAAATCAAGTTTAACATACCTGTGGATTTTCCAAACATTTTAAATACTCTTCAAATGGCCCCTCTATGAACTGTATTTTTAAAAAAATGTAAAAAAAAAAGAGTAATAATTAGTTATTTTTATTAGGGTAGCATATGTAATCCGCAGTCTATGATTGACTGTAGCAATGGTAATCTACCATTGGAGATTTAAGACTATCCTGACCTCGAAGACCTTACAATCTAAGTAGAGTGATGCACAGAGGTAGCAATAAATGGTCAAACATATAGGTCTGCATTCCAGAAAATAACCACACAAACAGCTTTTGGAGTCATCACACAATCTAAAACCAAACCAACAAACAAAAAAAAGCCAAGAAGAAATCCCACAGCTAAACAGGAAATCTGAAAGAAATCAAAGATGCTGTCACGTAGATGTTTGCAGGCATGTATGGCATCATTGAAGAGAGCATGCGTGGGCTTAATCAAGTATCTTGTTAAAAGAAATAGTCAGCAATAGACAATTAGAAATGGGAGTCACATTTCTGTAAAACCCAAGTATGACACAGTATAGACAAATCATAGAGCACTTTTTCCTCTTTTCTGTATCACTTCAAAGTGCTTTTACTTTCCGTGAAAGGATGCAAACAATCAGGCTACACTGTAAGTGCCAGGCTAAGAAAGTAATCCTTCAGCTCCACTCCTTAACACATGTGAAGAGCCCAAATTCACATTTGTCAAGGCCTGAGAAAGATGCTGCAGTTAACTGAGACACGTTAACTTCAAAGTGTTTCAGCCATGCTGGCCAACAGAGAGGCTGTATTTAGAAAATGCTATTTAGACACAATCTGCTTGATTTAGTCAAAATAAAGATCCACAGAGGTCCAAACAAAGAAGTAAATCCGTTATGAACTTAAGCTATAGGCAGGATAGCCTTTTTATCCACAGTGATTAAGAAACAAAGTAATAAGGAAAACTGAGCGGAGTAGCGAGATTAAAAGTTCTGCTTTAACCATTTTGAACCTGGCTGGACAGTGTTGTTCATGAGAAGAATCAAAAAGTCTAGCCAAAATTCTTAATTTAGACAGAAGCAATCAGGTATGAAGTTAAAAAGTGGATCACTAAAACAGGATCACAGACAGCAGTTGTTCTGTGTGTCAAAATTAAATGACCTAAAGATAATGCACAGGAAAGAGAATGAATGTAGGACAGCAGCAATCAAAAATAACACTTCAAGAAAGGATGAGGATGAAAATTAAAATGGTGGTTACACACAGTCACATGAAGCTTTCGTTATAGCTTTCTCAATGGAACAAAAGAGACAGAAACCCAAGCTGAAATGGTTACAACAGACAGAAGAGAAACTTCAATGAGTACCATCAGTACATGTCAATAAGGCGTAGCTACTAAGAAGGCAGATTAGTAAATAGTTGAACTAAGGGATTAGGGAAAGAGGCACTTGTGGCTTGTGGTATCTGGTTT